>OU964986.1:1862534-1957534 GCA_918808275.2 Dolichovespula sylvestris | reverse complement strand
GTATGGTATAGATATATATGTTCAAACGTAATGTTACATGGAAATTGAATTTGAATGTCTATCTAATCGATACCTTCCTTTTGAAGTAACAAGATTCATTCAGGGAGAAAATTCACTTGAATCCTACGCCTTGGGTGATATTGCAGTATACAGCTGGATATATATTTTACGCTCCAAAAAGCATACTAATTGCTGGACGTACATACGTTACTGTACCTACCTACCGCACGTACGAAACATCAAGATGATGATATTAAACGGACGCGAATCTTGTGTATTTTCAATTCGATCGTAAGCTTTCCCGAGCGGTATTCCAGTTGGAATAATTAAAATGAGAAATAATCGATCAGAGCATTGAAATAGATCAAGAGATTGTTTTGCATTTGATCGTTCTCACGATAATATCCTCGATCTTAACTTATTTTTAGTAATGACGCGATACGTGTCTCAGTCCGAAACTTTTCATTTTCTTAATATTAATTCCCTATAATTAAAATCTTACGAGATCGCTCGAGCGGCTAGTAAACACACTTTCTTCGTTTTTTCATTTCTCGTTTTCCTATATGCGCGTACATGCAAACGTGGATACATACATAAATATGTACGTACGTAAATATAAATATATTTAAGTACTTACGTAATAAGTCCTCGGTTTTATTCTATTATATACGCAGCTGGAACTATAAATAGAATAAGACAGGAAAATAAGACGGAATATTGAGAATTAAGAATAAACAGACAAATGGTCAGATAACAAAAATTAAAAATAAAAATAAAATAAAATAAAGTCAAAATCCTATAAATCCGTGTAAAGTATAAATTTAATACGATCGACCAGTTCCTGTTTGATTTCCTCGAAATAAAAGAAAAAAAAAAAAAAATTCGAAATAGATTTAAAACAAAACAAAAAAAAAAAAAGGAAAGAAAGAAAAGAAGCTTCCGTTCGTGTTTACTCTTTACATTCTCTACTGTAGTCTTTTATTTTTTTTAAAAGTCAGTATACAGTGGCAAACCAGTTGCAAATCATTACACCTTACTGAGAGAACATCTTTGAAAGAGACGCGTGAGAAGGGTTAAAAAGGGCGAGGTTGTAAGCACTCTTCTTTTTTTTTTCGCATAAACGAACACGAGGGTGCGAAAACGAAACCCTCGTCTTGAATATGCACGAATGTTTCCCTCTTCGAAGTTACTATCTCTATCTCTATCCCTATCTCTATCTCTATTTCTATTTCCATTTCTATCTCCATCTTTTTATCATCATCTCTGTCTCCACATCTATCTCTATCACTTTATCTCTCACATACGTTCGGTCTATCGTCTTCATCCCTTTACATTCTGTCCTTTCACCCTTAACCCTTCTTTCTCCGAACCGTACTCTGTTCACCCTTTCCTCTCTCTCTCTCTCTCTCTCTCTCTTTCTCTTTTGCTTCGGCTACGAAATTAACTAACATTCCGACAGGCTTTTGATGTCGACGGAGTGGTTCTGGTCAGTAGCACGATTCAATTGGTTCTACTTCCCGCGCATTCCACGCACATCTACCCAGGCTCTCTATAATACTTAAATATGTATGTATGTATGTATGTATGTATGTATGTATGTATGTATGTATGTATGTATGTATGTATGTATGTATCGAATTCTCGAATTTCTAACTTATGATTTTCTCTCTCTCTCTCTCTCTTCTTTTCTCTCTGAGAAACAAATTCAAATCGAAATAATTTTATTAACAATTATTTATTATTAAAATTGAATTGCGAAATTGCGTAATTGTTGACGCACACCTGTGCAACCTCAGATCTATCGTACTTTCTCCTAAGGGCTATATATTTTTATTGGGTCTACCCATCCCTGGGAAATTTCAGGTATAATTATTAAGAAAAGGCCATGCCATCCTTGACCGAGCTTAAGCTCATCGTTAGTAAAGTACTTGATTTACTATAATGCGTCGAGATGCGCATCTACCCTTCAAATATCGATACAACATTCATGGGTACATATGGTCACCACGACGAAGGACCATTGTTTAGAATGTTTACAAATTTTCAAACGAATTATCCTACGGCACGTCTACGACCGATAAGAATATTGTTTAGGATTAAGAAGAGACATATATAATTGTTTGTCTACTTTGAAAAAGATGAAAAATACGTCCATATTTATTTTTCTCACTTTTAAAGTATTTACAAAAAATTTTCTTTCATGCGAAACCCTTGAGGAAAAGAAAGAGAGAGAGAGAGAGAGAGAGAGTATTCAAAAACCATAAACTATACCTTCCCCCAGCCCCTCCCACTTCCCTAGATTACACGCAATATTTGTATCATACGATCGTATGTGAGTAGATTCGTAAAATAAATAACAACTAACATACTTCCGGACCAATTGGAGACTCTGTTTCTATCGAAACTCTAGATAGCTTCTAGTAAATATTTTTCATTTCTGTCAGCCTACAAATAGATCTATAGACGTAAAGATTCGTTTTTAACGGATGAACGAACGGGAAAAATTTTTCATTCAATTTGACCGGAGCACATTTATTTTATCCAGCTCTGATCGAGCACGGTACGTGATAAAGCTATGTATGACGAAACGAAGTGACACGTAGCATTTCAATAAAAATATTCCAACATGGGAAAATGCAAGGATCCCTTTTCGCTTTCGAAATCATTTTTACCGATATAATTTTTAATAATACTTTGTAAATAAATTATTAAAAAACGAAATAAAACATATATATAATATAATATAATATAATATAATATAATATAATATAAATGTAATCTAAATCAATAATTAATAAAATGTACTCATGAATAATCTATAAATATCTTTCTCTATTTAAACATTAATTGAGCAAATATTGAAATAATCGACCTGAAGTAGGTTAATATCGTACGTGAATCAAAAGCCATAAAATTAGAGAAGTTACTAGCACCATACGAATACAGCGCTCGTATAGAATACCAATAGCTTAATAAAGCCGTGGATCGTTATTGCTGCGATTCCTTTGTCGCGTATGTGCTCCTTGAAAGTTATTGGCATAAATATAATATCAGGGAGACACTTACATGGGGACCCGTCCTATCGCTATTGTAGATTTAGCACGGGGATTTTCCAACTAAGAACGAACGCTCGTGCGTTATCAATTTATCGTTGATTTATATCCTGGACGTTTTTCTAAAGGAAACGAAAAAAAAAATAAAAGAACTCTCGTTTGCGAGTAAAATAATGCTTTTTTTTTCTTTTTTTTTTTCTATCTTCCCCGTGATTCACCTCGAAATAATCCTTCTTCAAAATTCTCTACGTAACGTCATAGAAAATAAATAAATGATTTACGCCGCGAAGAATCTAGTATGGCAGTATTCGTTAAATATCGTACACGCTGTACATCTTTAACCATCGTTTCGCGAACACACCATCGAAGAACATAAATCTGTGAGAACGATTGATTTAAAAGAGAGAGAGAGAAAGAGAGACAGAGAGAGAGAGAGAGAGAGAGAGAGAGAGAGCTACTGTTTTATATTCATCGTGCAAACCCTAAAATACGAGCTTTCGAAAGCATTCGGTAATATCCGTCGTAGTAAGCCGGGTGGGCGTCCGTGTGGTCGACTATAACCGTATCATAACTTTGCTCTCAGAGCGCCTGACTGTCCTGGCATTGACATGCTCGAATAAAATCACCGATCTGATTTAAACACGATCGGAGTTTCGTAAGCGAAAATAATACATAAGTCATTAATAACGGCCGATGCTTGCGATGATTCCTCGTAGAACTTAGGCATAAAAGAAGAAGAAGAAGAAGAAGAAGAAGAAAAGAAACGAAATTTCTATATACCCAGCCAAAAGAGAGAAAAAAAAAAACGTTTTTACAGATCGTTCCCTTTATAAACCCTTTCTATTCTCTCTTTCCATCTCTCTCCCTTCACCCCCTTTTTTCCTTTCCTTTTACCTTTCTTTTTTCCTTTCAATTTTGATCCCCATGACATTTTAATACTTTCAAACGCGTACACACGCGTTTTATCCATTGATCCCGTTCGCATCTCCCGACGAGTTAATATGAAAATTTATTATATCGTGTCGTTATTAGAGGAAAACAATAACGCAGCCATTTTCTAAAGAACGTATTTGGCGATGCCTCGTAAATATTCTTTCGAGCAACTCGATGACACAGAAACGAGAAATTCTCGCGTTGTCGTTTTCAGACGGTGTTTGCCATACTTATGGCAAATACCAGAGAGAGAGAGAGAGAGAGAGAGAGAGAGAGAGAGAGAGAGAGAGAGGGAGTGGAAAAAGGGAAGTCGCACTCCGTTTAACACCGACAGAAGATATCTCTAAGCGTAGTATTTTCGAACGCGCAGGTTTACACCAATACACGCTGAAACGGATTCCAAGGGTAGCGTCGCTTTTACATGTTAAAGTCCTTTCTATATATAGGTATTGTGGAGTGGTGTTGGGGAATGGGGAGGTGGAGGGAGGGCGGGGAGGGGAGGGGAGGGGGGAAGGGGAAGTGTATGGAATATCATAAATGCCAACATTGAATATTGCGTGTGTTATCATAATATTAACTCTTGGTTTTCCATGGGAAGCTCCAAAAGAATAGGAATGCGTTTTATATAGTCTCTCTTCTCGCTCTATCTCCGTGCGTGTCTCTTTCTCTCTCTCTCTCTCTCTCTCTCTCTCTCTCTCTCTCTTTTCTTCCGAAGAGAAGAATCCAATTCTGTCGTTTCTATTCCGGTAGCGTTGCATACCGAACGCCGTGATTTATGATTTTCTTGGCTAACGTGAGAAAATTGTTCGCTCGTTGGAATTTTGAAGTAAAAATCATCGTACCATCGGTAGAACGATTTCCGAACGAAGCCGATAAAATCTATGGAATCGGCCATGTGATCCGTACGAATTTACGAGCCAGTCCCGTAGCTTTTCCCCATCTCCCTCCCCACCCCCCACCCCGCCTCTATCCGTTGGAAAGTATTTTCCTCTGACGCTAAGATTTTCGTTATATTAAATCTTTATTGGTAAACGTCGTAAGAGTTTATATTATGAAGGAATGTTTACACGTAAACAACTTTGCCGAACGAAAACAAAGAGGATAACGAAAATTTACGTCGACGGGTTTATATTATAAAAGAATGTTTGTAAATAACTTATAGTAAAAACGAAACAAAATGTGTGCGATATGTATGTATGTATGTATATGTTTATCGAAAATTTACGCGGACGAGTTCGTACTATGAACGAATGCTTGTAAATAATCGATGGTAAAAAAGGATAAACGAGAAATACATGGAGAAAATTTACGTCGAAGAATTTCGTAACTACGGAAGAATTTTTATGCGTAAAAAATAAAAAAAAAAAAAAAAAAAAAAAAGAAAAAACAAAATTTCGTTGAACGAAAAATAAAACATACAGCGCAATGTATTTTTTCGATCAAACGAACATCAACTTTTTCGAATGTTCATGCTCAATGAAATTTTTCAATAAACTTCTCGTACAATTTTTAACAAAAATATTCTATCTGGAATCTATATAAAAAAAAAAAAAAAAAAAAATGTAGAAAAAATCGCAATCGCGTATAACAATTCTATAAATAAGTAGATAATAAAACAACGTATTTGTCGAAAATCTATTTGTTCGAATATCACGTAGTATGACGCCGAAGAGTGGTTCCATTAAAGGTTTCTATTATAAGGAGCTCTAGGTCGGTGCATTATTAGGCGCTAGCATGACAAGGAGTATCTTTATATAGGGTGAACCCGCGCATTCGCAAGGATGGTCGATTTTATCCAGTTTCAAGTGGAGATGCTTCATATTTCTCACTATACTTACCGGTGACCGAGTCTGACGTTTGGATATATGAAGCCACTTATTTAACATCACACCTCTATCATCCTATCTTACAGCGAAACGAATCTATTATGTTGATTCATAGGTGTACAAAAGTGGTTTTATTAAAAAATAAAAAATAAAAAAAAAAAAAAAAGAAACAGAAAAATCAATAAATATTTTATTACGATAAAACGCGATTTGATTTATAACGAATCACTATTTTAGGTTATTACACGGATTACTATAAATTAATTTCGTTAACATAAATTATGATAATCATCGGCATATCTTATTAAATTGACGATTAATGTCATCCACGTACTACAATTCGTTCCGCATGCGATCGATTAATAAAGAGAAGCATTTTCAACGGATCGTAGAATAGTACGTTGTACGTTCCATGTACGCCAGGTTCGTACTTGTTGCTAATATGACGTTATTAGAGGCTGCTCTCGTGGTTCACGTTGCCTGGCATATCTAACGCACGTATCAACGTCAATCCCGAAAACGCATTCTCATTGTGTCGGGTTCGATAATCTTCTAACGAAAAGCGAGCACACAATGTCTATTGCATAAAAGGTATATTTCACTTCAAAGCTGCGTTCGTGGCTTAATACGAGCACGGATCGTACGAGATTCGATTGAAATGAGAAGAAAAGAAAAAAAAAAAAAAGAAAAGAAACGAAAAAAGAGAAAAAATTCCAAACGTAAATGTTAACTTATGGATAAGACAATTTCATTTTGTAACGACCAAAATAACTTATTGTATCTAAGTTCCCTATAACCACGAGGAATATACTCTGGGGGTCTTTTTAAAACTGCAAAGGTTACGTTTCGAATCGCAAGATGATATCCCAGAGAAACTTGATTCTCTCGTTGGGTTGTTCCATCCTTCTGGATAATAGTGGCACGATTATATCTCTTCGTTTTCAAAGCGACTCACGTGTAACCCCAAGAGATAGGAACTGGTAACCAAAGTCGACAACAACTTTTATCGGACTTCTCTTTGATATCGATCGCCAGATTCTGATGGCTTTTCTCATTTTAACACAGACATACAGATACATACATACATACATACATACATACATACATAAATACATATATAACATATATATATATTTTACCTCAATTAAAAAGCCAACAATCCCATGATGAAAATTTGTAATGATCGAAATTATAAATTATAATTATTTTACGTTATTCGCGCTTAACGATCCTTGTAACGTTTAACCGAATGCACTATCGTTTGAATATCAATTTATTATACACCATGTAGTTTAAAGACCTTTTTGAACAATTGAAAAATCTATCCGAAATATTAATCAATGAGTTTTGACGTTTAGAAATAGTGAGTGTCGATGCGTACCCATCGGAGTACAAAAGAGAACTAACTCGGTAATCATCATAGACGAACGTTCGATCTAGGACCCCCCTCCTACTTTCTCGAATTTTTGAAAAATGCTTTTTATAAAGCGTTTCCCAAAATTCGGAAAAGCGGAGTCCTGTGTTAAAGCTTGGTCATTAAAATGAGTTCTCGTTCGTCGAAATCGATCAAGAATTACGTCTGTTATCCTTGATGGCGTAAATCTTTTGAAAAACAAACAAAAGAAAACTTTCAAGGCTAACGAAGAGCTTCAAGAACGACGACGAATCGTACGCAGAGATACGTAATTGCGATGAACGATGCAAGAAAAGAAGCTTTACCCTATAGATATAACTAAATATTCTACGAGGAAGTACGTTAAACCGTATTATGTGGGAACTGTGAAACGTACATGTAAGTTTGGTCCCAGGTGCTAAACTTATCCAATGATCGAGCTCGGCAATACCCCAAGGAAATTCTCACCGACATATCAGTAACTCACCTAGCCTAATGCTATCGTTGCCATTGTTGATTGATGATATTAAACACTCTGAATGTTATAAACTACGGATTCGTAACATTAAATTTGTTGTATGGGTTCGTTGATAGAATACAGTCATCCCGATGAGGAAATAAATTTGGAAAATAACGATCATCGACTATGTCGTATGAGGGAACAATCGAAGCTCATTTTTTCTTTTCTTTTTTCGTTAATAGCGCGCGCACGTGCACCGCGAGGATGTGCGCGACGATGAGAGCACCCTATTTAATTTTTATTTTTTTTCTTTTTTTTTTCTAAATAACATTTTAAAAGCGCAGCTATATTCACGGCAAACGAATCTGAATAAATAGACGAGGCTATTAAAAAACGCTTTCTCGCATCGTCGCTCTCGCAGCATGCTGTTTTTCGTAGTGAACACACGTGAATTGACCCGAATGCAACTGTATCAAAGTAAGCGAGGGTGATCACTTTTTCACATTCCGACGCGTATTGGTCAGTATGCGCCACGCTTATATCGGATAGACATTGTAGAAAGGCGGGGAGAAATCGATATGCGAGAGCCGAAAGAAAATTTGGTGATTTTGCTTTAACCATAGATTTCAATGGCGTGTGTGCCGTATTTTTTCTTTTTTTTACATAATTATCTTTGAAAAATCTTACATCGTCCGTTACATGTCTTTAATTACCGTTAATAACAATATCTCGTTACAGTTGCGTTTATATTTACAATACATTTAAAATATATATTTAATTATATTCAATATACGCTTACAACATATATGGATGTATCGATTTGAATTATTGAAAAGAAAAAAGAAATATTGTATATAGATTTTAATAATACTATTAAATAATGCTTATATCATATATATATATATATATTTTTTTTTTTTTCTTCTTCTTTTTTGTTAATACGTTACGACGAATTAAAATGTATAATTTGACGGAATTAAGGGCACAGCAAAAATTCTCCGTGGTATATCTTTTAATGTATAGTAAGTTACGAAATAAAACTTGTGCGCAAAATAGAAATAATGTATCTCTACGAGCTCGCAACTTCCAAGTTTTTCCGCGCTCTGTAACGTGACAATTGTATAACTAAGGTAACGCGCTACAAGAAATTTATATAAGCCGCAACATTTATTTCTTCCATTTATACGCAAATCTAGGACGAAATCTTGGACGAGGCGAGGCGTTCGTGCGATTTGTATGCGAAGAGATTCTACGTTAAATTATCTCGAGACTAAAGCAGAAGCTTGGGCGTTGTATCCCAACCCACGATAATATTCATTATGAATTGCGACGTTAAAAAAGTTATTATTTTTTAATCGAAGCGTCTAACTTTCTCTTTCGACAATTTCACAAGAATCCAGAAACCCAAAATATTTGTCTCGAATAAACGTGTCGCATTCGAATACGTTTTAATAATGACGAATTCGATTAAAAAGGTAACAAAGAAGAAAAAAGAAAAACGTATTCGAACTCACAACAAGTCAAAGTACGAGACGAGGAACCTGAGAGATACGATCTGACCGAAAAGAATGGAACAAATAAAGCACTGAGTTTTTGGATAAAAAATAACATTTTTCTCTTTTTTTCGTGCGCGGAGAGAACTTTGAACTATGCCATCGAGTTCTTTTTATCCCGATCTCGTTTATTTCGTAGAACAATTCAGGTATATGAGTGGTACTATAAGAGATACCGCCTAGGTAATTAACCGTCGTAAAACGAAATTGGCCGGTCGAACTAGAACGGAAGCTAGGTGAACGAGATAGAGTCGAGTCTGGCAAATCGATTATTAAATCGCTGGGAAAATAGTTTGAGTCGTTAGTTAATAGACAGATAAAAAGTAATAGTAAAGAAATATATATATATATATATATATATATATATATATATATATACATATACTTAAAGAGGTTATCGTTCTTGAAAGATAGAATAGTATTTAAGAACATTGACCATGTTGATATATAGTATGCAAGGAAATCATGTTGTGCGAGTTTACAAATCGGTATCACACGAGTCTCGTATAAACGTATATAAGTGAACGTTACTTATCCTTGTTTGGAAAGTTGCTTGATCGACCAACGAACTTGAACTTGTTTCGCAAGAATCTATGGAGGGGAAAAAAAGGAAAAGGCGTCTCGCTTTTCCAATCTGGTTCTTATATACCTTTCTTTGCTTCCTGAGTGGCAGGTATGTATATCTCAAACGTTTCGCGTACACTTAAGATATCGTCAAGAAAATAGTGAAAATCGAGAAACGATTTGCACGCATACACACACACACACACACATGCACACCATTGACTTCTCACGTTCGTTCCTATCCCCCTACACTCATTTCGACAAACAAATCTCTTTCTTTATATACGAAGTATCTAAGAGTTACGTTTAGTCTAATTCGTATCGAAGCGAACGATTTCGATGTTTTTTTTTTGTCTTTCTTTTTTTCTTCTTCATCAATTTAACATCTTAATTAAATCTTCGACCAGTCGAACGACAAAAGAAACCCATGCGTTTGAGATTTTACGACGGGATTATTCCCCTATATCCAAGGGAATCGAAGTTCTGTACGTTGAAAAGTATTCTTTCGATAAAATTAACGGCTTCTACGTGAAACCGCAACGAAATGTTCGAATAACGAATAATGTTTAAGTGGATTTGTTTGCGAGTTCATGCTTGTTCAAGATACTTTACTCCCAGGAAATATGATTTATACAGGAGGATATATATATATATATATATATATATATATATATATATATTCAGAGAAGAATATATTCGAAGGAAAGATGATCTTCAAATAGCAACGTAAAGCTAATTTATTCGAGATCTCTAACACGTCATACGATTTCATGATTTCAATATTTATTTTTCGTAATCATTATTGTCCGTTAAAAAAATTTCAATCTCGTGTCTATCGATACGAGAATCAATTAAATATTTCTTGAAAAAGTTTGAAATGTTTATTACTACCACGTAAATCTTTGAAACGACGAAACTTCGCGTTTTCGTATAAAGTAAAGGAAGATAAAATATTGTATATATGTTTCTCTTCTTTTCACTTTGGAAAAATAAATGACACCAGCACGGGTATTATTTATGAATGAAATATATAACTCGGTCGGCTATGCTCGGAGCGGTCTATCGTAATCGACTGATTGCTTTAATTCGGATTTGTATATATGTACACACACACACACACACACACACACACACACACAACATATATATATATATATATATATATATATATATATATATATACGTATGTATGTACAGGGTGGGTCAAGAAAAATCCCAAGTGAGCTTATGTAATTTTTAAAATCGATTACACTTTTTCGAGGCAATTTAGGTTCGTACTTTTACGATTCGAACAAAAAAGAAGAAAAAAAAGAAGAAATTAATTTTAAAAATATGAAAAAAAAAAAACGGGTGTAATCGATTTTTAAAATCATCCAGAAATATTTCGCCTTTCCCGCATACGGCATGTAAAAGAATTATTTTCTAATTTTCTATGAGCTTTCGAGCATTGGTTTTGCGAAATTTCGACTGAAATATTGACAATTGCATTGCAAAAATACGTAATATCGTAAAACTGGAAAGGGGGAAAAAATATCTTGAAATGGTCCTGATGAAATGTGAACGTTGTTTGTTATCAACGATTGGCAAATACTGCTTCCACTATTTAATTACTACATTTAAATATCGCATACGATCGTATTTATTTCTGATTCCGATCAACCGAATCACACGGGATGCCTGTTTGGGGTGAAAGTTTACGCAACCGGATCAACTTTTCTTTCCGTCTCATAAACTCGTCCAGTCTCGAGAAACACGTCGATGCACTTGATAGTAAATTCACGTTCAAGAGAAAGGATGGGAAGAACGACCACAGCTGATACACATTTTGAAGGATATCGTTTATATCTTGAGAGAACTGACACGCCTTGAGATACGATCGTAAAAGCTTCCAATTATTGACAAATTATTGGAAAAATTCGATTATGACAATACGTTAAGAATTGTTCGTAAAATTTCAAAGATAAAAATAAAAAAGAAAAAACAACAAAGTTTTATCTCGAACATCGATCTTTATCTTCTATATGTATTTAATATGTACATATTAATATAGAGCAGGATTTTCGAGCGAAAAAACAGAAAAAAAAAGTACTGAAAAAACTCATAAGCATTAAATACGGACTGACTGCTCGTGCATACATTTCGCTTTTATACATGCGAAGGGGGAGGGAAGGGAGGTAAAATTTTGTACGAGAGAAAACTCGAAATAAATTTTCAAAATTAATCCAGGGGGGTATGTTCTAAACGTCGAACGATTTAAAAAAGTGATTTCACGCTGGACAAGGTAGATCTCGGAAATTCTTTTTAAAAAGGCCAATATATCAGGAAAGAAATAACATTGGATAAACGTATCCATATAAATATTTATATATGTATATACATATACGTATGTATATATAAACATGGAAGTACGTACATATATCGTATAAAATCAAATTCGTCGTAACGTAACCCGCATCCGTAGAAATCAATTTTCAATAATTCATTTCATTTCTTCCGCCAGTGTTTTCCCCTCCCTATGGAATTTTATCAGTACGAAAAGTAAATTAAACTTTCTACCGCTAACACGATGAGCGAAGGGGCGAATTAAATCCCAGGAAGAGGATATTTTCATCATCGTCGATCGGAATAGCGAGAAATAGGGAGAAATTTACAACGTTTTATCGACTAAAACGTATATATATATATATATATATATATATATATATATATATATATATATATACACATACATATATATATACCTAACTGTATACATATTTGTGTTACAAGATTAAACGTACACTTTGAAATCAATCAACTAAGCTAAGAATTCTTGGAGAATTTACATTCTGACGAAGTCTCGGAAAATTATCAAAGCGCTTCTCTCACCCCACCCCACCTCCCCCTGCCACGCCCAACGCTACCTACCCATCTCCCTCCTTTAACTTTCTCCGATCGAAGTAATTTATTATCCGATACTTAAGTCTATGAAAGAGAGAGAGAGAGAGAGAGAGAGATTGACGTTTAGGATTCCCCCAGAAGAGAAAGGAGGGATCATCATCGAGATTTTTCCGGTTCGTGGTTTTAATCTTCGACATTAGATCGACGCGAGGAAACTTAACTTATCCATAAATTTTCATAACACCAGTATCGCTCGAATAATGATTTATGAATCTACACATGTCCGCAAAATGTCGCGTTAATAAATGGATTTCGGCTTCCGAACAAGTTCCGAACCAATTATACGAGCGACTTTATTAAACGCCACCCCACCCCACCCGTCCCCCGCCTCGTACAACGCGAGTTCAACTTTACGAAGCCGACATTAATTATTTTAACAGTCTACCGAAGTTCGTAGCCGCGAGCGACTGTGCATTATTTTTTGTTATAAACGATGGCTTTTATTCCTCTCCTTTACGATTCATTCTCCGAACTATTTCCAACGACGAAATTTTCTTCTCTCATTTTTCATTTCTAACCGGACGAAACGAAAAGCGTCGTTTCTTATACTTTCGATGATAATTAAGAGTTCCTTTTTATTTCTCTCTCTCTCTCTCTCTCTCTCTCTTTCTCTCTCACGAACTACGATTGCGTTCAACGTTCATCTATCATGTCACTGGCGAATAAGATGACATATATAAAAAAAAAAAAAAATAATAAATAAATAAACAAATAAATAAAAAGAGAAAACGTACTTTCATATTTTCTTTGTCACTTTTCTCTTCTCTTCTCCTCAAATTTTTCCATCCACCAAAGATATATAAATATTTAAGAATATATTCACCCGTCGGTGGTAAATTGTAATCCGCTTTAATTACGTTTTTGATAACGTAGGACGCACGGCTTATAAAAAGGCCGAGCCAGGGGTTTTTTTTCTCTCTTCCTCGTCCCTTTTCCTCTTCCTCCGTCTCCGCCTCCTTCTTTTCCCCTCCCTTCCTTCCATCCTTTACCTACCACATCTTCATCGCGTAACATATTAAGCCAGGAATATTACGTGTAGCTTCGTACCTCCAACACAGACGTGAATGCTGTTCGATGCGAGTGTATTTGTATGGTACCTACTCTCAAGGGACGTTCCTCGACTGGACCGTATTTCTATCCACGTTGAAGACCGGTGAATGTCACGATATTAGCACAAACATTAACTCCCAGTGTATTCGTGTACGGTTTATATCTATATCTTGTACCAGGGAAGCCAGGATTAGAAGGAATAGGTTACTAGGCAGGATTATTGAGTCTATTCCAACGTGGACATATGGGTTAGTATCTCTATCTGACGTCAGTATATCGACCGTAGGCGTTAACGATAACAGCAATAACGTTTTCGTTGCCAACTGTCCGCGGATTTCGAAACGCGGATATTGTTCGATTCAACGGGATTAGAATGCTATCCTTTTATCGTTTGTCCCTGGAAAAGCCCATAAACATCTACCACGTATATATCGATTTTTATTAACGTTAAATTATATATATATATATATATATATATATATGCCATGTATGTACGTATGTACGGAGGCAAGTGATCAATATTTAGTACAACCAATAGATATTTTACATTTAAATGAATGCCCGGTTGCATTTGAAATTGTTGGAACAATTTTGGATTCCATATAATCTATGGGATATGTACACACACACACACACACACACACACATATATATATATTATATAAACGTTTATATAAGTTATGGCAATATTATTGGAATTGTTAGCGGGTACTTGGCACGTATCTTGTCCTTTGAACCTTACCTTCATGAATACGTAATCTCCTGTAATAGGCGTCTTTTGATCATCCCACAACATATTATCATTATAATCTCTGTATTACTGACTGTTCCTGGCACGGGCACAATGTATTATATATAATTAGATATACTTACATATAAATATATAAATACACGTACGTATGTATATATATATATATATTTTTTTTTATTTGCCAATAGCCTCGTTATATTCGCGGATATTTGCCATCACGAATTGTTAAATTCTCTAACAGAGCAATTCTCTAATGTTTACTCGCCTATCGATTAATCGATTATCGATCGAATAATTCTGGCAAAAGTGTAACGTTTCCTTTCTCGAAGTTAGCAAGTATAGTAACTCTGACAACAATACGTGTCAAGGAGAGATCGAGAAGATTAACAATCATCGATATCGATGATGTATCGTTTATCGGGTGGAGAAAAAAATAATAAAAAAAAAAAAAAAAAAAACATATTCCGAACGAAGGAAGCAAAGCGATTCTCTAGAGGAGCCATAAGCTCACGATAGATATTTCGTATCTATGACAGCTCGAAAGAATTCGGCGTAACGTTTTGAGTAACGAAAACTATCAAGTGAAAATTTCCAAGCGTCACCGAGCGTACTGATTTCGTCCTCGTTCTCGTCCTCGTCTATCCCATCCCATCCCGTCCCATTCCACCCCGCACTACCCCTATTCTCCACCCTCGTTCCTACGTTCCTCGTCAACCCTTTCCATTTCCTAAACCGGATATCCAATTTCGCTAAGGTTGGCAAAATTTTCGTCAAAAATCAGTCCCTCGTATTATTTGATAAAATAGAAATGGCTGGCTCGTAGACCAAACTCCGTCGGTGCTTCCCTAATAAGGAGGAGCCACAAATATTCACGGCATGTTATGTAACCACTTGGAACATCCCTTTGAATCCTATGCTCTAGCTTTAGCCCGAAGGGAAAGAGATGTTGACAAAGGGTACTGTAATTCCCATTATCGTCCTAACACATTGGCTTCCTTAAAACTCATAGGGTATACTACCGGCTTACACGTTTGTTGCATTTTCACACTGGATGAGAGGAGACGCGGATATATATATATATATGGATATTGAGAGAGAAAGAGAGATGAGGGGGGAGGGAGTAGAGGTGTGCTCCGCATGCTCTTCAAGATGATTTCTCGTTGTCGTCGTGAAATGTTTAGAGAGCTACGAGTTGCCAGTTGTTAAAGGCTTTAACAGCTTAAAAGATGAATGTATGGGAAATATGAGAGAACTGTTGTACTCGCATACACTACTCTCTATATCGGGCAGCAACGCGATCGATCGTACCGCCATTATCAACGCCATTGTCGCTCTTCTCTTTCTCTCTCTCTCTCTCTCTCTCTCTCTCTCTCTCTACCTATCTCTCTCTATCTCTCTCTCTATCTCTCTATCTCTCAAACACATACATAGGTACATACATACACGTACACATATATACATACACACACACACACACACACACACACACACACATATCCACTCTCATTCTCTATTCCTCTCTCCCCAATAACGAACACCCGCGAAGTTTGGGGCTAAACCAGTGATCAGGTCATGTCGGTCAAGTCGTTAAACGTTCTAGACGTTCTTGCTAGACTTCCTTCGAAACAAGCTTGCAATCTCCCTAGGACTATGTACGTACGTATATAACTACCTTGTGTTCTTGATTCTCTGAAATCTAAGTTTTGCTCCAACGATTTAAACAACTTTAAAGTAACTTATCTAGAACGAAACTCACGATATTTAATACATACATTTGAGGCGGTACACAATCGTGGGCGTGGAATGTCCCATCGGAAAATATAAAATTAAACAGATATTTTTGTAAGAAGGAAAAAGAAAGGAAGAAAGCTAGACACAGACAGAGAGAAAACGAGACAATTATATATATATATATATATATATATATATATATATATATATATATATACACGTAAGAAAAAAAGAAAAGTTAAAAGCACGGATTTAAAACGAGAGAAATTTCGCACGCCGTTCAACAATTCGAAAAGTGTTTCATTCCGTGGTTATACAAGTACTGTGTCCCTTTATTTCTTTCTACATATATATATATATATATATATATATATATATATATATATATATATATATAAATATAACTATACACATACCGGTATATTTCGTCGTCGTCGCCGTGGTAACATTGCCGTGTTAGAAAAATTTTTATGCGAACTTTGCCACGGCGATTCCCTTTACGTGATTCAATTAAGTTTCTCGTTGAATCGGCCGCACCGCAATTAAGCTTCACTGGTGTCGTTGCTCTTCTCGTACTGTTAAAGCCACAGCACCAAACTGTATATATTTCACTATATTTTGATATTTAAATGAAAGTCACCCTACACTATATATATATATATCTTCTTTGAGTTTCGACGAGATAGCCGAGTACGTATACAGATGTTACGATGGTAATAGGAACGAGAGATATAAGTGAAACGAACGTAACGTCCCTCTAGTTCCACGAATCATAACACTTTGACATTAATGTAAAGTGGCGTTGGGTAAATCGTTGACAGGATATCGATTAATTAAAGAAAATATTTCATTTCGAACGTCAATTTTTATTGACTTCGACATTTTTTTTTTTTTTTTACAACCTCAAGGAATCTCTTCTACCTAGCACGAAATTCTTTTAACTTATTGATTGTTACGAGAGTAATCGCCGTAAACGGTATTCGATTTTAACGTACCATTAAAAACGTTTACGAGATTATTCAAATATATTTTATATTTCAATCGGAATAGAATGACGTTTAATCGGAAAAAAAAATTACGACGATAATATTCGTTCCTTCGTATATATTCGTTCTTCGTGCTTCAAAATGTTTTATGAAATTTTTATTAGATGAATATTTGCGCGAGAGGGAAATTCGTTCGGCGGTCAACTTGCTAATTGTACTCTTCGAGCATGAGCGAATAAATGTATGTATCTGTTAAAAAGAAAAAAAAAACAAAAAAGAAACAAACAAAAACAAAAAAAAAAAAGGAAAAAGAACGAAAGCATTCGATCAAATTTAAATGATGGATGAGAATTGGGTCGAATCGATTAGCTTGAAATTTCTTAATGAATGTCGCAACAGCATCGATCTCTCAACGTTATCGCGTCAAAATAGGAGCTCCCCCAAATATTAATGACGATACTTTCGAAAGTTTATTTCGGAGTTATAAATGAGCACCGAGAGAAACAATCCCCGCTGCTCAAAAATTCGTAGCTCGATATATATTCGACGATATTTATTGCGAGAGAAATATATGTATGTACGTTGATACGTATGTATGTATCTACGTTATCGTAAAATCGATCGGTGAAACTATATAATGTCTTCGTTATTTTTTAATCCTTCATTGAAATCATAATCGTTTCGTTTTACGGCCGATTCGTTCGAGTTAAACATCGATGACTTTAAAAAAGTAACCATTTGTCTCGTTTCTACAAAAGTCGAAGGTCACCCGTTCCTAAATGGAATATTCCAGCGCAACTGGAAGTCGAGAAAAAAGCAATAAATGGTCTTGCCTTTCCAGTATCGAAGTCGATCTACACACAGACACACACACACGCACGCACGCACGCACGCACGCACGCACGCAAGGAGTCAATAATAGCACACCAGTCAATTTCATTCCGGAAGGAGAAGCTCCTTACCTTTCGTCCATGTCACTATTTCCTGTTCGTAAAGAAGAAACAAAAAAAAAAGAAATGAACGAAAAAGAAAAAATAAATGTAAAATGAAAAGAAAAGAGAACAGATATCATAGCGTTTCACAAATATTCCTATAAAATGTGACGATTATTCGATTTTGATCCAATTAAAAAGCATCAATGTTCCTTTTCGAATTCCCTTTCGTAATCAAAATAAAATAAATATATGTAATTATACGTGTAACACTCGATACGAAGAATAACGCATTATTATGAAATGAATTTTACAAACTTTTTAATTTCCCTTGCTAACTGACATTCATTTTTGGCTGACATGTATTTTAATTCAAATAACATGGATATGATAATAATATACATATGTATATCTGGTTGAAACGAAGAAAATTTAATACGTACTAAGCTAAGGTTTACCTTTATTCTACTGCGGTCTGATTACGACTGATGAGCTAAGCATAACATAAAGGACAAAGTAAAGAAGAAAGGAAAACAGAGGTCACGTTACCTCGTATAAATTTACGGTATGCATGAGTCACCAAAGGATACTGTATATAAACATTTACATACATTCGTTACATACACTTTCATAACATTATACTCATCGAATATTTATTATTTATATGAAAGAAAAAGAAACATTGTGAGAGAACAAGAGAGAGAGAGAGAGAGAGAGAGAGAGAGAGAGAGAGAGAACGTGTACGATAATAATACATTCATTAGTTACAATGAAAATAACAATTTTACTCTGTTTATTTTAAAACTCATACATATATATGTGTGTGTGTGTGTGTGTGTGTACGTATAAACGTTATCGAAACAAAATCATAGCTTAATTTACACGATAAGAAAAGATTGATAAGAGAAGAATCTTTTTCCGTTCGTGCGAAATCGTTTGATGCGCTATTAACTCGACAGTGTCTACTTCTTGACTAAGTACGTCGTAAAGGGCCTCTTACGTTTCAAACGGAAACGAAAGGAAGAAAAGAGAGAGAGAGAGAGACAGAGAGAGAGAGAAATAAAGATAGAAAAAAAGAGAAACAAAAAAAAAAAGAAAGGAACGAAGAGTGGGAAGGAAAACTTTTCAAATTACTAGAATCCAGTTGACGTTTCGTGCGACACGTTTTCCGATTCGCGGTTCCTTCGAAACTTTGTCCCTTTATTGTACTACCCCTTTACCGTATTCATTCCCCCTTTTTCCAAGGACACTATTGAATTTTCACGGTCTAACTTCGAAGAAACTTTTCCAAAAAAAGGAAAGAACGAAAGAAAAAAGAAAAAGGAATAAGGAGAAACGTTATCTCACCCTTTTGCATGGTCGATGGTCGATTAAACGGATACGAAGTACGAAGCGTTAATAACGAAGAAATCTCTTAATATTATTGAACAGTTTAGACAATTAGAATTTTTCTTTTTTTTTTTTTTTAGGGAGAAACGGACCCAGCTAACCTAACTCTATCTATCTATAGTTTTATTTATGCATGTACAATAGTTGCTGCGGGATAAGATCGCTGTCTGTTAGAAAGAGAGAGATAGAGATAGATATAGATAGATAGAGAGAGAGAGAGAGAGAGAGAGAGAGAAATAAGAGAAAGGAGTAAGACGCGTCCGAGACGTTGTAGATCAAGTTAGAAACTGGATTTGGAAGAAGCTTGGAAGCGTAGAAGTATTATTTGCTCTCTTCTCGAGCGGATATATAAGAAAGTCGATTCTTACGATCACTGGCAGTTTTCATCCGGTGATCGTAACTCTTAGAGTACAGTTGGTTGGTCGATATAAGATAAAAACAAAAAGAAGAAGAAGAAGAAGAAGAAGAAGAAGGAAAAGGAAAGACCCCAAAAAAAAAAAAAGAAAAGGAAAGGAAAGAAAAGAAAAAAGAAGAAGGAGAGAAGAAAGAAAGAGTTCTCGATGAAGGGTTACAAGAGAAGTTTGGTGAGTGGTGATAGTTGTAGTAAGAACTGTTGTGAGTGTTACCTATGGTTTTTTTTTTTTGTTTTTTCTTTTCCCTTGATCCTCTGTCTTTATCTCTCAGATGTTCGTCGTGGCCAGCTTGGTGGCGTTCGTCGATGCGTTTAAAAACGGAAGATCCGTCTACGAGAGAAACTTCCCGGGTTATCAAGGACCCCGTCAGCATCCACCCTATCACGAACAGCACCGACCCTTTCGAGAACAACCATTCGGCCAATCGATCCGTACCTATCGTCAACCTACATCCTATCGAGAGCAATCGCCGTTCAGAGATTATTCGGGCTTAAAAAGTTTTCCAAGTTATCGCGTATCACCTTTTCAAAATTCATTATCATCATCGTCGTCGTCGTCGTCGTCGTCGTCGTCGTTGTTATCATCGTCCTCACCGTCGTCATCGTCATCGTCATCGTTATCATCATCATCATTGTCATCCTTTGGTCATCCAAGTTCCACACATATAACTCGCGCTTCCTTCGGAAACGAGTATGTCTTTAATAATGAATATTTCAAGAATCGATCGCCATCGTATCTACAGTCAACTCGAAATTATTTCCCGAACGAGCTCCGACATTCGCCAGCATGGATCACGTCCTATAGTTCGGGACCGTACGAGAAGACGGCAGACACGTACGAAGAACTCGAGAAAGAAACTCGGCAACGTTTGCCCTTCGACGAGCCTTCCAATTACTTGAAATACGGTTAGTTCTTTAGTTAACTGTAAGAAACCGTTTTATAGTTACGGCCAGTTCGAATTTAACTTCTATATTTAGAAATTTCAAAGACTTCTCTAATTACGAAGTTACACGTTAGCTCTTACGTTTGAGAGTTTAACGTTAGAGAGAACGAAAGAGAGAGAGAGATAGAGAGAAAGAGAGAGAGAGAGAGAGATCTTTTAATTTTATGCGAGTATTATGTCTTTCAATTATTTTCACCGTTAGTTACGTACGTAAGTTCGCATCGCGTCGCGTTAGAATCCAAAATTTTTCGAAACGAATTAACTCGGGAACGAAGATTACCTTTGTTAAATGTGTTTTCTTTCTTTCTTTCTTCTATCTTCCTTACTTCTTCTTTCTTCTTTTCTCTCTCTCTCTTTCTCTCTTTCTTCCAAGAAGCGATAACGAAGATTTTTTTTTCGTTTCGTTTTAAAGGGAATCATGGTCTTGGCTTCGCATCGGTACCCGCCGGTTTCGATGAAAATACTTTACCATTGGACACGGAAACATCTACGACATTGTCAACGACACTGACTCCTACCCACAAGCCATTAGCGGAAGATACTGTCTCCGCCACTACGCAAACTATTCCCGAACTTCACTCCTCCTCAACCACAGAGCCGAAAATCGTAGGGAAGTCGGTTACGATGATAACAACGACGTCGAGACCAAACGTTGAGTTGAAAACGGTAAGTGAATTCGTTCGGTTCGATTCGGTACAGTTCGGCTCGGCTCGGCTCGGTTCGGTTCGCGATCGCGATCACGATCGTTTATTTTCTCTCGAGTATGAATTTTCGAAATCGAATTAAAACTTCTTTCGCTATTTTTCCGAGTCTATCTTTTTTTTATTTTTTTTTTTTTCCTTGAATCCACAAAGCAATCGATTCAATGTACGCCGACGAAAGTAAAAGACATAACGTAAGTTAATCGACAGCTCGATAATATGATTCTTGCGGGATCCCATTCGATATTTTTCGTTTTTCTTTCTAATTTTATTTTTACCGTTAGAGTGAAAATCGATAGTACGTTCTTTTTTTTTTTTCGTTGCGACCGCGAGGAAAGAAGAGAGCAAGAAAAATATAGAGAAAAAGAAATAGAAATGAGAGAAAGGACGTTTATTACATCGTATTATTACATATATATAATAATCAGGGATAATGAAAGCAAACGATTCGCGTTATTCAAGCGAATGATCAAACTCGTAAATAATAATGCTTGTCATTGCATTGCAAATACAGCTCGATAAGGCGGCATCCGGTACGACAAATATTTTACTTCCTACGATGCCATCGATGTCAGCAACGCCAAAGCAATACTCATCCGATGATACTCATGACCGAATGACCCTGACCACCGTTTCGAACTCATCCAATACCGCCACGGAATCCCCCGTAGGTTCTTTCGATGGAAAGTAAGTAATAGCAATGTCAAGATTTATTGTTCGCTTCGGTGCCTTACGACGCGACCTCGTTGTCATCCAAGAAGATCATTTATATCTTGCGTTGATGCTTTAGCAAACAAAAAAAAGAACTCGGAAAACATCGTCCTCGGTGAAAATTCGACGTTAAATCTCCATTTTTTTCACTTTTTTTTTTTTGTATATTTTCAGTTCCATCGTTCCAAGCGATAAAGAAACGTCCGCGATAAGCCCGTCGTCGTCGTCGTCGTCGCCTCCTATGTTTGCTCCTAACAACATTCAAAATGAATTTTATAAGAACTTAAAGGATCCATTAAACGAATCATCGAAGAGCAACGTTCAACAAAGTATATTTGATTTATCGTCCGCTTTAAAAACTACCAATCAGGATCACGCGTTTCTTTCTTTAGGTAATTTAAAAAATGACAATTATCAAGATATCCTCAATTTATCTGCCACCCAGCAGGGTGGTATTCAAGACACGTTGTTAAACTTACAAAACTCTTGGAAGAATACGTTGGAGAAGAGTGTATTAAGTATGCAAAACAGTCCGACTAGTAGTATTCCGAGTTCGTTATTAAATTATTTAATATCAAGAGGATCAAAAGGCAACGTACAGGGTGCCACGTTAAACTATATATTACCGACCGAAACGAGGTTAACTTTAAAGGATAACATTCAGGACAAGATGGTCGATTATTTGATGCCGGAGGATTCTACGAGAGAAACGTTAAAAAGTAATTTGCAAAATGCTTACTTGGATTATATATTGCAAGGGGAAGCGAAACGTAGTTTGTCGTTACAACCATTGCAATCTGGGACTTTAAATTACGTCCCAATAACGATGCCTACGGAGCAAAAGTTGACTTTGCCGATTAGCGCGTTATCCTCCATGTCCAATACCATGGAAAATATCAATTATATCCCTACGATGACGCCTCCTTACTTGAATTTAGATTCCGCGATGTCTACGCGGCTAACGTTGGGTAAGAGATTATTAGTTATTTCTTCTTTCTTTTTTTTTTTGTTGTCGACTTTTCTTTTCTTTTCGTGCCTTTCCTTCTTTTCACCTATTTCAAAACTTACGAATTTTCATTCGTCTACACCATTCGATCGTATTATTCGACGTTTAAAAAAAATATGATTACTTCTTTCACCGAAGATTCCAACCATCCAGAAAGTTTGTCAGACAGTCTACAAGGAAGTCTCTCCGCAAGTATTCCCAACAGTATACCTGGGAGCATACCTGCTAGCATTTCTGCGGCTATTCCCGGTACCATATCAACCGGCATACCTACGAACATTCCAACTACGATGGACTTTGGACAAACTTTCCAACAACCGACTCAAATTCGTCCTTTACAAACAAGTGTCACACCTTATTCCGGTAATGCGGCGTCCTTCAAAATTGGCCACCCCCATCCATTTAATGCCGAGAGAGAAATTTCACCTCGTTATTATACGTATTACTGTACGCTATATTTATACCGTATACGAACGATATTTTGTAGGGATGCAGTTGCAGCTCGGTGGATTCGGTGGAATAGATTATGGTCTTCGCTCGAGTAGTCCTGAGGCAAGACCAATGGAGCTTGGCATTGCAAAAGTGGGCTTCGGTGTGCGAGAATTTCCGAGGCCGCAGAATCCCACATTCGCAAAGGTGAATCCACAAAGTGTAATCGCTTGTAAACAATACGTATAGCAATCAATCTTAAAAGAGAACATTTGTCGGGGCACTTTGTCACGATAGATTTTCTAGACCTTTTTGGAACTAAACGACGTTGATATATCTCAACGAGTATTACACCAAGGATTTATGTTAGCGGGAGTTTATTTGTTTTCGACTATCGTCGAATATTTACAGAATAATAATAATAATAATAATAATAATAACAATAACAACAACAATAATAATAATAATAATAATAATAATAATAATAATAATGATGATGATGATAATGATAATAATTATATACAATTAGATAATATTAACAAGAACTCTCTCTCTCTCACTCTCGCTCTTACTCTATCTTTCTATCTATCTCTCGTGTAACTCTATTTTTCTATACTAACCGAGACCATAAACGTGTTCCGTAAAGATTTAATCTTCTCTCTCTTCTTCTTTTTCTTTTTTTTTTTTCTTTTTCAAGTGACATTGAAAAAGAAATTCATTGGGTGTACCCGCATAAATCGCAAACCAGTACCTTGTAGTTACGTGGCGTATCTTACAGAGATTCTTCGTACTTTTTCGTGAGGATTCTTTAAGCTCGTGAAATCTTTCTCTCCCTTCTCCACACACACACACACGCACACACACACACACAGACACACCTACATCTACACACATTCACACCGCATATATCTTTTATCTTCTTTCTTTTTCGTTCGTCATATCTTAAAATAACGGGGGTAAGGTAAAGCGATATCGTGAAATTTACGTGAACGATAAGACACGTATAAAGCTGTGACAATCATGTATTATTCACAATACATACATACGAAAAGTGAACGGCGTACTTTTCAACACACTGAATAATTTTCCTCCTGGCTAAAGTTTTTCGTTTAACCAAGCACAGGAGTCCGTCTGTTTTCCAAAAGTCCCATTGAAGTTTTCTACATGAACGCTTTAGACACCCTATCTCCATCGAACTTTTACAAATATTCCGCTCTCTCTCTCTTCGGAAGAATTCGTTCATTATTATTCGTAAGCTTACCTACGTATGTTCGATCCCTTTTCGTTGGCTTCGGTAAAGGATCAATAAAGGATAATAAAGTTATCGAGGGAAGATTTAAAGTACGTTTAAACCGCACAACTCGATTCGTAAACCTTTCGATACTCGTGATTTCGTCGATATCGAAGCAACGTTTAACCCTAATAACGGTTTGGTTTAAAGCGACGAAAGGAATACGATATTCTGTCAGGATTTCGTTGATATCGATATTCATTGAAAAATTTGCGCATATATCGCAATGAACTCTCCCGATATTTTTGATAACACTGTCGAACGTTTAAAATCGTCTGGTAACAACCCATCAAACGTTTCTCGATTTTTTTCTCTCCCCACGGTCTTGATAGAAAAAAGGGAAAGAGTAAGTAGAGAAGGAGGAGGAGGAAGAAGAGGATGAAGGGAAAAAAAATTTGTAGGAAGATCGAAGCTTAAACGATTTACCAAAGCAGACACCAAGGGTAACAAGATCTCATTAACGGAGTCACGTTAAAGAGCAAAATACTCGTTTCAAAGAGGGTTCAACGTTCCTCACTGAAAATTCCAACTAAGTTACTCGTGCAAACTAGAATTTTGCGTCTGGAATGGTTCCTTTTTTTCTTCTTTCTTTTTCCCCATCCATCGAAATTGCAATCGCAATAGAGAGAGAAAGAGATAAAATATTTTCTTTCGTTCGAAATTATTTTTCGATCGAATCGTCCTTTCGTACGCTCATCCCTTTTTTTTCCTTCTCTCTCTCTCTCTCTCTCTCTCTCTCTCTCTCTCTATTTTTTCCTTCTTTTCCTTCCTTTTCTCATTCAGTTCGAACGAAATTGGAGTGGGGATGCGCGACGGGTTAGTACGAGGATGAGGGTACGTACGGCTCGAGGTGGGACGGAGGAAAGGGATGATGGGTGAGGGGTTGGTTTGGCAAAAGATATTCCTGAATTTCTCGTTGTACTATAAATTTCTGAAAAATTTACTCGGAGGACGATTCGATGACATTGTTTCTTTTCCCTTTTTTTTTTTGTTTTCTTTATTCTTGTTCGAAAGGCAGAGCCGCAGGTGTTCCTTTCAACGAAAAAGGAATAAAACTTTTGAGAAGGAGAAAGGTAAAGCAATGTACGAATATCCGGACTATATATATCTATATATATATATATATATATATTTGTACGTAGGACATACATACACGCGTACCTCTCTTTCTCCGTTCTCTCATCTTTTTTTTCCCTTTTGACCCTTCTCCTACTTTCTTATTCTCATCGATTCCTCTCGTCTCGCATTTGCGAGAGAGACAAAAAGCAACGAAGAATCCGTAGAATTCTTCCATCCTTCCTTCCTACGATATTCACGATTATTTCCCCCTCCTCTTTTTCCCCTCCGTTTCACAGTTCCCATTAATTGCAAAGGATTACGTTAAGAGCCGAGCGCGCGACATCAATTGAGAAAATTGAGTACAGTCGTAAGTCTTAAAGGTGGCGTGGTAATGCTCGCAGATAAAATCCAAGTGGAAGAACGAGGAAGAGGGAAAAAGAGAGAGAGAGAGAGGGGGGGGGGGGAGCGAGGGAGAAAAGTTCTCTTCAATTTCAATTCCTTCAGTTTGAATTCTTTTTTTTCTCTTTTTTTTTTTTACTTCACATTTCCATCACATCCGATTTCTTTTCTTTTTCGCCACTAAAAAAAAAAAAAAAAAAAAAAAATAACAGGAAAAAAAAAGAAACAGAAAATCACTTGAGAAAAATTGTCAATCAATTTCTGTCGAATGAACGCGAACGCAAAATTTCAATATAATTATAATACGAATGACTTTATTTCAGATTGGATTCGGACAAAGTTTGTGGTAGTTGTCCGTCGATATCACGTTGCATGGGATTGCATCTTAAAAAAGAAAAAAATCCATACCATCGAGAAAAGAGGTATATAACATAGTTTGGGTTCACTTCCAGTCCGTAGTTCACTTGTGACCCCAATCCCCCGGATGAAACTGCCAAAGGACAACCCTCTTTCCCAAGAACTTGGAAAGCTCCCAGGACTTGGACTACGCGCCATCATTATATTCCATAGGGTTTCCTTCTCCTATCCATCTTTTTATTGAGTATTCCCACACGTTAAGTCGTTATAAGAGGCTGTTATGTCATAAGTTAAATATTAAGTATAATAATATTATTATTATTATTATTAGTATTATTATTATTACATGACTAGAACTATTTAAGTTGTGTATCGTGCCAGAAATGAAGTAATAAAATTTTTTCAGAGAAAAAAAGAAAATCGCGCGTTCATTTCCTTTCCTAAATTTTTCTATTCTCCCTTTTCTCTCATTTCTTTTTTTTTTTTCATTCGTTTCGTTCTCAAATCCCTTTTTCTTTCTTTTCGCGACGTTGGAACACCGAGTCTTTCCTTTTTTACATTTGCTTTCGCCCTTATTTTTTTGTCCCTTCTTGTTTTTCGTTCCTTCTTTCTTTCTTTCTTTCTTTTTTTTTTTTTTTTAATGGTTCAACAGGGAAAGAGATACTTCTCTCTTTTTCCTGCTTGAAAACATCAATTATATGGTTGAAGAAGCGTAGCAGTTTCTTGCAGACAACTCCAATAACCGGGAAACGTCTGGTGAAATCAAGCACTTAATTACGTTCCAAGGAAAAATAATAGCGGTCTATAGGGATGCTCTTTTGTTAATTTTTCCTTTTTTTTTTCTCTCACTCTCTTCGTCTCTCTTTCTCTCTCTTTCCACGTTAACTACAACAATTTATGTGTAATATAATGCATGCACGTGTATCTTCTTCGCGATGCTTCGAAAACGCGTTGATATAATCTCTTCGAGATCCTCGTAAATATTTCCGATATATATATATATATATATATATATATATATATATATATATATTTTTTTTTTCAATCTCGATAAAGCTTGCCGTGAATAAGGTAACGCTTGAAATTTCTTCCTTATACTTTCGACCATTCTCAAGACAATTTAAATTCTTTTCTAACGAAATAAAAACTTCCCGATTCTTAAACGACAACCCCATTCGTACGGGATCCGTCGAAAGTTCTTAGCGAGTAATTTTTAAGAAATAAAATCATCCCTTTTTCTCACGAATACCCCATCCCACCCCCCCCCCCTCCATCCCGCCTCGTCCCATCGATTAATCTCTTTCGTCGCATCGTACAGCTACAAGCTTGTTACAAGCTACGAAACTTTATTCTTCGTGCGATCTGTAAAAATAAAAGTTATTCTAAAAGATTCCTTTCCCTCTCCTCGAAAAAAAAAAGAAAAGAAAAGAGAAGAAAAGAATTTATAACTAACCTTCGTAAATCAATTAAGAATTTACGAAACATTCCGTATATAACGTAGCTCGAATGGTGACAAAGTGAGAGAAGGTTGTGAGAGAGAAGTGCGAATGAAAATGATAGAGAGAGAGAGAGAGAGAGAGAGAGAGAGAGAGAGGCAAAAGTTGCCGCTACGAGGAATAAGAAATACGATGACGTTCTACTTAAGACGAATCAACAAAAACCGTTGTCAGAAATTGCATCGGAGAAAAACGAACGAATGCAATTCGTTCTTCGAAAGAAAATCGTTGCACGAAGTTGGAATATCGTTTTTCCCAACGAGGGGAGACGAGAGAAAGTTTCCTCGTGTATTTCTAAAGTGTGTGTGCGTGGAGTAGCTAGGGGTAGGGGTGGGAGGATGCGATAGAGGTTTTTTCATTCTTCCTATGAATGAATCATAGAAAAACGGGAAGCAAGAAGCAAACAAGTTCCTTCCCATTTTCTTATTCGCTCGTCTCCTTTTTCTCGTCTCGCATTAGAATACGCAGGAGGAAGTTTAACATCAAATATAGAACTAAACGTACGAAACGATCGAACTATATCACGAATAATCGTAGAAAACATTCGAACGATATCTATCTATCTATCTATCTATATGTATACATATATATATATATATATATATATATATATATATCGATATATACGAATAGATCGAACGCGATAAAGTAAATGTGTTACTCGAGTTACGGAGAGGAAGGAAGCTTATACTTGTACTTACCGTTTCAAGTTAAAGGCTATTTGGGATATCGGATAGCATTATCTAGGTACTAAAAGTGATATTGTCATACATACACATGTATATATATATATATATATATATATATATATATATATATATATACATATACAGTATGCATATCAAATTATTTTCTTACATCATTTTTTCATTTATACTTTAATTTATTTACTTTTTAACAAGTGCCTCCGTTAGCGTGTGTCCTCGAGTATAGGTATTTTGTTTTTCCATGTATGCATCTATGTACGTACGCATGTATGTATGCATGTATGTATGTATGTATGTACGGACTTATAAGTTTGTGTAACTTTTTTCACGATCGTTTCTATATGTACTTATATTTATCTTTTTTCTTTCTTTCAATCTTTCCTTCTTTTTATTTTCGTTTTTTGTTTTTAATAATACGTGTATAATTGCGCTTATTTCGCGTCGCACGAGTAATCATACGTATTGCCTTCGATACACACACACACACACACGCGCACTCACACACAAACACGCACAGAGCTTCAATATTTTAAATACCTCTTTGTTATATCTTTTGATTTTATTTCAGCGAAAATCATAAATTGTACCTCTTATAATCTATGCCCTGTATAGACCATTGTTAGATAATATTAATTAAGAAATTCATAGGAAAACTTTTTGCATCGTTCACTTTTCCTGATACGTCACGCGTTTTCTCTTTTTCACTCTCTCACACACTCACATACTCTCTCTCTCTCTCTCTCTCTCTCTCTCTCTCTCTCTCTCTTAGTCACTCATTCTTTATCGATGTGCAACGTTGAGTCGCCTTAAGTCTATTTCATCGATTAAGTACGATCATCGTATCGATCTAGGGAATTTCCGTGATTTCCGGGCTTAAAAGAGAATCGTCAGAAATACCCTCGTTACTTTTTATTAATTGTATACTATATTGTTTTTTATTTCATCTACTCTCTCCCTCTCTCTCTCTCTCTCTCTCTCTCTTTCTCTCTCTCTTTTTGCTTTGATATCTCGCACGCTATCTTACTCTCGCACAACTTCGTCGATTTAAAGACATATTTACATTGAATATACAGACACAGTACAACTCACAGTTTCATTTCTTCTTTCTCCCTCTCTCTCTCTCTCTTTCATTAATTATTATACTTAAATACTAATTATTTTCTTACGCATATGCATGTGCCCGCGCTTGTATGAATGCATAGATTGTAGGTGATTAAGTATTTACAAGAGAAGGGAACCAATCAGGTTAGAAAAATACAACGATCTTACTAAGAATTGTAAGAAATTTTCTAACGTCTATTCGGAAAACGTTAGAGAGACTATAAACACAAGACTAGGCTTACATTTTTCTTTCGTTTCTTTCCCAACGGGAGAAATACTCTTTGGCTATGTTTTTTGTTAGTTTTTTTTTTTTTTACTTTTTCTCCTTCTCCTTCTTTTCTTTTTCTTTCTTTTTTTTTTTTTTAATTCGTTCGCAACAGAAATAAATATTGTAGTATTACATTTATTCAGAGTAAATTTCTTGCTTCGAGTATGATCGACAAATTTAATTACTAATTGAGAAATTGGAAAAGCTTTATCGTTTTTTTTTTTGTAATTTGTTAATAAAAATGAATTTAATATGTACGATTCGACGTCGTTTCAATAACCATCGATCTTGATACGTATATACACATATACATACAAACATATATATATATATATATATATATATATATATATATATATATATACATATATACACATATATATGTTTTTTGTAATACACGAAGAAAAATGAAAACGATCGTATCGTACATCGATTTAATTTACTTCTCTTTTAAAAAGCAAATACGGTACACCTCTGCCGTTCAAATCAGCGATAAATTTCTTTTTCTCTCGTTATAACGTTGGACGACGTCTTTCAAATTTTTTTTCTATTTTTTTATCTTTATTTTCCATATCTCACGACTGCTCGTATTTCTCTTCGTCAATGTTCGTGAGAGAAATAGAAAGGGAGAGAGAGAGAGAGAGAGAGAGAGAGAGAGAGAGAGAGAGTCAGAAACACAAACGGATTTCACTATTCCGACATAGAAATGCACTTCCATCGGCTTCTGCTTCTCTTGTCAGCGACACCAAAAGCAAAACCGCAGAAACTTCGCTAATTAATAAGCTATCGATGGCGAAAAATGGCATGAGATTTACGTGCGAACTATGACCCCGAGAACGACAGATATCTCAGGGACAGAAAACAAAAAAGGAATAAAAACAAAAAGAAACGAGAAAAAAAGAGTACAAGGATAAAGAAGAAAAAAAGTTAAAAATCCGTAGAGAAAGGTGAGAACAAGTTTAAAAAGGGTTTCCTTTAAGTCCTACATACTCGAATTATATTTCATAGAATAATTCTTTTGATTATTTCAATTTTGATTATATCAATTTTGATTAATGCATTTTGATTATTTTTTTTTCCCTTAAATTTAACATTGCTTCATTTAATTCGAAATCAATTGTGCATTGAGGAAATCGAAATAGATACGTCTACTGTTTCAATTGAAATTGTCGAAAATTAATATCTATGATTTTTGTAATATTAAGCTTGATAATTTGTCAACTTCAATGAAAAAGTTCGTCCAATAAATCTTGTGTTAATGACGAATCGGATAAACGAATTAGGGATATGCGTTAATATCATTACCTCGATCAGAATCAACATAATTTCTTAAAAGAGAATACTTACGATTTTCGTAACTGAAAATAATTAAAAAAAAAAAAAAAAAAAAAAAGAAAAGAAGAGCTTTAAAATTTTAATATAAAAAATTGTAATAAAAATGAAATGATAACTTTAATTTATAAATCCTTCAAATCGTAGGATTAAATCGTAAATCCGACGTTAATCTTTCCCAAACGACATTAATGTATCTCGGTAATCAATCGAGTCATAATGAATTAATTTGTCAGAATTCTACGTAAATCAATTTTATTCTCGCACGATATCGTACGCCAAAAAGCTCTATCATAATTTATCGCAGTGCGTCCAATGTGCACCCCAATTACGTTTTAATTAGTATCTACGATATATATTTACAAATTTACACGATCAGATTTGCCGTTGGAAGCTTATTTAGTTAGTTCGGAAAATGAACGTAGTTAGAAAGCCTTTTCTTATCGATTGTTAACGTTATTGCGATAAAACGTGACACTCGCGAGATGCATCCTAATTCGGCCGAACGTATACACGTTATTAACTCCCTGTCCTCTTATCGTAAATCATTTTCTTTATTATTTTTTTTTTTCCCCCTTTTATAACGTTTCACAATAAATATACATATCGCGATCAATCTTCGTACGTACGTCTCTTTGTGTATATGCGCGTGTATGCGTGTGCGTGCATGTGTGTATGCATGTATGTATATTCCGTGTAAAAAGGTCCTTTGAGAGTCGATAGAACGAACAGATAACACTGTGTATTTTCTTACTAACACACTGATATGTTTTGAAAAATTCGATCGCAAGGAATGTTCGTGATTTTCTTCTCCTTTTTCTCCTTCCTCTTCATCTTCTACGTCTTCTTCTTCTTTTTCTTCTTCCTCTTCTTCTTCCTCCTCCTCCTCCTCCTCCTTGTTTATTTTTTCGTTTCATTTGGAATTCTTGTTCGGTTTTTTCTTTTAATATTATTATTATTATTGTTATTATTATTATTATTATTATTATTATTGTTATTATTATTATTATTATTATTATTATTATTATTATTATTATTATTATTATTATTATCATTTGCTTCCTCTCAACGCAAATCAAAGATGAGAAGATGATTTTCGATCGACGAGAACGTAGTATGTAGGTAAAGAGCTCGAAATATTTGCTTTCTCGTCGATTTCATTTTTCTTTTTCATTTTCTGTTTTCTATTTTTCGAGTTTTCGTTTTTTTTTTTTATTGGACGTAATCTCGTGCTCGAGCGAATACATATCGAGAGAGAGAGAGAGAGAGAGAGAGAGAGAGAGAGAGAGAGATGGCATAATACTTTGGGATCACAAATACGATTCGCAATATCACTCGAGTACGTCCGCGTGTAATTACGTGTTCGTGAAATATTCGTAATATCAGAATCGGTATAGCCATAGAGTTGTTCGTTTACACAATTTAGGTATAGAAATACAATTCAACGCGTCGAATTTTAATCGAGCACGAATATATATATATATATATATATATATATATATATATATATACATACATATTCATATATATATTTCTGAAAGCATCATAGGTTCCGACATTAATATATCTCGTCGTAAATCTCTCGGCGTATCTTTTATTATATCTTTTTTTTTCTTTTTCGTTTCTATGTGTGTTCCTTTATTATTCTTCTCTCTCTCTCTCTCTGTCTCTCTCTTTCTCTCTCTCTCTCTCTCTGCCTCTCTGTCTCTATCTTTTTTTTTCCTCGTCTTCTCTTTCCCATCTTTCCCTTCGTTTCTTGGCCGAGACTCAAAGAGTGTCGGAGAGCCAAAAAAAATATTGCTAGATTTTAGGTAACTAGTATAATAATACTGTCACGGCTCGTACTCGGATATATATCTACGAAAAATGTAGGTATACTTATAATAAACATTCGTACAACAAATATATCCCTTACCCCCACCCACCAACTCCGCCGTTAATAAATGCTCACCCAACCCCAACCCCACCCCCTACCTCCTATCCTCATACCCCCTTCGACTTGAGTCCGTTCACATTTATTTTATCCTCTTACGTATCTACCGTTCAACGGAAAATGGAGCACATCAAAAAGAAAATGATATCGTCGAAGGAAAAACGTTTTCTCTCGAGCGACGCAGTACTATTACGTATGTATGTGTATATATATATATATATATATATATATATATATATATATATATATATATATATATATTCGAACTAACGACCATATCCGAAAGAGTCCTTCGAGAGGTCGTTCTAAACCTTTCACTTTGTACAATAGTAGCATATCTTTATATACTAAAATCATTAGATCGTCCATTTAAACGTCATCGCACGATTACAATTTTTTCAAACAATTCCGATTAACCCCAGACGAGTGCTTTTCGAAATAAAAAAGAAAAAAAACAAAGATAAATAAATAAATAAAATTACAAAATAAAAGAACGAAACAAAGTTAAAAATAAAAAAAAAATACAAAAGAAATCTTTCCTTTTCCGTTTAAAGAGTCAACAGAGCTGATTCAATAGCTCGCTATTGAGAGTCCTTAAATCTTGACTTAAACGTGAACAAACGACGTGTACCGGTGACATTTAATCGACGTATCGTCGTTTAACGGCACGTCCCATCTAAAATTAATTACATCGACATCTTTCATTCGTTCGCATGAAGAAAATTTTGAATGTTCACGTTTCAACGAATGGACATTACGTTAATTATAAACGCGATGACGGTCTAGGTCCTCTCGCTATCTCTCAGCGTTATTGTTTCGTGACTTTTAAAGGCGCATAAGTTTACCGAAGGCCTTTCGGAATTCGGGGTTGAAGACGGTGTAAATGACGGGATTGACGAAACTGTTCATGTAACCGAGCCACGAGGTGATAATGAAGGCCGTTACACCTGGTTGACAGGCTATCGCCAACTTGTCGCACATTGCGTCCATGATGTTGCACGTGAAGAATGGTACCCAGCAAATCAGGAAGGCCCCTGTAATCGTTACGAAAAGGGAAAAGAAGAAAGAGAAGGTACGAGCACGCTGCCGATGGGAGTAAACGAAAGAAAGAAAAAAAAAAAAAAGAAAGAAAGGAAAGAAGGGGGAAAAAAAATAAAAAATAAAACCGAAAATAAAAGCCATTAGATCCAATTGCGATTATTGAGAATGGATTGATGTACGAGATGTGAAGGTAAAACTGTTTTTCTTTTTTTTCTTTTTATTACAAAAAAGGAAAACCGATCGACGATAAAATACGTTCGTCTGGAGGGAAGAAGAGAAAGGAAGAAAAGAGAGAAAAAAAAAGAAAAAAAAAAAAAGAAGAAAAGAAAGAAAACGGGATAACAAAACGAGATAAAGGGGGATTCAATGAGCGCGAGGTTTGGTTATTAGCCGACGTTTAACTGTAATATCGACAATTTGTTAACCTCATTAAAGATAAGCGAAAGCAAAACCCATGAAACTTCTTACCCAAAACAATAGCCAGAGTCTTGGTAGCCTTGCGTTCCTTCTTGGCGGTACTTTTTTCCCTCTTTTTCTTACTTGCCTTGTTGGCCTTGTATATCGTGAACTTCGAGGCAGAACTTGCGTTCTTCTTATCCTTTTTGCTGGTAGACGCGGTGCCGGATAACACGTTCGATGTTTTACCGAGCTGAAGTGGTAGCAAGGATCCGGCACTTTTGAGCCTTTTGAGTTCTTGCTTGCTGGCACCGTTACCGTTCTTCTTACGATCCGTTTGTGAACCTTGAATGCTCGTAGCGGCCGCTGATCCTGGCCTCGCCGATGGCGGTGGGGAGGATGACGTAGAGGACGACGGGGCTGATGTGATCCGAGGATTTGGACTTGGACTCGAATTCATTTCGGTTGGCTCGTTAATCATCGTACTGCTAGCGGCACCATCGTAACCCGAATTCCTTCGGCCGTTCGATTCGCCCAGCTGTGCTTGCGCGACCGCGCTGAAACGACAACTATCAGAACCGAGTATCAGAAACCAACATGATTGGTGGATTATTTTTGTTTTTAACGCGAACGAGGACGAATATTTCTCGATTCGTTTTGATTGTTTGAATTTGTTCATTTTTCTTTTCTTTTTTTTCTGTTCTTCTTCTTCTTCTTCTTCTTCTTCTTCTTCTTCTATAGCGACTTTAAATGGCTTTGAGTATATTGGATTTAATCTCTATATAAGACGAGAAGTAGAGGTAGAGAAATAGTTAGAGAGCTTTCATCGCCATTTCTGTCTCTCTCTCTCTCTCTCTCTCTCTCACTCTCTTTATCTCTCTATCTCTTGTGATTACCTCGAGAATCAGAGGATTACTATCTACCAGCAACCACTTTCGATTAAATGCCTAGCCTTCTAGATCCAGACCTTTAAACCAGAATCTCGAAAACGTGAACTAAGTAAGTGATACTCTCCCTTTACGTTCATTATCCAAGTACAAAGCATCGAATTTTCAACATTATTCAGGTAAAAATAGAGAGAGAGAGAGAGAGAGAGAGAGAGAGAGAGAGAGAGAGAGAGAGTTCTTATAAGAACCGAACGTACCCGTATTTTTCAATCCACTGTATTACTTCTATCGTTTAACTTTACTTCTTCTTAATCATTCGAATGGTACTACGAAAAGAAAGAAAGATCGATAAAAGTTAAACGACGAACGGAATTCTCTCTGAACAGTCGGCCGAAGAAGTCGTTTTGACCGAAGGTGAGCGAAAAGAAGAGTTAGAAAATTAGTAGGTGGCTAAAGTTTTCGATCACTTTTTTACGATCCACCCATTATTATATCCCCTTTGTACGTGGTTACTGATTGTCGAAGAGAAAGTAAGAAATAGAGAGAGACAGAGAGAGACAGAGAGAGAGAGAGAGAGAGAGAAATAAAAAAATAAAATAAACAAAATACAGTGAGAATTAATTAATTAATGAAACCGAGAAAAGCTGAGAGTACATCGAGTTATACCACTTTCACGAATGAGCTTTGACTGGGTCGACTTCAGTACTAGAAATGTAATTATTTTAAGGGCCTTCGGTTTCCCCTATCCTTTTAATACGAACGAGGAATGGACGGGGGAGAGGGGTAGGAGTTTAATCTCTGCTTTCCGCTTTCCGACGAGATGACCAAGCGAAACTTGTTTACCAAACTTCGGTTTCACCGCGATATATAAGTCGTAACCGAGGAGATACATATATATCCGGGTGTAACTGAAAATTACGTTAAGGAACTCGTTCAAGTTCGTCGAAAACTTCGTTCGAAAACGTTCGACTTTCACGATAGTAATCCACGAAGGATTTTTCTTAATTCCCTAAGATCGATAGGCGTCGATTAGAAAAGTACAGGTTTTATTCGTATCGTCGATATCAAAAATATCAATGAAATCATTTTATTCGTAAGATAACAGTCGACCTCTCTCTCTCTCTCTCTCTCTCTCTATAAATTTTCTCTGAATATTTCAAAATTCCTGCTTTGAAAAAAAAAAAAAAAAGAAAAATACAGTATAAAAAAGAAGTCCAATCAAATCGAAGTCGAAATCGAAATCAACGTCGAGATCGAAATCGATAGAACGAACAAGAAGAAGACGAAGAAGATGAAGAAAAAGATAGGAAACGGATAACGATTGCATCGTGATAAAGGATAAAGTTGTATTAATGAGAAAAAGAAAGAAAGAAAAAAAAAAAGAAAAAAGGAAAACAAAAGAGACGCATTGTAAAAAGACAAAAAGGAACGAAAATATTCGTCCTCAATCGTGATAATAAAACTCGAAATAGGTATGGGAAATTCGATTTCCTTACGCTGCTTCCTCGACGACGGTGGCCAAGAAGAACTCGGTGCTCTTATCGTTGGAGATGACCACGACTGGATCCAGAGGCGTCTCGTCTTCGTCCTCGTTGCTTCCGGATGCTGTGTTCGTTGGCTCCTCCATGCCGGGAGCCACCAAGGCGGCCGCCCCCAACGCCGTCTCGGCGAACCTTGCCACAGAATACCCACTACGTGATCTTAGTCAAAAGCTTTCTAGAAAAGCTTCTACACTTATCATGCTTTCCTTTTTCTTTCTTTTTTTTTTTTCCATCGTTCTGCCAGCGTCGAGTCATCACCAAGAAAGAGAGAGAGAGAGAGAGAGAAAGAGAGACAGACAGAGAGAGAGAGAGAGAGAGACGGAGAATATAGAGATAGATAGATAGATAGAGATAGATACACGTACAGCGACTAAACTAGAAAAGGACATCTATCATGCGACCTATGAACCAACCTCTTCTCGTTCCAACGCGTTAAAACGCGGACCTTCTTCTTCTTTTCACAGCGAAAACGATTTCACAGTTTACGACTTCTTCCCGACGAAGATATGAAATGAAATGAACCCCCACCCCCTCCCCTCCCCTCCCCTCCCCTCCCCTCCGCCGCCCATACTCCCTGTTAAATCGCGCCTACTACGGTCGGTCTCGAGAAAAGATAGCGAGTGTCGGTAGTGAGTTCGGACCGGCATCAAATAATTTCGTGTTTTTTTTTTTTTTTTATAATCACGGGCTTTTCCTACTTTATTTTCTCTTCGTTTGCGGCACGAAGATGGTAGACGCGATGGTAGTGACGTTACTCGTAGATTTCACTATCTGATAAATTCGACATTTTAAAGAAGGATAGGAAGGATAATGATCGTACGAGAAAGGTGGCAGCGAGCAGGGAGGGTGGGGTGGGGTGGGGGTGAGAGGGAGGTAGGGAGGGAGGGAGGGAGGGCAAGCTTCGTACGTTCATCTCGGTCATAACTTTAAAGAAGAATCTTTCTATCGTCTAGTATGCACACTAGTACGAACCTAATAAACTTTTGTCATTGAGTTATTAAGCCCTTTTCTATCTCTATCGCGGATCGAGTTGAAGAAAAGTTAGTAGAAACATATGAGGTAATGGATGATAAAAGCGGTTATTCACGTAACCGTCCCTTGTAATATATAGAATCGTTAACGTTTAGTACCAAAACGGAAAGCTATTTTTGTTATTTATGGCCTGTATATTTTTTTTTGGGGGGATTATTTTTGTAGCGTTAAAGATGTAGAGAAGGGAAGAGAGAGAGAGAGAGAGAGAGAGAGAGAGAGATAGAAGAGATAAGTACAAAAAGGAGAGAAAGCAGCGAAAGCAACATTAAAAGCGTGACAGAGGCAAACCATCCCTACGGTGGTTTCCGCGACCGATGAAATTTATTTCCAAGTAGGAAAACGTAGATCGCTTGCCTTTCGTAGATAACGCCGCGAGGGATGCAAGGAACTCGTGATCTCCGAAAATGCGCTTAACGCTCTAAACGGTGCCCGGGCAAAGACGATGCTCCTCGTAAGTTTTGTTAAGTACCATAGAGGTCGAGCTTGGATGCCGACCTAAATTTCGTTTCATAACGTAACGGGAACAACGTCGATAAAGGCTAGATCGTCGAACGTTAGAGAATTTTGTTAAGGATAATCTATACTTGTTTGTGTGTGTGTGTGTGTGTGTATGTGTGTATGTACGTGTAAGTAAATACGTACGTGTATACGCGTCTGTGTCTATGAAAGAGAAAGAGAAAGAGAAAGAGAAAGAGCGATATATATATATATATATATATATATATATATATAGAGAGAGAGAGAGAGAGAGAGAATGTGGCAAGGATTAACGCGGATCTGAGATTATGTTCGATACATAGAACCCATGGGGAAAGACAAAGTTAGAGAGGCAAAATGTGACCGACGATGTGAACACCTAAGTCGAATTTATCGATAGCACCGTTCCTCTCTATCTCCTAACAAATGCGAGCTACGGAACGAAACCATAAATAATAACGAACACACGTCTTAGCTAGGTGGCATCGGTAATTAATTCCATGGGAGTCGCACGATAACGCTTTGATGTTTAGATCCCTACTACACTGTGTTCGTTAAATAAATATAGATAACGGTATCAACTTGCTCTAGGTGTATCGTACGTAATAATCTTACGCGATTTAACTATGAACAGTGGAGTTACGTGTATCTTACTTTGCAAATGCGCATGCATGGGCGCTCCCTAAAAGCTTACGATTTTTCAAATGACAAAACGGATGGCATTTTCCCTGCCTGTCCTTAAGAATTTTCAAGGAATGACTTGAGTTTCTCCTTCAAACGAAGAAGAGGAAGAAGAAGAAGAAGAAGAAGAAGAAGAAGAGGATTTAACGTGTTATAATTTCTTTCGCGTTAGTCGACGACGTTTAATACGTTCTTCTTTATTTTTTTTTCTTCTCCTTTAACGCGCCACCGATAAGCCGACGTAGATTAAAGGAAAGAGAATAAAAAATAAATATATATATATATTGCATTCGCTAACGTGTATATCAGGTTTTACGAGCATCGGCTATCAAGCCGAAGAAGAAGAAGAAGAAGAAGAAGAACGAACGAATATATTTTACGATCCACCTCGTCAGGAAAAGGAAAGAAAAAAAAATGAAACTTTCGAAGCGCATAGATGAAATCTTTGAATGCTATCCAAGGGGAAAGAAAACTACGAGATAATTCTCGAGGGAGGAAGAAAAGAAAACAAACAAAAAGAAAAAAAGGAAGAGGAATAATTTTTCCCTATGAAATATATTCGATGCCATTTACTCGTAAGCCAACTTAATGAATCGAAACGTACTCGCAGTTGTAAAGTGTCAAGGGAAATGAAAAAACACGCGAGATACCGAGATAACCAGGCTAGCTCTGTCAGCCCTTAGCATAACGGAGTTTCACCACGCGACCCTCGGCGCGAGCGGATCTAAATCCTCTGTAAAAAATCACCTCGAATTTAAGTGAGATATTCCGACGTGGCTTGTTTTCTTTTTTTTTTTTCCTTCATTTCTTTCCTATCCTATCCTTTTATTTTTTCCTTTCGTCCTCGAGCTTGATTTTTTTTCTCCGGTTTCTCTGTTTTCTCCTTTTCACTTGTTTCCCCCCCCCCCACATTTAACGACGATTTACGAAAAAGAGTAGGTAATCGCGAGAGACACGCGCGTGAAACGCGCTGAATATTGTACCTTCTAAATCTATCGCGTCATTTCTAATCGCAAACACCACCGTTTCGTTCATACTCAGCGTGCTGAAGCTTGCGTGCAGAAGGATGCTGTTCTGTAAGCTCTATACACAATAATAATTAAGTATTATAAATTTCGTGGAGGTGGAGACGGGTTGGAGGAACTTTTGTTTATCGTATAAAAAAAAAAAAAAAAAAAAAAAAAAAAAGAACAAGTTTTCTTCGAGAGAAAAACTTTAATAATAAAGATTTTCTCGTGAACAATGAAGATTCCACAAGATATCGATATCGATATTTCAATTCCTCGAGACGATCAATATTTTCGACGAATTTCGAGAGTCGCACCGTTCGATGATTCACTATAGTTCGCATAAACGCGATACGATAGATCGACCGATACGAAATACAAACGTTTACTCACCTCCGGGTGTTTGCGATGTTCTCTATAATACTGCCCGGCTTTATTTCTCCCAGATTTGGTTTTCGATTAGCTCGAGCTTTTCTCGCTCTATTTCGTAGACCCTGAAAATGATTTCACAATAGTATAATTCGATACCGGTAACCAAAGTGAAATAGAATAGATCGTTTATATATAAATAAATCGGTATAATATATATATATATATATATATATATATATATATATTCGTAAATCGGAAATTCTATTACACTAAATTCGAAGTAATTAGAACGTTGTTCGGTATTGCTTTGTTGTGTATGCACATTGATCATACGTTTTGATAATGCATCTTAAAACATAGAACGATACTATTTAATCAAATGATACTATATAATAAACGTAACGATATTAACGTGTACATGAGAAACCGCAAAATAATCTGCAACGTACGCCGCGATGGGTGCCGTTAATTAAATACACGTAGAGATGTAATTTTATCCGAATGAAAATGTAAACATAGAAAACCGCTACGTGTGTGCGTCTATTCGTTCGCGTTTGCGTCCTATGTAAAGAGAGAGAGAGAGAGAGAGAGAGAGAAAGAGAAGAGAAGAGATAAAAAGATAGAGACAAGACGAGAGATACCTTAAATATGTTATAATAGAGAAACACCATAATGATGCAGGGTATGTAGAAGCTCGACAGGCTCGAGTAGATGATGAAGTCCGTATTATAGAAGAGGCATTGGTCCGGCAACCGGTTGGGAGTGTTATTCAAGCCAAGAACAATCGGGCTACCGATCGCGGCCGATATCGCCCAGACCAACAGTATCGTCAACCACACTCTTCTATTGTTCCTGTGTTTGGCATACTTTATCGGCTGCGTCACCGCTATATATCTGCAATTCAAATTTCTTTCGAGTACGATTCTCTCGGTCGGTTTTACGAGATACCGTTACACGGATTTACAAAGTCGCGATGAGAAAGTTCAATGAATTCCCCCAACCCCATCCATCCCCCCACCACCGCCAAAGAAGGATAAGATCCCAACCTCGCTTTCCTCTACTTTTTCCTTCTTTTCTCTTTTTTCTTTTTCGTATTTTGTCTTTTTCTTTTTCTCCTTTTTTTTTCCGTTTTGTTCCACGTATCACAATGGGCATATATTTTTATTTTGTAAAGAACTTACACTCGAGCGCAATAATCAACGAATAATGCCAGTTAAAAGTTGTTAACGTTAATACATACATACATACATACATATATATATATATATATATATATATATATATATATATGTATGTATATATGTCATTAATGGTTCTTCGATAAACGGCAATTTTCATGTGGCGAAATTCGATAACGAATACGTTGAGTACGTGTTAATATTTAATCGTTAATCCATGTATTGTCTCTGAATAAAACTCTGAATAAAGTTTTGAAATTAAAAGAAAAAAAAAACAGAAAAATGAGTAAAAGAGAGAGAGAGAGAGAGAAAGAATGAATAAATGCAAGAGCGCTTATAACTTTTAATTTATCATGTAACGTGTAACTCGTAATTCAATGTATCGAACATTCCAAATTGATATTACATTGTAAAAACAAGTATAAAACCATGCGATTTAATGACATATCTTTGCTAAAAGCTTTTTGAACAGTCGGTTTATTCGATTCGACGACAGGTAAACGTACGAACATAATTCCAATGGGATAACTTTCGTTCGCGGGTAAGCTTTCGTTATCTCGCGATAAAAAAGAAAATAAAAAAAAAGAGAGAAAAAAGAATGATATTAAAGCCTTATTATGTACCATAGACAATTTCGTAATATCGATGTTCTATATAATAATTGAATAATATAAATAAATAAAGAAATATATATATATATATATATATATATATATATATATATTCATTTGGATACCGTACGAAAGTACGTATTCCATAATATACATACATAAATATCGAACATTTCGAAAACTTTCCTTAGTTATATATCAAATTTTACCGAAAATACCATGAATTAGCGATATCACGTATCAAATGGTAATAGACAATATCGAATAATTAACAAATCAACGATTCTTGATATATCGTCGTTTTTTAACCCATACTATAATAATTCGATAATGTAATCGCGGGAACTTACATGTGTATATCAAAAAGAGTCTCATTGACGAAAATCGATCAATATAATGCACGTACGTTCGCCTCGTTAATAACTATCTCACGCATGCCCGTATCGTATCGTCGAAATTGATAATATATCGAAAGATACTCTCTCGTTATTCACATCCATAATTCAATTTATCCAGACTGAACCAGACAGAGAGAGAGAGAGAGAGAGAGAGAGAGAGAGAGAGAGAGAGAGAAAGAGGTCTCTCGAGATAAACGTCGATTTCAAAGTCTACCGTCTATAAATTGCCATCCTTTTTCTCTTACCCTCTCTCTCTCTCTCTCTCTCTCTCTCCACCATCACTCCATCCCTCGCAAACTCTCACAACTCTCGTATTTTTTTTTGTTTTCTTTATTTCGTCGCTTTAAACTACCTACCCCTTTCACTCTTCTATCAATTTTTTCGACACATCCAATCTCGACGTAAAAGTTTCGATTCCGGGCTAAAAATCAGATCGATTATGAAGAATACCATTGGAAGTTTCGTTTACTTTTGAATTTGACGAGTTTTTCACGTACAGGTGATCAACGAAAACGTCTCGAAAATATCTACCCTGTTAAATATCGTTGGCGTTCTCGTACGATACAAGCGAGAGAAAATAAATGTGTATTTTTCTTGTTTCTTTTTTTTTTTCTGTTTTTTTTGACAAATGAAAAAGCAAAAGGAAGAAGAGGAAGAAAAAATTTAACAAGATGAATCGGTATAAAAATGATAATAAAAGAGAGAAATATTAAAACTATGATCACGCCATTGAAGCCGATCAATTTTTTATATCACCGATTTACACACACACGCACGCACACAAACATACACACTTTTTCTTATTCCTTTCCCTTTTTTTCTCTCACGAGATCCACGTTTACTTCTGCATTTATCTCTTTATTCGTCTCACGTAAATCGCGAGAATTCGTTCGTTTCTCCTTTTTTCATTTTTGTTTTCTTTTTTCTTTCTTCGCTCCTCCTCCTCCTCCTCCTCCTCCTCCTCCTCCTCCTCCTCCTCCTTCTACTCCTATCCCCTCCCGCCCCCCTCCATCCCGCATGGCTAATTCCAAGATAGTTTTGACAATCACAGGGAAACGTTTCGCTCCGGTGAATGCAAATTTTGTTCTACGCTTTTGGAAATATTGAAATTTCATAGAGTGAGCGTAAGTCTGTTATTATATGTATTTGTCGTGAAATAACAATAAATCTCACACCTGTCTATGGAGATCGCAACCAAATTGAAGATAGAACTCGTACTGCAGGTAACGTCCATCGCAATGTAGAAGTCGCAAACGAAGCCTGGCAAACTCCATGAGCCCGAGTTTACCTGCAATATAGAAGTTCGGTTAGTAAACTGAAATCTTTGATATCCGTTTAAATGAAAAGTACTTGGAAGTTTCGAAACCGTCGCCTTTAGTATATGAGAGCTACCAAGTGCTTTCTACCAAAGAAGCAAACGTCTTTACATGTTTTCGCAAATAAACGCACACACACATATATAGAAATAAGTATTTTGCTCAAAAGAAGAATTCGAGAAAGGAAAGAAGGAGTAGAAATAAAAATTACAATGATAATAATAACAATAATAATAATTAAAAACGAAGATAAGATACAAGAATTCGAGAGAGCTCGGAGATAGGCATTAATTTAGTTTCGTAGTAAAAAACAAAAAAAAAACAACAACAACAACAACACAAAACGAAGAGAAAAAAGGGGGAAGAGGAAACAAGAATTTTTTTTCGAAAGGATTGAAACTATTTCGGAAATATTTTCATTAAAGAAAAAAAAAAAAAAGAAAGAAAGAAAAATGGGTAAAAAAGAAAGGAAAAGCAAGAATTTGCGAAAGATTGGAAATGGAAATTTTTTTCGTAGAGAAAAAAAAAGGAACGTGAGGTTCGTTTTCTTTTTTTGGACGAGATTTTTGTTTCTCTCGCGATAAAAAAAAAAAAAAGAAAAGAGAAAAAGGAGAGAAAAATAGAATTAAAAACTAGGCACTCTTTCATACATGTGTGTGTATATATATATATATATATATATATATATATATATATATATATATGGAAATGGGTAAAATAAAATTATTTGCTCGCTCTCGATCCTATTAATAGATTTTTCATGTCGCAAACGCGTCTACATCAGGTGCCGAATAACATCGACTCGTCATCATCCTTTACGTGTGTAGTGTGTGTTCCGGACGGAAAAATTTATTTTCAAATTGTTCAAGTCACGATCCGGAAAATCGATTGTGAAATCGCTGATGCGTAACCACCATGAGTACACAATAACCCGGCACATTATTTTCCAGGATTGGCTTTTATTAAAACAATTTCGACCGTACGACGAAATAAATAATAATTTCTATTAAATAACCAAGAGTCGTTTTTTTATAATAATAATAATTATAATTATTATTATCGCGCATACTTTTTATACAAAATGACAAAAATATTATCTCTCACTTGTCCTCGTGTACGTTAGTACGTGCGTAGTTTATTGATTTTCGAAGAGCTTATTATAGATAATAATAAACGTTGGATTATAAAGAAGAACGAAGTTGTAAGTCGTTGTAACGCGTTAATAATGCAAACTATTCTCCTCCTCCTCCTCCTCCTCCTCCTCCTCCTCCTCTTCCTCTTCCTCTTCTTCTTCCTCTTATTTTTTCGTTTCTTCGTTTTTATTTCGTTCAAATTTACGTAGCATCAATTCATCGAATTTTAATTAAGAGACGTTTTAATTACCTGTCATTCTATGACGAACGATATTTTCTTCATAATTAACGTCGGTACTCTGTCGTTACCTCGAGTGACTCTGTTCGATTGAATTGAATTCAGAAAGTCTTTCTAAGGATCGTTGAGAATGTATTAGTGTTCTTTTGTCTCCGTATTCGTCGAAGACATGAAGAAGCTAGCAAATTGGCCATTATTCTCTACGTTCGTTCTCCTTAAAACACCGAAGGTAGAGAATCTTTCGATTCTCTCTTTCCTTCTCTCTCTCTCTCTCTCTCTCTCTCTCTCTCTCTCTCTCCCTCCTTCTCCTATCCTTCCACCAACTATCGTACGAATACATTCGACTTTATCTCGCAATTTAGTTCAATTTAAATCTTCCTTTGTTTTATCGTATAAACGTAACGTAGCCAAGTCGTGACAGTGAGCTTACCTAAAACTCCCACACCTCTGATTTATACTAACTTAACATTACTATCGTGCGAATAAGTTTACATATTCCAAGGAAGGCATATAATACTAGGCCTCCGCTATATTTTCACGTGGCAACGTACCCCTATTTGTATCGCATTCCGTCTAAAACGAATATACACGCTATACCGTCGCTTACGAAAATTTACGTATACGTTAGACCGTACTTACAACCTACCTACATATTCTACGAGTTAGTATTAAAGCTCGAAATTTCTTTACTTCGTGTATCTAATTGTTACGTATTACGGTTATTTACACACTCCTTTCAATTCGTATAAAACTACATGCAATAACGTGAACGTGCAAAAAAAGAAATAATAAATGTTTGAACGTTTTATTATAATCGCCGTGATACATTTTATTATTCTTTCTATTTACGTACTTATTTATTTATTATTATTTCTTTTTCTTGTTTTTTTTTTTTTTCATTCGAATTACCGAGCTTCGAGAAAAGGTTAGAAAAATAACGTTGCCGTGTGCGTCAGAGAGAAAAGAATATTTTTCTCGCTTTGTATGTACATATACATATATGTTTCGTATGTATGTCTCGCTCGACGATTTAAGCGTGGTTCACGACCACTTTTGCCCCCCTCCCCCGCCCCTATACAAAATGCGTACGCATTTCGCATAACTTTTGTTATTTTCAAAATATTCCTCCCAATGTTTTTCCCCCTTCTTTTCTACCTTTTGTTGTTTTCCCTTCTACGAGGCGATACGTAGTGTACGAACTAAATAACAAAAAGTCAACTATTTTTCTTTCTTCCTTTCTTCATTCACGTTAAACGTCTCGCGCGCTCTGTTAACAAAAAAAAAAAAAAAAAAAAAAAAACTATACCGAAAGTTTCGATCCCTGGTTGATGGACTGTCGCCGGTTTTAACCGCATTTGATTGGCTATATCAACGTTTTATAGTTTAACGAGGGGAAACGAGTTGATCGCATGGATTTACGAGTACGACGACGTCCTCGTTAATTATGTTCTCGTTACTGGCACATGACCCAGGGCGAAGTATACAAACTGACGTGGCTCCTGTCTACGTCAGTTGAGATTTTAGGACAAAATCAAGCGACGTATGTACGTTGACAAGGATATTACCGAAAATATAACCGACGAGTAGAAGAACAACGACGTTAGCTAGAAAACGACAGAGAGAGAGGGAGAGGGAGAGGGAGAGCGAATAGAACGTTTAAGTATCTTGCGTTTTCCCCTGGGATGCATACTTTTCTCTCTCTCTCTCTCTCTCTCTTTCTCTCACTCACTCACTAACTCTCTCTTTCGCTCGCTGTCTCTCTCGCTCTTCATACGATAATTATACCATGTTACGTAGCTAAAGCACCGTTGGCAACGTTGTCCGTTTAGAAAGTATACAGGAGTATGAATCCCTTCGTCGACAAGGGAGACGAAGCTATCGAGCGACGAATAATCTAGCCATGCTTCGTTTAACGTATTAGGGGAGAGAAACTGCAACGCCATAAACTTCTAGCTAAAAAACTTTACCCGATGTTAGATAAAACACGATAGATATACTGTCCTCTCTCTCTCTCTCTCTCTCTCTCTCCTTCGTTTTTTATTTATTTATTTATTTTTCCTTTTTCTCATTTTATGTTTTATTTATTTACTTTTATTTTTTTTTTACTTTCCTTTCGTATTTATACTTGGAAGCAGAGACCTCGTTGCCTTTCGATCGCCTTGATACGATCGTGTACGTTAACAAACGATAGGAGGGATTAGGTGCCGGGATAGAATGAAAGAGAGTCAAGAGATAGGCTCGACGTAGAAGCATTCGAAACAATAGAAACATCCGTGAGTCCAACAACGAGTCGTATTCCGATATTCCTAGTGCAAGCACCACTACCTCTAGATAGAGAATCACTCTTCCGTCCAAGTCCAACCAAATCAATGGGGGAGAGATTAATTGCAGACACACACAGTAGGTGTCACTCCGTGCCTGTAATTAATTCGAATACAATGCTATTCCGATACGGAGAAACAATGAAACAAATAAACAACGACGACGACGACGACGACAACAACAACGAACAAACAAACAAACAACAACAACAACAACAACAACAACAACAACAACAATGACGAGGATGACAACAAAGAAGGAACAACGACAACAAGGAACGAGTTGGAGAGACGAACAACACAGTTAGAACATTTTCCCTTGAATTTACGCTCTTGATAGCACTTCTACTAATCGAGCTCTCTCTCTCTCTCTCGCTCTCTCTCTCTCTCTCTCTCTCTTTCTCTCGCTTCATCATTCTTGTCTCATTCTCGGTTTCTCTCTTGGAACGGTTTCTCAGAGGGAAACCGTTGTCTAATCAATTCGATCTACTCGATATAACGTATTGGATCGTTGCGCATAACGTGATCGAGTACTTAGTTATATGCAACACTGTTTACAAGCAGAATGCATTTGGGCACTAAGGATATGCAGGTAGATGCACTAAACACCAATACAAACTCACACGTATGTGAGAGTTACGTACTTGACTACGTTCGAGTACCCCCAGTATATCGAGTGCTTAACCGATACTGGTGCTCCTGTTAATTTTAGAGAAGACGCCGCCTAGTCTAGTCCAACAATCTTCACGTTGCTTCTACCTACCTATCTATCTATCTATCTATCTATCTATCTATCTATCTATCAATCTATCTATGTATTATATGTAGATATGTCGTACGAGTACGAATATTAATCGAATATTTTTTGATGAAAATTTCAAAGGGAAATTTTAATGTAGAAAATTTTCTTCGATGATTCCAACGTGAATTCATTCGAAAAATAATACGTACGTATGTACGTACGATATAAGAAGGTCTCGATTTAAAGCTAACTATATTACAATATCCATCATTGATTATAATAGACATCTAATGATAGAATGATTATGCTTAACGATACCTTACAAACTTTTCCAGTGCGTTTTACATTTTCAATTACGTAGTAACTAGTGGACAGGTTAAAGGGCTCTCTCTCCCTCTCTCTCTCTATCTCTCTCTCTCTTTCTCTCTCTCAAAACCCTTTAGTATTAAATAGAAGGAAACGTCCTGGCCATAAAACGCGTTCAGATTTACCGGCTTCAATATTCATAGTTAAACTTATTTCACCAGAGACATCGGTGTAATTCGACGCTTTATATCGTGGAGAGCATGAAAAAACATCGCATCTGCCAAGGAAATAAAGTTTGCAATGAAATTTATTGTTCGTACTTTTCTATTGATGCTTCCCTCCGACGGTATTATCAATCAGCGTCGTATTGTGTTCATTTCGTGCTATTGAAATTTTTTTATTTACATACACACATAAATATAAATAAATAAATAAATATATATATATATATATATATATATATATATACATAAATGTGTGTGTGTGTGTGTAGCTTGTGCTTGTAAAAAGTAAAGATTGTACACAAAAATAAAAAAGAAAGAAAAATAATATCGAAGAATCGCTCGTTGAAACATAACAATTTTCCGCCGGTCAGGTCGTTCCTTAATCGTTTATTCTTTCTATCTTCTTTTTTTTTTTATTTACTTTCTTTCTGTTTTTTTTCTTTTTTTCTTTTTTTTTTTTTTTTTAGTCGTGACGGTACTAGAACGCAAACAAAAAGGAAAAGTATAGGGACGCATGGAAAATTATTTTTGGACGTTTACGATCACGACTAGGATCATCATTGAAATTCTTGTTATTAGTAAGGACCACCGTTAGATATATCGAATATCGTGTCGCGCGTTTAAACGGATAGCAGCGCTGCTATTAATTCTCGTATCGAGCGGCTGTATAGTACACCGAGGGACTCATCCCTCGTAATCCAATGACGCGCGATATAGGAACGTGCTACGGGATCGTAGAAATGGGATGCTGTTGCTAAAATTGATTTGGTATTGATATAATCGCGGAGGAGTGAAATGGGGATGATACGAAGGTGGAAGAGAAGAAGGGAGGGGAGTGGAGGAGAAGGCGGGAGGGGGAGGGGTTGTTAATTGAATAATTCATTGAGATAATGTTAATAATTAATTTATATATATATATATATATATATATATATATATATATAGCGCTTCGTTATAGTCAAACTTTATGAAATTGAATTTACTGTAATACTGATAAAAACGATTAATAGAAGATGAATTTATACGATTAGAAAGGTAGGAATTAAAGAAAGAGTAACAAAAAAGATTATATTAAAGATAAATATACGATGAAAGGAGTAGTATTATTATATTGTAGAATGCGATTGCGATATATAGTGTAATATAATTGTAGTAGTACTAACCTAATTGCAGTATAGTCAAACTAAGTAATGCATAGTTAATAACTCTCCAATGTCATAGAGTAATAATATATAATGTGTACATATATATATATATATATATATATATATATATATATATATATATATACCAATTCTAAATAATAATATATAATGCATATATATATATATATATCAATTCTAGTATAGTTGATATTTGTATGCATTAAAATCATATTAATGTACATACGTACGATCCAATTTTAATGGTATATAATATACTGGAACCGGCAAAGAAAGGGTAAAGGAGTAAATAGTAACTTCGAAGACTGTTTTCTATATATATATATATTTATATATAGAAAAAGAGTGAGAGAGGAAAAAAGAGAGCCGGAGATAAAAAAAAAAAAACAGAGAGAAATACTAAGTTTTAATGGTCAATGGAGTAGTTTGAAGGATAAAAGAGAAAAAATAGATAGATCTATAGATAGATAGATAGATAGAGATTGAGAGAGTGAGAGAGAGAGAGAGAGAGAGAGAGAGAGAGAGAGAGAATAATGAGACGAAGGAGGGATAACTTGACGGAGGGTAAGCTCTCGGCCATTTCAAGGGATGATCGATCGAGGGTAGTAGTCCAAGTTACGCTTCGGCTTCTCGATCCTATTGCCGGGCAGTTAATTGCATTCGAGTTCCTTCGGCCCTCCTCGAAGGATCGACGAGGACTACAGGTGTTTCTTCTTCCGAATGAAGGAATCCTCCATCTCCTTCCCTCTTGTCTCAACCAATTCCTCGAGATCCAATCGGTACTTTTACTCTCGCACTTGGAACCCCGAGAATGCGCTCTTAAACGAGCCTGGAAAAGTTTTAACCGTAGCACTCACGACGAATGTTACGACAGTTAGAAAATTTCAATCGTTAAAACATCCACGTCCCTGCCGTTTCAAAACTTTCTCATTGACGCCGACGATTTTTCTTAAAAAAAAAAAAAAAAAAAAAAATATATATATATATATATAGTGGACATATCGATTAATCAAATTCGAACTAAATATTAAAAACGAAACCGCGTTTAATTTTCAATTTTTCTTTTTCTCTCTGTTCCTTTTCTCTCTCTCTCTCTCTCTCTCTTTTTCTGTTTTCTTTATACATTCTCATCGACTGGCTCTCTATCAGATTGTAAAATCTTGCTTTTCGAAAGGATGACTTGAGATTTTGAAAATAATTTGCGAATATTTTCATCCCCTATCCTCGGTTTGTTTTTTCTTTTCTTTTCTTTTCTATTTTTTTTTCTTCTTCTTCTACTGTCTCCCTCTCTTTCCCCTGAATCGGTCCAAAGAAAATATTATCCATTCGCGATATTATCCTTCGTAACGCTTTTAATCGATCCAATAATAATAATTCCAATGGAAAACTTGAAATGCTTTCGAGACCGGCTAAACTTCTCTTCTGTGGACGTTACGGAAGCAATCAATTTTGGAAGTAGAATCTCCAGAGAGCGTAGAGAGATGGTGGTGGTGGTGGTCTTGAGGTACGCCAAAATGACATTAAAAAGCCATTACCGAGGGTGATGGAAAGTCTTGTATCCCAAAATCGAGAGCTTTTTGATTGACGATTCGCCTAAGGTATTATCTACTACGCATGGAAAATTTGGGATATCTTTATCGACGTGTAATCGATTTTAATTGTCAACCGAATAATTTCCAAAACCTCAACTTTTCTCATTTACATCGATTTCTCCCTCCCTCCCTCTCTCTCTCTCTCTCTCTCTCTCTCCCAAGGACTGAAGACACAACGTTATTTAAAACGAAAAATCTTTATTTTAATCACGGGGAAAGTCTATACGTGATACGAATAATTTCATCCATCCGTTTCTTCTTCTTTCCTTTCTCTCTCTCTCTCTCTCTCTGTCTCTATTCTTTCCTCTTTTCCCTCCTTCCCCCCGTTTTACGAGAAAAACATTACAGTGAAGTTTTATAACTCGAAAAGAAGGAGGAGGAGGAGGAGGAGGAGGAGGAGGAAGAAAGAAAAATTCGTTAACTTTAAACAGTAAGACCGACATTTACCGTCCTTTCGTACCGTCAGTGGAAATGAATTCTAATGGTACGCCGGAGAACATTAGTGGAAAATCATTGTGAAAGAAGGCGTATTCCTTCTTCAGGTTAAATCCCGAAAGGGAGAATTTATATTTGCCATTCGCAAATCTCAAATTAAACATTCTCTTTCCCCATCTTCGACTCCACCACCACCACCACCACCACCACTACCATCACCACCATCACTATCACCATCGTCGTAGTCGTCGTCATATCTTCAACGTTTCGAAATATTCAACGAATGTCTACTCAAAAGTACAACTTCAAAATGATACCAACCGATGCCACGAGTTTTATCATTTCCTTCTCGAAGATGGGTGGAGAAGAAAAATGTGAAAGGATTAGAAAATACGGAATGCTTCGTCGGTTACCAAGGGATAGATAGATTTAGAAAAGACGATTATTTGTAGGAGGGCCGCATTGCAGCAAACTCGATGTTAATTAACGTACTCCCAGGACACCTATAGAGAATTAAAAAAAAAATATATATATATATATATATATATGGGTCATGTCCGAAATTACATTTAAAACGAGATACCCTTTGATGAATTAACGCAATCGCAATATCTATGGGTCGAGGAGGGGGTATGGTCGTGCTTTATTTTTTTCTTACACGATCGATCGATTCCCACCGAAGATAACAGATGCGCATTGTTTTATTTTACGCGGATCAGGTTTTCTTCGTTACCATTTTCAACGTGCTTCGTATATACGGACAAATATATATTCGGTATACGCGTTTCGAGAAAACGAGAAATATATTCTGAATGCGTTCGAACATAACCGCATGGATGCGGCTCGTTGTCTCGACACGTCTTCCTCCGTCATTCAATCACATTTAATATAACGCATATACATACACAGAGAGAGCTAAAGAGAGACATACAAATATATATATATATATATATATATATATATATATATATATATAAATGTGTGTATACGTTTGCGTGTATTTTTACGATAAAGAGAATCGGTACGAAATGGTTTTAGTATCGGGTTAATTTAAACAACTTCGAATCATGATATCCTTTTATATCAAAACTTTTCCGATTTAACGATCAGAGATTTTTATTATGTCCCAGTTTCCCTACATGCTCCGAACATCCCTTTCCCATTTTCTCGATCCCCCTAGAAACATCCACTTACGCCTTTTTCCATTTCCTATCTCAGAGAGAAAAGATCTCCTTCATGAGAAAGAAAAGCTCTGTTTTTCTTAAGAAAGTTAAGCTACCCAGACATACTGGATTCCATTAGAGGATCCATCCATCCATCCATCCATCCATCCATCCATCGTATTTTCATGGACACAAAGCGAGAAACGATCAGGCCAGTTTCTTTGTCATCAATGGTATTCATTTTCAAGAACCATCGCCTTTTTCCAGACTTCTCTTCTTATTCCTCTCCTCCTTCTTCTTTTTCTTCTTCCTTCTCTTCCATCCCTTACTCTTCGATCTATATCGATATTACGTGTCCTCGAAGATGCGGTTTATATCCGGGAAAGCTAATAAAAAGGATTGCGGTTTGTTTCGAAAGCTTTTTCCTTTAGCTTTCCTTTGCCCTTTCCCCTTCAACCCGCCCCATCTCTTCATTGATCCACACGAGTAAAACAAAAGCGCATATAAACGTATCTTCATAATTCCACCATTTTTATCCTATCGCTCGAACCTCCTTTTAACGAATGGGGTGCTCACATTTTCAATTCCTTTTAATTTCACGATACGTTCTTGGCTCATACGAGATCGCAAGTACGGTTTCGTCCTTTCTGTCCTTTACCCGACCACTATCTGACTCTAGCTTGCGTGTTAGTTAATTCCATAGAACTCTGACATCAGTATTCATATCGCGAACTTTGCTCGAAACTCTATGCTCAAATGCGAGAGCACAGATATATAGTTACATACATAGAGACATTTCTCTCTCTCTCTCTCTTCTCTCTCTCTTTCTCTCTCTCTATGACGATGATCTTACTTGGAATATATATCGGATCAAATCTTCTTTTGATGATTGTCGTGACAAAGAGAATACTATACACTGTACTATTACACTCGACTATACGATACACTTAACACACATAAGTAGTAGGTACTACGATCTTCACGTTCGATGAGTGAATACCGAATCGACACGTTCGAATATTCATTGGCACGTGTTACACGAGCCACAGAGTAATTCGTGTAATTCGTAGTTCGAGTTACGATAGGAAACGCTCGTCTTTCGTCTTGAGTTTTGGGTGGGGGTTCGGTGGTAAGGGGAGGAGGGATTGGCGATGGGGGGTTGAACAGGGCTCAGGGCGGTATTACGAGTGGGGGGATGCAAGGAGACACAAGTCCACGATACCGACACGTAGATAGTTAGGACTTGAGTTACCTAAGATAGGATTAAATTTACTTATTCGCCATGACGCACACACGTCGCTGATGTCTTGCCCGAGAAGACAAAGTAGTTAAGTCGAATCGAGTATTCGCGTTCGTGTCTTTGTATGTACGTGTTTGTGTGTGTGTGTGTGTAAGCGTGTATATATATATATATATGCGTGTGTGTGTGTGTCGTTCGTATCAGTTGTATGCAAAATGGTCGTAGATATATCTATAAGGTTGTAAGAGAAACTCAGTCGACGGCCATGCCTTAGAGATATACATATCTACGTGTAACTTGGCGCGAATCCAAACGGTCACAAAGCTTTTGCATAGTTCGTTCTACCATGACGAAGGATAGGCCATTGTTGGATAATACGGGGATTCTACAATTTTACGTTATTCCTCGAGGGTTCGATAAGAACGAACCGCGATATTATACCTATCGCGATATCTCGATACGATCGAAAGGATTTTCCAATCTTTTCTTTTCCCTTTTTTTTCATCTTCCTTTTCTCCCTTCTTCCCTCCAACCCTTCTTACTCCCAACCTACCCATCCCCCATTCCGAGGTTATCTTCTTCGAGGTATATACCACGAACACTTGGAACGAAAATAACCGAACCGTACACTGTACGTATTACGAAGTTCTGTTCATTTTCTTTTTTTTTTTTTATCGATTTTTCGGGATAAGAAGAAAAGAAAAGAACAAAAAGAAAAGAGAAAATATTTTGTAATCGTATACGTCGAAATCGATCGTGATCTTATTTACGATTTTCAACTTGGATCTTACGGGAATATCTTCTTATCGATGGGAAATTAATTCGAGAAATTGGATTAGAGAGAGAGAGAGAGAGAGGGGGGGGGAGAGAAAGAGAGACATGAAGTAAGAAGCGTTACGAGATTCAATCGCCGGAATACTGTTGCATAATGCAACGATCGAAATGCATGCGTAGAATGTATTCAAGACCGAGAGGAAGAGAACTTTTGTGAGAATCGATGAGACTCTCTTAAAACAAATACAAATGCGAAACAGCTCATTACACAGAGGGGAAAGGGGCTGGGTTCGGATATACATCGACGCTTAACGGAATGTTATGCGTGCTAACACTCGAGTTGATCATTATAATGTCTATTGATAATCGCGACAGTCTGTAATCTCGTTACGATGATCGTCGGTCAATACCATTACCAACGTTCTAATATCGAATTTCTAAATAACTAATCACGTTGGGCCCTATATCGACTGGATCTCGTCGGATAAAACATTTGAAACCGTTAGACTATGTTAAATAATAGTGTCTACGAAACTCGTAGATAACATGCCCACGTTGTCTGTGGATTTCTTCGCGCACGTAATTAGGGTAATTTTGGTTAGGGTACATGCAGTTTATACCGAACGTGCACTTTCGTTGCGGTACGAGCCAGCTGGCAGCCGTCGGTGCCTTTAATGTATTCCGTTCTCAAAATGAGTCGTATCGTTTAAACTTTAAACCACCCTTGTTTTTAAGTTTACCAACCATCGAAATGCCTAATATTTATTATAACAAACGCCTTGTACAATTGTCGAATGAATATCGACGATAAGAACATTTCCAATTCTACGGGCGACACGGTTTTTCGGATTGAAGATATAAATTAATATTATAATATAATAATATTAATAGAATAATATTATGATATTATAATATAGTATTATTATTATATTTTATACATTATTAATATTAACTATAATATACTAATATATTATCTCTTTCTCTCTCTCTCTCTCTCTCTCTCTCTCTCTCTCTCTCTCTCTCTCTCTCTTTCTATCTAATATACTATATTAATACTGTATATATAGATATAGTACTAATACTAATGTCTAGCTTGAGTAATGATCTAAACCATAAACCAGACGTTCACATACAAAATGTCAAAAGGTAATTAGAAATTTGAAAGCTTCCATAGCCTGGTGAACGTCATAAAACATATATATATATATATATATATATATATATATATATATATATATCTACCTACACGTAACTAAAATACCTCTAGATAAAGTTTATCCTTAAAATACTAATGCGACCTAATTGGCAATTTCATTGAATCTTAAAAAGGCTAACGAGCTAAATCGATTTTCCGGACGATTACTGGAGCTTTTTTTTTCTTCTTTTTTTTTTCTTTCTATTCTTTTCTCTTTCTTTCTTTTTTTTTTTTTTTTTTAATGACGAAGTCACGGGGTTAGATGAAGTCGGTGAATGCCATGTTAAACCCACGTGAAGGATCGTTAACGATATATAAACCTTCGTCAAACGAAACGACAGCTCCAACGGATATTATTTGTTCGGATCAATCTTTAACCGTGTACTCCTTCGGGAATTTCGAACGTTGATATGCAAAAGGAAGATCAATCGGGAAAAGTCGTGCAACGAGATCCATTTGACACGTCCAAATGTCAACGTTATATATCCTATGAATTATTTGAAAATTATGCAGGCTTGCTTCTTCTTCCCCTCCGATCTTTTGCTCTGTGTATATACATATATACGTATGTATCCATGTACACACACATATATATATATATATATATTTCTAGTGGCTCTTACATGGTCCGTTATCTTCCTACGTATAAATGCAATATAAAAATAAAAAAAATAAAAAGGTTGAGTTGAGATTTATAGTGGATAGAGTCGACAAAAGGGAAATAAAGAAAAAATATAAATAGAAGAAACAAAAATGTAGAGAGAGAGAGAGAGAGAGAGAGAGAGAGAGAGAGAGAGAGAGAGAGAGAGAGAGATAAAAAGAGATTAGGCAAGATACTGTAAATCCCATTCATCAACTCGTTGATCGTGTTCCATTCCAAAACTTCCTTTCTCTTCATTTAACTTTGCCTCCGACTCGGTCAGACTTTCCGCCTCTTATCCGAATTTAAATCGAACGAGTATACGAGTTCACGAGGGTTTAACAGTTAGAGTTTTACAGTTTTCAGCTTGGTATTACTTCCAAACTGGGATGGGGTTAAGTGGAGAATAGAGGGGAGGGAAGGAATCGAATGATTCGATCGCAATTTCTTTAAATTAAAAACTCCAGCGGTGAAAATACAAAGAATTTCAATTGTTTCCAAACGGAATCCAAGTAAATACTCAGAGCTTCTTGATTCGTTGACAAACTCGTAAAACAAAGAAAGGTTTAACGTTAAGTAAGAAAGAAAGAAAGAAAGGAAGGAAGGAAGGAAGGAAGGAAAGAAAAAAAGAAACGTCTATCCAAGGAGGAACGAATTACTCTGGGATGAAATTCCGGTCATTTCGTAAAGATTGGATCGAGTGATAAGAGAAAAGGAAGTTCGTATGTGCATTAGAAAGTGATAGAAATAGTGATAAAAAGAGAGAGAGAGAGAGAGAGATACGAATCCGCAATTACCGGATTCGAAAGTGCTTATCGCAAAGCCACTATGGCGTTTGTCTGATTTAACTTGAGACACGTACACCAAAACGAGCTGCGTATTCTCGTTGATCCAAGCGTTAACCAACGAATTTCAAACCCCGAACGACTTTGGAACGTGATGAACGGGAATGAACGTGACGAACATGAAAGAACCAACGACGACTTAGATGAGACGTGAGAATTTGAGAAGAGTAAATACCCTTACTTACCGCCATTACAGAGAACGAACTAAAATCCTCCCTGTAGTCGACAATTTCGAATCCCTTTTCTCGGAATTGATTAAATCGAAGTCGAATGAGTACCGCCACGATTCCGTCGATCTTAAAAAAAGAAAAAAAAAAAAATCGTTACCATCCTATCCGATGTTTTCTCTCGTACTCGATATTGTTTCTCGAACGTGATGAGAAAATTCGTATGATTAAAGAAACAACGAGTAATCGTCGACTAATTAAATTCAATTACTCATTAAGTAATTCCTTTTTGACGTTAATGCATTAAATCGTCAGGTAGAAAATGCTGACTCGTATTCGATTCAAAGTTGTCGATATTCGTACTAACTTTTCCGTTGTTCTCCGGCGATAATTCGATCCGCTATTACGCGCCGCGCTATCGCAATTCGAGAGAGAAAGAGAGAGAGAGAGAGAGAGAGAGAGAGAGAGAGAGAGAGAGAGAGAGAGAGAGAGACGACGACGACGATACCGACAGCGACACTCTCTCCAACTTGAAATTCCATTAAAGGCTGCTGAGTGTCGTAATTGAAGGACCTCACCGTGGATCCTTGTATCTTCTTGGAAATTGAGACGTGTAACAACGTACTTTATCTATCCTCATTCGCCTTGTAACACGTTTTCCCTTACAACAGACAACCCTGTGAAACCTTATACATATATATATATATATATATATATATATATATATATATATATATTGTATATATATATATTATACATATATACCACAGGGTAGGACTAAAAGTTCCCAATTAACTTTAAAAATCGATTTACTCTTTTTTAGAGACCGTTCAAGCCGATTATCTTTTCACCTCCCGTAAAATTACAAATGCTTATGACCGATCCACGAATATATGCAAAGTCAACCGAAAGTTCCTAAGTCATTTTAAAAATCACTATCCATCTGGCCTAATTTCCTTCTTTGGCATAGCTTGTAAAACTTCACGTCGAGCTACATGCTTAAAAAAAAAAAAAAAAAGAAATGAAAGAGAAAAGAAAAGAAAAGAAACTTAACTTTCTAAAAGGATTAATTGATTTTTAATGTCACCGAGTACCTTCGATCAAACTTCAATGGAATTGATTAAACTTTACAATTGTTTAAACATCTCCGAGTTTAGATATGTCATTTCCATTATAGAATATATGTGTGTATATATATATATATATATATATATATATTCGCAAAATAACTTCGTTAAAATTTAAACGAACGTATATAAATAACGTATATACGAATAACTTGACCGAGATTTTGATCGAGAATTTTTGTCGAATTCTACGAATATTCTGAATTGTCGTTGTTTCAAAAAAAAAAAAAAAAAAAAAAAGAGAAAAAAAGAACTAATGCTACGAATGATAAGGACGAATATTTTTTAAAGACCTTGTGGAATTTCGTTTTCGAAGGTCGACAGACAGGAAGAAAAAGTTTTATGAAAGGAGTAAGAAGACGAACGAGGAAATAAGAATGCTACCCTAGGATACTACAGTCCGTGACATTGAATTTGACTTATGACTCGTAATATCGATTGGGTTAGGGTTAGACAGAGAGAGAGAGAGAGAGAGAGAGAGAGAGAGAGAGAGAGAGAGAGAGAGAGAGAGAGAGAGAGAGAGCAGCAACTTCTCCTTACGGTTTTTTCGTATTACCATACTTTCGTGTCTCATTACCGTGAAGTTCCCTGGTACTTTCTTCGAATAAACTTTTCCTTCGTGAAACTTTTAATAGAAAGGTGCGTTTAACGTTTTTACTGCTTCTTCTTCTTATTTTTTCTCTCTCTCTTTTTTTCTTTTCTTCTTCCTCTTTTTCTTCTTGCTCTCGCAGATTTTAATCTCGAGGAAAGATTCGAGGACCGAAAACGCGTTCTGTACATAAACGTCGTCGGATTACTGTCCTCATCGTTTGTTTTATTTTCCGACCTATCCTTCGTCATCTATTTGACGTTTTCTCTCTCTCTCTCTCTCTCTCTTTTTCTTTCTATATATTTATATATAAATCTCTCTCTTTCTCTATTTTCTGTCATTATTTATCGTTCATGACACGTATCCTCCATCGCTATCACAAATATTATGTAAACGAGAAACAATTTCTCGACAGTATGCGAGATATCAGATAACGCGTGCGAATTTTAACAAATTCCAATTTATACTCTTTAATATATAATATAATATAATATAATATAATATAATATAATATAATATAATATAATATAATATAATATAATATATATATATATATTTATTCATAATTCCGAGGTAAAAAGGATTTTGGAAAACATTCTGTAGTACTCGTGTTGCTAATTGAATACGGAAATTGATTGCTCGAAATATAATAATACAAAACACGCGCGCCTCGTCCCTCATTTATTTACAAAATTATTCCGTATTAATCAGGTCAATATTTTTTACGGCGTTAACGGTCGTTCTAAAATATCTCCTGAAGATTTTTGATACTTTTTCGCCATAGTGCATATCGTACGAATAAACAAAAAAAAAAAAAAAAAAAAAAAAAGAAAGAAGAAAAAAGGGACTGGTTAGGAGAAACAGAAAGAAATACACGAGGCCAGAAAGTGAAAATATTTTCCTTTTTCTCGGCTGAATCTCGCAGAGCATTTGATTCGAAAGAAAAAGTTGTCGGGACGAAACGTTCGCGCTATGCTACGCGATATTTATTGGCATCGTGCAGAAATTTTTTAATACACGAAGCGTGAGATGAGAAAATGTGTGCCCTTCGTCCCTCCCCCCCCCCCCCAATCCCCCTAGTACGTGACATCTTGCGTGTTACGTAATAAAGTATATCACAATATATATATATATATATATATATATATATATATATATATATGTATATACACACAGAAACACACATAAATATATATGTGGATATACATTGTACTAGGTTTAACCTTACATAAAGAGAGGAATTGCATTGGATGAGTTTCACCGAATTCATTTATTATATCAAATATATAACGTTATCTTCAAATATGTTATCTTTGAAAATAGGAAATACATTAAGGATTTGTGCGATACGACGATTGGAATACGTGACGCTATTTCTCTATGGGAATTCATTTGCCTACTACACCCATTGGCAAATAGTAGGCACGTTTTATCAATTTTAATGCGCGATCGTATTCCCCGTCACACGTTTTGCCCGCGGTAATAAATTCAATTTGACTTCGGCCCGTGTACGTCCATGAAAATTCAATTGGTTCGATAAACGCGAAATCGCCGTCGCAAAGCAGAATTTCATTGAATCTCGAATTACTTTACCTCTGAATTGTCGCCGCGCGATGAAGTCTATATAACGGGAATAATCATATCACGGTAGTTAGGTGCATATAATAGATCGAATATTTTCCCTACTCCCCTCCCTCCCCATCACCACCGAAACGATCCAAGACAGGACCCGATCGAATTCATATATTTTCAATACGAAAGAAAAAGAAGTCCAACCATCTATACATATTTATACGCATACATACATACATACATACATACATACATACATACGTACGTATGTACATACACGTATATATATATATATATATATAGCGTAGCATTGCATACCGTAGGACAGCATAGCATGCATGCATACATTTTCAGCTACATTTCCCCGGAGCTTTTTCATGAGAAAAGAAGATTATGAAATGAGTTCACGCTCAACCGAACTCGGTGATATTTTATGTCCGTGGGATTATCATAGGTAGGTCATTTTAAATCTTCTCGAGGACGATAAATTTTTCTGATTACTTCGCAAACGTATGATTTCGTCTGTATAACATATTAGATAGTCCTTTCTCTTTTCTTTACTTCCTACCTTCCTTCCTTTATTTCATTCTTTCTTTCTCTATTTTTATTAGGACCGTTTCATTCGTAAACCAACACTACCACCTACCTTATATATATATATATATATATATATATATATATATATATATATATATAAAACATCGAATGACGGAGAAAGATGGACGAGGGATTTTTAACAGTATATTCTAACACTAACTTGATAGGATAGCTTGAAAGCTATAGGCAAAAGGCTAAAGGGGGAGTCAACCGTGGAAAGAAACGTGTCACTGTCCTCCGCCATTGGCTCGATCGTTCCGGATAATCCATTCGCCCGAGAATACTCCGAAGGCTTCTATTTCTTGGTGCAAAGAAGACTGATATTTCGCTTTTCCACTGACGGAAATAAAGAAGGTCGGAAAGTTAGCTAGGAAGACAAATGACGAAAATCGTGACGCAAGTCGAGAGAGGATCAAGCGTTATTTTCATCTTTCGTTTTTCCTCCCCCTTTACCATCACGGAAGTTCGTGAAAGATATAAGTGATATCGTTCTTTACGATTGGGATATGTCTCGGGATGGGGGAGGGGGAAGCGTGTGTTTTTTTCTTCCTTCTTCTTCTTCTTCTTCTTCTTCTTCTTCTTTTATCTTCAGAGAGATACGTATTCTTTCCATACTTTAAAACTTCGAAAAGAACGATCTTCTTTTTCATTCGAATAATATCAAGGACGTTCTGGGCGGTTTTGGGGCGGGTGGGGGAGGTGGGGAGGGACAAGGTTGCGGGGAAACGTCGATGGGAACAATTTTTGTCCTAAATGAATTGCAATCGATCGTTATGAATTACCCACTTACTTTATCCCTTTGCTCTTTTATTTCTTTCTTATCCTCGATCATCGTCAGAGAGAAAGAGGAAAACTTTCGAAGTTCGAGTAAACTCCTACAAAATAACGAACTTTTCTCTCTCTCTCTCTCTCTCTCTCTCTCTCTCTCTCTATCTATCTATCTATCTATTTATCTGTCTGTCTGTCTCGCTCTATCTTATTTCGAACGTAATAAAAGAAAGAAAAAAGGAAAAAGAAAGAAAAAGAAGACGTACCAAGTACTCGCGTTTTCTTAAGAATTTTAAACTTGCGGAACACTTTGGCGGCTTTAATGCACAGGATGTTCCCTGTCTGCGAGCAGAGCTACGCTGAAGATTTTACGAACATTTTACGAATATCGGAAGGACGGTTTAAAATTACTATCCGTCGGTTAACATACATGAATTACACGGAACTGATTAATCTTATTCGTTTGGATCCTTTATATCATCGAACAGGTTCGACGGTTTATTTGTAATAACACCAAATTTTATTATCCCTTCTACGTCCAGGTTTTTTAAACCGTTCTCGAATTCTTCATCATCTTCTTCTTCTTCTTCGAAATATAGGACAAACGTGAGGATATTATTATTATTATTATTATTTTTATTATTATTTTGTTTTTTGTTCTTTTCACTCTACGTTGTCTTTCAATTCGATTTCTCGTTGATTCCTTTCCATATCGAATTTTTCCACCGAAGAAGCGAAAGAATGATCCATCGTAGGAGTTTTCGCGCTAGTCGTCGTTTCAATATCTCTTACCTTTAACGGTGAGACGCGCGCGCGTGTCCGGAATTAATTGATTTTCTTACTCTCGATGGAGAATTTTAATGTCGACTCACTCGGCCTTCCCCAACCCTCCTCATCGATTGCTTGGCACAGAAGGGACTGAAAAAATTGATTTCCATTCGCGAGACAATGGGCACGCAGAGATGAAAAATATGAAAAATATATCTATCACGTTAGATCCGTCGCTAATAATTATTGCAGCCAAGAATTTCCATTTATTACGTCTTATTTTATCCTTTTATCTCTTTCTCTTTTTTTCCTTCATTTTTCTTCGTTCCTCCTCCCCCCACCCCACCCCACACACTCTTCTCCCTCCCTTCGTCGCTGCCCGTTCCCCGATAAATAAAAATTCAATCTCAGCAATGTTTCTCGCTCGATCGACGCAGCAAGATTCGTATAATTGATATCAAATTAACGTTCTCTTATCGTAACGTTCGAGAAGAAATTCGAAGTCGTATAAAAGGGATCGTTTTGTTCGAGTCGACCCAGTGAAATGGAATCAATTATTTGCCATGTCGATGGGCGCACGGTAAAAAGAGACATTTCTTGTTTTATTTGCGCGGATAATTATTCAATTAAATTGAGAATCATAACCAATGATCCTAACCGAGAATGAAAATTTATTAAGTCGGGTTGCCGTCGAAAAGTTTCATTAATATAAAGGTACGCGGTTCTTTCATCCCTTTGCCGAATTCATCCTTTCTTTCTTATCGTTACAAACGACGCTTTCGAATTTTTCTCCCCACCCATCCTCCCCTTTTTCTTCCGTTTCTCCTTTGCTTCTCCTTTATTTGCAGCTCTCTTATTTTTTTATTTATTTATTTTTTCTTTGTCATTATTATTATTATTATTATTATTATTATTTTCGTTTTCTTTATCAAAGAACAAACGACAAAGTCGTACGCTCGTTTTCCTTCGCAGTTCTCTACGAAGGACTGTTAACGAGCGTCCAGTGTGAACAAGAAAAAATGAAAAAAAAAAGAAAAAGAAAAAGGAAAAAGAAGAAGAAAAAGGAAGAAAAATTACTGGCAAACAAATTGGATCGATGGAGTACGATACATAACGATAATCAACGATAAAACGTGAATGTGTATTTAAACGACGAATCTTTTTTGGAACACTTAAAATAACTGCAAATAAAACGAAAGGTCTTGAGTCTGTGTTTTTTTTTTTTTTAAAGGATAGTATAAATATATATATATATATATATATATATATATATGTATTTACGATTTGAGTTTATGAGTTTAAAGCGATATTAGAAATATATATATACGATGGAATTAACAATTCTAAAGGTAAAAAAACTAAGGAAGAAAGAAAAAATAAATTAAAAGTTAAAGAAAAATAAAAAACGAGAGAGAGAGAGAGAGAGAGAGAGAGAAAACAAGAAACGAGATGGAAGAATTTAATGATTTTATCGGATTTAAACGATTTACGTGTTTGCCATTATTTCCTCTCTAACCCATTCAACTTGACGATATATGCGCAGAATGAAATTAGACTAACCGAAACGAACAAGTTTAAACCGCGGGATACGTCGGCGATCGATGGTAGCAATAGATTCGAGTCGGTTTGGCGTAAAGCTGTAAATACATGGGAAATTCGAAGAGTACGAGAATTATAGAAATTAATAGGATTATATCAAATGAATATTGCCCGTTGAAATAAATTAGTAAAGATCACATCCGATAACGTTGGATTACGTAACATCATCTATCTAAAACTAATCGATCACGAAAAATATTCATTATTATAACGTAATAATAAATATAATTACAAATATGATGTAATTATAAATGTAAATATAATTAGGCTGGTATAATATAATTTTATTTATTTTTTTATTATAATTATTTATTTTTATTTATTTATTTATTTATTTATTTATTTATTTTTTTTTTTTTCGAAAACACGTCTTCGACGAGAAAGCTCGTAATTGGTATCGTTTAAATCAAACCAAAAGCAAAACCATTGAAATATCGTTCTATCTGAACTGACTTTCGATGTACGAGAAAATCGATACAAATTTCGTCGCGACGCCTCGTATTTTATCGGTTCTTGGCAGACTGTACCGACAAATTTATAACGGCTATCTTCGTTTTATTTTTATTTTTTCTTTCCCCCGAGGTGAAATAATACCTACGTGTATATGTACATATGTAAGTACGTACATACATACATATATACATACATACATACATACATATATACATATATTCGTGAATGAATGATAGTCGACGGGTGTAACTTTAAAACATCGTTTCATTATGAACATGACGTTCTAACAAGTACAAATTTCTTACTACGTACTTACAAGTTGTACGATATTTCTCATTAGTAACCCGTCGTACTTTATAAAGATTTGACTCGAGAAATATTAAAATCAAGGAAAATAAAATAACGAACAATCATACTTTATAATAAAATTGTTCGATCGTGGAGAACGCACGTATACGTAAATACATACCATACGCGATATTCCGACACGAGAAATAACTCGTTCATGCATTCTGATTACAATTGCAATACAAAAGTAAAATATTTCTAATCACTTTTAAAAACGTGAATTATTTGACATAGCACGAAAGTCAATTTATATCGTTCTTTTATTTTTTGTTTCTTTTTTTTTCGTTTTTTTAGATTAACTATCCCCATCCCGAAACGATCCCATCTAAATCTCGAACATTGAGTCATTCGGAATGGGAACAATATTACGTTTTTTTCTTCCTTTTTTTTTTCTTTTTGGTGTGTGACGTTGTTGTCGTTGTTGTGCTGTAAAGGACACACTCGTCGTTCGTTCACGTAGCAGCGAAAATGCAATTTTCGCGTGCACCCAATCCCTTCGGTATTGCTTCATTCCGATATCGTATTTTCCTCGAGATATCAGCTGATATATGTCTTGTTTCCTACAATATACATCAACGCACCGTCATCGGTTCTTGCAAAACTTTAATGCTCGTTTATCTTCAATTTTTACACGTACGCATACACCACCGCCTCCTTCCACTTCACTACAGCGATCTATTCTTTCCTTTCTTCTTTTATGATTTTTTCATTGTCCTTTTCTTCTTTTTTTCATTCTTCTATTACTCGTAACATAATACCGTCATTACGAAATATAACGAATATTTATCCCTTTCTCTAACGCAGTTTTATTCAACCTCATTAATGATCAATTAATTAATACGTTTTATTCCAGACCACTTGTTGAATTCGACCATGTCGATAATATATTCTATAAACACCTGAAAGTTTATAATCAACACGTTTTTATTAATCCCTTTCATACCTTTGAAATATGTGTGTGTGTGTGTGTGTGTGTGTGTGTGTGTGTGTGTATATATAATAAAAAAGAAAAAAATGAACGAAAAGAAAAGAAAAACCCTTTCGGTATCACCTGTCTCAGTACTTTTTTATTGTGATTATTATTATTATTTCTTTTTTTCATATTCTCTCTCTCTCTCTCATACACTGTAAACTTTCTCTCCTTATGTTAACTTCACTCCCAGAAGACATGGCGCTTAACAAAGTGAAGGACATAGGAGTGGCACATCTGCAATTTGAGATAACGTTAAAAAGAGTCGACTAATACGAGAACCGTAGATAAAGTGAGAAAGCGAGAAAGAGAGGGAGTTCGTTAGAGGCAACCGTATATTATCAATTTTTACGGACCATTCTCCTTCTTGGTGCGCACGAGTAATCGTCCTCATTAGGGTAAAACGATGCTGTATCCGTGGTCACGTACCGCCAACCACGCGGAATAAAAACGCTTTCATAAATTGGAGCCCATTCGCGCGGACAATTCTGTACGGATCTCTATTTTAAAAGAGATTCTCGCCCACAAAGGTGCACGCTCTCTCTCTCTCTCTCTCTCTTTCTTTCTTTCTATCTTTCTTTTTCTCGTTCTCTCTATCTCTCTATCTCTTTCTCTCTTATTCGCTCCCTCTAACAAATTGCTCTCTTACTCGCGAAGAAGTTTCGCTCAAGGCAATATTCGTTCTATCATTTTTCTTCGACTATCAGTGAAGATATAAGGGCCCGAATTGCTCCAAGAAATAATTCTATTCAATTTCACAGTCATCGACGGCTCAATGGCAACGCCATAAAAATTTATTCCTTTTAATATTCTCTTTGGGGAAAGAGAGAGAGAGAGAGAGAGAGAGAGAGAGAGAGAGAGAGAGAGAGAGAGAGAGAGAGAGAAGGAAGAAATTTCTTCCAGATATTCCAGATGTTTCATCGATCAGATACATTAATTTTACCTTGGTATTAATTCTTTTTTAATTGTGACTTTTTTCTTTCTTTCTTTCTTTCTTTTTTTTTTTTTTTGTTTTCTTTTAATGGACGAGCGATAGGAAACGAATTTTATTTCTTTATTTCTTTCTACCTTTATTTATTTTTTATCCTTGTTGTTTTCTTTTTAGTTTGGAAGATCAATAATGCAAATATAATAGATTATCGTTACTGAATCGCGAAAATAATGGTGATCATAGTCTAGCTAATTAAGAGCCCTCATCCAGATCATAAATCTCGGATTAGAGAGCATCGTTTAATGCTATCGTTCGAGGCTAATCTCCTCATGGTTAAAACTGCAGGGTGCATCATATTCGTATGTGTGTATACGTGCGCGCGGATAGAAGGGTTTTCAATCGAAAATATCTGAAGTTTTTACCCGAATAATACGAAATACCTATAGTATTTTTTTCACATCAGTTAAAAGGAAAATTGAATTATACGAAATATTATGCAAATACTAATAGTATCGAAAGAGAGAGAGAGAGAGAGAGAGAGAGATCAGTCAGAGAGTTGAGAGTCATCTCATTACGACGAAGTAAAGCAATGCGAACAATTTCTTTGTGAATTATATTAGGAAATACGTATACGTCGAAAGCGTGGCAAATGAAAGTTCGAAGTACGTACAATTCTTGGCAGGCGGGGCGGGGGAGGGGGCTGTTTCAGAGGGTTGTCTTTGTTTTGTAAAACTTAACGCTGGCTTGAACGTACCCTTCGGGCTCCAGTCAAAAGGATCTTATTTTCCAATGAGAGATGCAACTGCCTTTGTAAAACTCTCAGAGACCTTCGAACTTGCTCATTCTCCGAAGATCCCTCACCCTCCCACCCTTACCACGGTCTTTGTATCCGCGTAACGCTTGCCAATTTAAGAACGTTAGTTAGTGCACGATTAAAATGCTTTTAATTGCCTTTTCTTCCCTTTCCGGTTTAATTTCATTCGTTCTGCGTATACCAACAGAGAGGTGCTAGTGGCAATAACAGTTAAGAATAATTGCTCCTGATGGTATGCGAACGTTAAACGATATTCCTTATGGTTTCAATTAATTTTCTTTCATTTTTCTTAAATCTTTCTTTTTCTTCTTTGTATTAATTTTGTTTTCTTCCATTATTACGTTCTATTTTTTCATATATTCCTATTCGTATATTTTCTCTGTCCCCGAGCTTCGAACGAAGGGTACGAACGAACGCGAAATACGTCCTTCTCGCTCGTCCGAAATCACGTCGAAGATGAAAGGAAAAAAGAAAAAAAAAATTCTTTTTTGAAACATTGCGCGACACCGCGAACGGACGAAAATCAATTTTGCAATCGACGACGACGATATGCACGTATAGACGTTAGTAAGGTTCAATTCGCTAGACGATATGAATGAACAATAGAGATTTTACATAATACATGTGTCATGGGATAGAACTTCCGTACTATTCGGCTTCATAAATAAAGCCCTACACGGAAAGTTCCGATATCAGCGAGACGGTAGATGGTATTTATCCATTGTGTCGTTGGATAGATGGGAGACGAAATTAAATCACGTCTTCATAAGCTGATTTTATTTTATTTTATTATATATATATATATATATATATATATATATTTTTTTTTTTCAATCGATCCAAAAAGGAAAGCTCCAGAAACGGGCCCATTATCCAGTCATTACGTCGATTATAATCACGCGTTCACAATTATCTCTTATACCGTATATAATTCCACGATCCTGCCCCTTCGCCCCCTCGCCCCCTCCTCGCCGCTTCTCTCCTCTCGAAATTCCATTGAAATTAATAAAATTCATTTGGACGTATAAACGGGTCGTAATGATTACGCCGATATAATGGAAAAGTATTACTACGTTCGTTTCGCTTTCAAAATTTCTTTTAACATGGTTAGTTCCCAACAATAAGATATCCGTTTGTTCGTTGCTACGCTTTTCTAACCCGGGCAGGCTATTAGAGGATATTCATTTCGCGTATTTCGAGAATGTCTTGTTAAGCGGCATTCAACGCTTATAAGATACCGTTTGTGGAAGAGAGATGGGGAAGGTGGAAACGGTGAAGAAAGGTGGAAAAGGAGGGGATGGGATGTTCTAATAACGAGAAGCGGACCTGGAATAAGGGTAAAACAGAGAGAGAGAGAGAGAGAGAGAGAGAGAGAGAGAGAGAGAGAGGGAGAACGCCTAGGATAGAGTTTCTACAGCAGTAGATGCAGAAGCAATTTCTGAAGGTGCAGTGAATGGGTCCGGAGTACGGCTTCAATGGCAAATATTATGTTAAATCTCTCGTGAATGGGACAATACCAACTGGGCTAGCCTATTATCAAGGTCTTAAACTGGAGTATATAAGATATATCATATTGGAAGTATATTGTTACGTCCTTCGCGCACAGTTAGGCTTGTCATAAAAGGGACCGGATGGACTCCTTTGGGAAATTCGTACGTTACTTGTCGCTCGGCTTAGCCAATGAAAAATTTATCTCCGGACTCGAGTTCGACCGACTTCGTCTACGGCATAGTGGTTTAAGAACGAACACGAAAAACGTTTCGGTGAACCGAACTTTTCCTTACCTCAGAACGTACGATACCTTTTTTCATCCCCCCTACTCCTCCACCCCGCCGCCGCCGCCGCCGCCGCCGCCGCCCCTCTCCCATCCTCACCCACCTACTCCCCGCGTCTCGTTCCTTCAACCATAAAAATAGCTTTCGAATGAACACCGTGTGAATTATTTCTTTTTTTCTTTTTCTTCCTTTTCTCTTCGTTCTTTTTTCTTTTTTTTTTTTTTTTCTTTTTTTTGGAAAAATACGAGCATCGTTCGAGATGTAAAAAAATATGTTTCCTTCCATTTCTCTTCCTTCATTTGTCAACTTTTCCTTTTCTTCCTCTTTTGTCTCGATCATTTCGTCGGAGTTCCGTTACTCGACTAATCCTTCATAAATGTCGTTCGAATTACGGATAAGAGAACGTATATGTACCTTTTCGACGATCTAAATTGTTCGTAAAGTAACGTAATAATTATCTGTCTTGTATTTCACCGTTTATTCGACGGAATATAATTATTCTACGCTTTCGGTATCCTAAAACGTTCGATAAAACGTATTAGCAATGCTAAAGAGCGGAAATAATTAATATGCGAGAGTTGCATCATCGCTCGAATTTATCTTCGTCACGGCGTTCAGAAATTCTACGAGACGTACGCTTCGTTCAAGAAACGAAAGAAAAAAAAAAATTATTCCAACGGGGTTGGCCGGAAGGTTAAACTTATTATGGGGGTTACCGAAAATCATCGATATTCGAAATAATTCCATAATTATCGATGACGCTCTACGAAGAAGGATAAAAATGATGCTCTTCGAATTTTCTTCGTTCTTTTCTTTACTTTTCTTTTTTTTCTTTCTTTTTTTTTTTTTATTTAAATTCCAGGATAACGACGAAATACAAAGAATTTATCGTACCTGTATATACATATATATATATATAAAAAAAAAAAGGATGTTTCAGAAAAGTACATTTCATTTTTGCATCTCCGTAATTAGGTTACTCTTAAAAACTGTTATACATTCGTCGAAATTCAATAAAATAGATGTGTACGAAATACCGAGGAGTAGTACCCTAGTGTGCTATTGAAGACGATTTCACAAAGAGATCAGCGAACGTCTTGAAAGCTAATTTGCAAGTCGAAGGAAGCACGAAGAAGCATAAGACAGGGACATAGACAAAGTCAGAGAGAGAAAGAGAAAGAGAAAGAGAAGTAGCGAGGGAAAGAGAGAGAGAGAGAGAGAAAGAGAGAGAGAGAATGTTTAATAGTGTAATGCCAGCAGAGACAAAGTTGCTTGTTTATAGAGACTGTCGTCGTTAGAACGGGTACACCGATAATCATTACCGACACTAATTACGTAAGCACGTCGAAGAGAGAAAATTATTTGAAGGGACGTCAATGAATTATTTCCCCGCGTTTAAAAAATATTCACCGTGCATTTTAATTCGTTCACTTTTCCCTTTTTTCTTTTCTTATCTTTCCTTTTCTTCTCCCATAAATTCTCTCATTCCAAGGTACGTATACACGAGACGTAGCGAAAAAGAAATTCCAACCGTAATAATATAATAACGAAATAATTTCCAATCTATTTCACTAAAAATTAAGTCGAGCGTGTCGTTAATTAAATAAAAGTAAGTATTCTCGCGGAACAGGCGAGATATTAGCTCGCCAACGAACGGAGTAAGCTAAAGAATAAGGATTATCCTTTCTTAAATGAGCGCCCGTGCAAAAATAGAGAGCCCCCGTACATTCTCGCGCACTCCCTTTTAAATCCCTCCGTAATTAAGCCTCGTTAAAATAAGATCATTTGCCGTCCTTTTTTTTACGAGTTATTCCTTTTGTTCCTTTTTTTTTTGTTTGGTTTTTCTTTTTGAGAGAGAGAGAGAGAGAGAGGGGAAAAAATTTCCCTACAGAAAGGTTTTCAATCGATCGATCGATTAATAATTCGTCGCGCGCGCGAACGGCGGATCTTTTTTTTCCTCTCTTGTATTTCCTCTCTCTCTCTCTCTCTCTCTCTCTCTCTCGTAGTTTTTCTCTTTCTCTTTTGTCTCTTTTTCTCCTCTTTCCTTTTTAAATTTATAAAAAATGTACCCCCCTCTCGTGTTACGGTATACCAAAAGCCAAAAAGTCATTCCGGCGAAATGAGTAACACATTCTGTTATTAGATCTTGAATAAATAATGGCAAAAGCGACTCGTCTGAGGCTTCGTTTAAATCATTCAAGAGTACAGAGTAACGATACGAAGGAAGGCACAACATGAATCCGCATATATATATATATATATATATATATATATATATATATATATACATTGACGCACACACTCACTCACTCACTCACTCACACATTTTCTCTCTCTCTCTCTCTCTCTTTCTCTCTCTCTCTACACTATACGCAACCTTTTGTCATATGATACTCCCATTACTCGTTACACAACCCTACTAGCATACGAGGACTGGATCCTCGTTTCAATCAAAATTATAACGTCGTTGTCTGGAGCAATATCTATCCCGTGGAATACCTTAACGCAACTCACCTTCCTCCCTTCAACAAAATATGTCTTAGGAAATTCTCGGAAATGTTTCGTTTTATAATTTTTACAAGAGATTTGTCTCATTCGATATTAAACATTTTAATATTAATTGCAAATTAACACGAAATGTATTTATCTCCCCCCCCCCCACACCTATTGAAAAATATTTCTTCCTTCGTTTACATTTTCGTCAATTTTCTTTCTTTTTGTAGACCCTATAACGAACGAACGACAACAATCGACGTCTTGTCGTTCTTACGAGTTTATAATTAATCATATACCCTTACATAGCACGGTGTGCTGTCGTATACGAGTCACTCGTCTCTCACTTTCATAACGTTTTACTTTTTATAATCTTTACCACGTTAAAGCGAGTCAAGAATATTTCTAAGCTTTTGATTTTACGTCTCGCAAATGTTCTAATTATACGGTTGGACATCGTCGTAATTGAGGCAAATTGTAACCCACCAACGCAACTCACGCAATTCTTCGCCACCCTTGCACCAACGTAGATTTCATTTTCTTCCTTTTTTTCTCCTTCTCTCTCTCTCTCTCTCTCTCTCTCTCCTCTCTCTTTGACTTTTTTCTTTTCTGTTTCTATTTTTCTTTTACTTTTTCTCCTTTCTCCTATCGATCGCTTTATCTTTTCAAAAACGTTCCGTTCCACGATCAACGATTACGAACAAAGAAAAATCGAAAGATCAAATTAATCCGGTATAACTCGAGCAAAATATTGGAAATATACGATACAAGGAGTTAGAAGACCGAGAATCAAAAGGTTTCACTCATTTTTTTCTTTTTCTTTTTTTTTTCGATTTACGCACACACATGTACCTCAAAAACGATGTTTTCCATTTGAATTTATGAGGATGGGTATACGCACCGCACCACCAAACCAACGACCTGTCGAAACTGTAAAGCAAAACTTTCAGATGGGTCTAATTACATAAAATTACTACTAATTAGCGGAGTTGCATCATAGAAGTTACGTTTAAATTGGATTAACTTTTTCGCCAAATATCTTTTAAAACCATCCATTCGTTCATTCCTTTTAATTACCATCATTCGATATACGATGGAATTATCGAAAACGATGAACTATGGACGTTGGATAGGGAAGAGAGGAAGAACCAGAAGAATTATAGAAAAAAAAGAGAGAGAGAGAAAGAGAGAGAGAGAGAGACGAACAACTGATTTATTATACTTCACGATATACTACGTTGGAATGTGCACTTTGCTAACCATAGAAAATAGAAATTGTATAAAAGCAAACAGAAACACACAAGATATATAAGTGGCACTCTCTCTCTCTCTCTCTCTCACTCTCTCACTCTCTTTTTCTTTCTCTGTCTATCCAGAAGGAATGTGGAAGAAACGTCTGTTTTAAATTAAAGAATGAAATTGCCAACCGTGCACTGTAAATCCGAGCGACGTTATACCAAAAGGAACGAGCAGATCGGGAAATTAAAAGTGAAACGATGTAGAGAGAAGAGAGAGAGAGAGAGAGAGAGAGAGAGAGAGAGAGAGAGAGAGAGAGAGAAGAAGAAATAATGCGAGTACTTTGCGAAGCATAGCGAGAAAGTGGAGGAGGAGGAGGAGGAGGAGGAGGAGGAGGAGGAACGGCTGAGCATACGTAGGGTACCCCAGGGTGGGGTGGAGGAGGAGAAAAGGAACGTTAGAAAGGAAGACACACGCGATTGTCTCAGTAAAGAATTTTTACGAGAAAACTTAGATAACCGAGGAGACAAATAGTGCATAACCGGTGGATAACTGATTCTTGCGAAAGACTTTCTTTTTTTTTTTTTAGATCGTGCGATTAAACTTTAAAGTTGAACGTAGGCCATTGCTATTCGAATTCCGTGCTTCTACTACGGATAAAATAGCGTTCATGAAAAAGTCGTAGATGTGTCGTAAATATGCAGACTCGAATACGAAGAGAGAAAAGTGTGGGAGGAGGGGGTGGGTGATGGGAGAGAGAGAGAGAGAGAGAGAGAGAGAGAGAGAGGGAGAGAAAGAGAAAGAGAAGTTCTCATAATTTAAACAGTTCGTAGTCGTGCCAAACAGAGTTTGTTGTAGGAAGGATCCGCACGATGATTCCGCAGATCTGCAGAGTCTACCGCATTTCGGCGTATCGTCTTATCGTGAATTCCTTCCACGTAACTCGTCGTCGGAATTTAACGTACATAGATATAGATGGAAACTTTCGTACAAGTATACAAGCTCGGATATCAAGACTAATGGAAATTTATTATTATATATATATATATACACATAAGCATTTTATCGCATTAACCGGAAAAATTTGTCATCCGATGGTTTGTCTCATTTCGATTTGATTTGAAATTTGTCATTGATGGATTCGATCGATGGATTATTATTTAAGAAAAAGAATGAAAATGAGGGAATAGAAAAAGAGTAAAATCGAACATACGTATGTATGTGCGTACAGCGCGAACAACGAGGATTTTCGATCAATATCATTTATCCTCATCATTTTCGTTCGTTCATTTATTTTCATTTTTCTTTTCCTTCTCTCTCTCTCTCTCTCTCTCTCTCTTATTGTTTTCTTTCTATATTTAATTGATAGGATCAACAAAAAAAAAGAAAGAAAAAAGATAAGAGATAAAACCCTATCGCGTATGAACTGTAATGTGAATTCTCAAAGTTTCGATCTCACGAAAATTCACGATGTTCAAACGACAGAACCTCAGAGAAAATACAAAACGTTAGTAAGTACTTTCGTTTGAAAAACACTTTCAACTCATGCAGCGCAAGGAAGTAAGTTTTAATTAAAAGCTTCTACGCTTTTCCTAACTTCAAAGCCGAGTTCAGTACGGCTAGCTCGGCTAGCGTTTGCGTGTCCTCGCGGTCGTTAGTAATTCGCTAGATAAACCTCACAAGTTTTCTGGAAATATTAATTCTCGAAGTATTATTCCTTTTCTCTCGAGTATTTATCTGTCCTAAGCGATCACTTACTTCCTACGATTTTTAACCTTCCAAGATTCCAATTTATAAATTACAAGATATAATTTTTATATCCAATACAATAAATATATTCATATATATATATATATATATATATATATATATATATATACATATATACAATAAATAATAAATTAAAAGTCGAATAGGGTTTTTCTTTCTTTTCTGTTTTTTTTTTTTTTCCTTTAGTGATTTTTCCACATTGAACGCTCAAATTAAGTATCTAAAATACCACCGTTTAATTCTCCACTGATTGTTTTCTGCCTCTCGAAAGAATGGCTTTCCTATTAATCGTACAGAAACGTGCACTCCGAGGCAAATTTTTCATTCGTTCAAATGGAATCACACTCGACTATAATTCCACGTCCGTGGATCCACGTAGATCGCGTCGATGCAAATGAGTCGGGTCGTCACAGCGACCGCAAAAGAGTTCGAAATGGAAATACGATTTGCAATCGGACCGAGTAATTTTTCCAATTTAAATCTAATTCTCCGTCAGGTAAAGCTAGATACCTACCAAGTTATGTATGTAAATCTACACACACACACACACACACACACACACACACACACACACACACACACACACACACACACATATATATATATTCGTTGTAAAAGAAGCTCGACGTCACACCGAATCAACAGTAATCTCAATTACAACTATTAACGTTAAATCCGTGTTACATCAGATTTACCAAACAAAAAAAAAAAAGAAAAAGGAGAGAGAGAGAAAGAGGGAAGAAGAAGAGGAGGAAAAAAAAAAGTAAATAAACAGATAAAAGGTATCTCACGTCGAGAGTGATTCCCATCGAGATCTCACAGTCGATGAGTTTCTTACGTCTCATCGTTCCCGATATACTCTGACTCTCGATATGACGAAGCGGCACGATAAATGTAGACATTGCACTCGTTCCCCGCCTGAAAACGAAATAGTTTTCATCTCTCTTGCTCCCGGTCCGTTTTTCCGGCTACGAAAAAGACGCACAAACATAGGATATAGAGATATACTGAAAATAGAACGGAAGGAATTCACGGGGAACGGATGGTATTGCCTTCGTAGATGAAGAACAGAGAGAGAAAGATAGATGGATAGATAGAGATAGAGATAGAGATAGAGTTAGAGAGAGAGAGAGAGAGAGAGAGAGAGAGAGAGAGGCAAGAGGGGAAAAGAAAAAGGAAGGTAAAAGTTTTCCTGGCGTGGTTTGCGGACGCAAGGATTGGTGGAGTTGACGACGTTTACAATCGGTAGCACGAATTCTGTTAAATTGGTTTTCGATGACCAGCTCACGGAGAGAGGATACGGTACGGTACGGTACGGTGGAGAGGACATTATTGAACGGGGAGTACCGTGGAAAGAGGGATAAAGAAAAGAAATAAGATAGAGAGATAGAAGTACTGCGGGAAACGTGAAAGGAGAAAAAGTAAAAGCGTTCGCGGGTACGAGAGACAGAGAGAAAGAGAGAAAGAGAGAGAGAGAGAGAGAGAGAGAGAGAGAGAGAGAGAGAGAGAGAGAGAGAGAGAAGGAAGGAGGGGTGGGGGTGTAGAGGGGAGAAAAAGTGAGGAAAGGATAGACGGAAGTCTTGGCCGAAGAGGAAATAAAACGCAGTCACGAAGGAGCTCAAAAGAATGAAAATAAAAGGAAAAGATTTCGAGTACCTGGAAGGATACGTCCGGAAGTTCGGTCAAATGCTTTGGAATTCAAGCGACGAATTTTCTTCCGATGCTACCACCACCTATATCTTCTTCTATCTTTTTATCTCTTTCTTTCTTTCTTGCTTTTCCCCCCCCTAAAACTCCGTCTTTCTATCTTTATCTCTCTCGCCATCTTTCTCTTTCTCTCTCTCTCTCTCTCTCTTTTCTTGTATTTCGCGCGTTTTTGCGTTCCCATGGCCTTCGAAAGAATTTCTGTCTTTATTTCGAAAAAGAAACGAAACGGAAAGGAAGAGTGACAAATAAAGAGTTGAATACGAGAGACAGAGAGATAGAGGGAGAGAGAGAGAGAGATGCTGCAATTTGATCTTTCATAGGCAAAGTCTACGACGTCCTGGTACACTTTTATCATGAAAATGTGATGCTTTTCTTTCCCCCATAGTCGATATCGCTTATTCTTTCGTAAAAGAGAAAGAGAGAGAAAGAAATACAGATATACAGAGAAAGTGAGTAAACGAGTGAGAGAGAGAGAGAGAGAGAGAGTGAAAGAGAGCAAAGAAATTTTTACTCCTTTTACCGTGAGCAATACAATACTATTCTCCAAAGGTATATGCTTCCTCGAAGTATACAACTTGCGTCATTCCTTTTCAAGATCGAATCCTTCAAGTGCATACTTCGTGAATTTTCAAATATTCCTTTTTGCCTCCCTTTTCGTCTCTAAGCAAACCAAGCACAGGGAATACGTACGGCAACGTTCCGACAATTCGTCCGAAAACCACGTTGGACCTTTCGCTTTTTCTCCCTCTTCTTTCTTTCTCTTTTTCAAAATTTTTTTCTTCTTTCTTTTTTTTTTTTCTTTTGGTCGACGAGCGGTTCGGGAGAAGGGGTGTGGGCTGTGGAGAAGGGGAGTAAAATGGCGAAAGAGAAGAGAGTATAAAAGTTCTCTTTTCGAGATTTTAAAATGCAAGCTGATAAAAATTGCACGCGTCTATCAATTTAAAATAAGGCCGTGTTGATTTTACGTATTCATCTCTAATATCACATTCACCAGGCTCTTTTTTTTTCATCTCTTTTCTTCTCTTTTTTTTTTTTCCCCCTGTCAATTTTGTTTCTCTTTCTAACCGTTTCGTCAATCTAAAATCTTGACCGCGGGAATGAAATGTTCGTATTTTATTTATTTTTTTTTTTTTTTTTTGAGAGGAGAGAGAAAACGAAAACAAGAAAAACAGGAAAAAAGGAGCAATAGCGTTGCAAAGAACATGGCTACAAGTACAAGGACCACAAGGTTTCTTTTTCTTTCCTGTTCTCTCTCTCTCTCTCTCTCTCTCTCTCTCTCTCTCTCTCTCTCTCTTCTTCTTCTTCTCCTCTTCGGCAAAGAAACGTCGTTACTCGTAGCCGAGGGAAATTGCCATCTACGCCAGGCGTGCAGGTCCTTAATTAAAAGTCCTCGTTTACTGCGTTACTCCTTTACCAGGCGAGAAGATTCTTCCCGTCCATGGGAAAGAAAATGAGTGCTAGTTTTAAATTTTTACTTGATAGATCGTACCCTCGTCATTCGCTAGATATTATATCTACGCGCTAAAAACCTACCAAACTTATTTTCCTTTCTCTTTTCTTTTGTAATATTATCACACGCACGAACGCACATACACGCACAAACACACACACGCACACCCACAGACACCACGTTATACACAGAAGAATAATTTGTCCTTAGTTCATTAAATCGTCTTTCGTAATTGATATATACAGCGTGGATCTCGATCAATTCTTCGATAAATAATTCAATTATACGTGAGATAATTTTTGTGTCGTCTATTATGTCAGATGTATATAGATAAAGAAAGAAAATTCATATAAAACAATTATCTAATCGTCAAGATCTTCGATACATTTTTTTCACATTTAACGGATGCACGGACAATGCGCATCTCGTGACCACTGTTACGTAAACAAAGAGAGAGAGAGAGAGAGAGAGAGAGAGAGAGAGAGAGAGAGAGAGAGAGACCGAGGACAAGTAAACTTTATGGAACAATACGTATTCTCGTTTCAGAGTCTTGCCAAGTGATTTTGCCCTGAAGTAATGGCTTTGAGACATGCCACTCGCACGACGACGTTCTCGCTAAACTGAAATACGTTCTTACCGAGCTAGCTACGGTACATTCGATCAATTATAATTTATTCCGTAGTATCTAAACGTATATTACCTGTGATATTTCACGCACGTTAACGTTACGAATATTATAATAAACGAGTGTCGGGATATACGTCTTTTTACGTTATAAATGTTTTATGTATTAACACGTATTTTATATATATACATATATATATATATATATCGAATAATATATAATAATTTCTAATTCCGTACTAATACGATAAATAACGAATTGGCTTTACGAATTGTGTTCGTTAACGATAACCCTCGACTGAAAATGCATATCACGACGAGTACGACGACCCACCTTTAAGCTCGTTATTTACGTGCTCGCCTTACTTTATAGCTTTATAGAGCTTCTATATGCAGAGATACTATACGATATATATATATATATATATATATATATATATATATATGTTCTTGCATTCGCGAAATAGTAACACGTATCTATAGATATGTACCACGTAGGGTACATATGCATGGTACGAAGGATGACACGCGTGTGTTAGCCTCGAGAAGTGTAGACCGTGTGTGCCGCCATGAAACCGTACACCCATTAGAGCCACTTTAAACGTAGATTAGTATTCCACCACACAGTGTTCGCTTTTCAAGTGCTTTGTGCGAGCACATACGTGCTTGCTAATAAAAAAGAGAAAAAAGAGAGAGAGAGAGAGAGAGAGAGATGGAAAGAGATAGAGAGACAGAGAGGCAGAGAGAGAGAGAGAGAGAGGGGGAGAGAGAGACAAAAAGAAGAAGAAGAAAAAACAATGAAAAAAGAATGGAAATAAAAGTGGATATGACCGAGAGTTTTATAGCGAAGTATGTGATACCTTTAGTAAAAAAAAATTTTGACCAAAGTAATAATTATTTGAAATCATTTTATATTCCTCCGTCTGTTTGCTAATAGAGAGAGAGAGGGAGAGAGAGAGGGAGAGAGAGAAATTAAAAACAAATACGAGAAGAGGTTGATTTTGATACGTATGAAAACATGGAAAAAGGAAAATATAGGAAGTAAGAAATAAAAGAAAATGCAAATAAAAAATTCGAAAAATATTGTGCAATGTTTATGGTTGAACATAGATTATATATATATATATATATATATATATATATATATATATATATATATATATATTATCCATTAAGAGTACGTACAAATTGACGAAAGTAATCGCAAAGATATACGCTCGTTTCGACGTATAGTAACATAGATCGCGGAAATAGCTCCGGTCTATGTTGGACGAGTGCTCGGTAAACTAACCTACCCTTCCTTCGTTACGTTGGAATGTTATTTGCCTGGATGTACGAATCTCATTAAAGCTCAATAGTTTTAGATATGTATGTATGCATCTGCAAACCACGAGTTAAAGGGACGAATCTTCTCCCATAAAATTAAGAGCTTTACTTTATATATCTATATATTTATCGCCCTCTCTCTCTCTCTCTCTCTCTCTCTCTCTCTCTCATATATATATATATATATATATATATATATATATATATGTATGTATGTATGTATGTATGTATGTATGTAAATATGTATGTATAAATGTATGTGTGAATTCTCACCGAAACGCTCAAAGAAATAAAGCGAATATTAATAAAAATCGTTAAAGGGAGCTCCGGCTCTTCAAATTTAACATTAACGACCCTTTCCCCTAAATTGTTCACCGAAGGGTACAAAATTGCCAGGGGGTGATATTTTAGACAAAACTCGATTAGTAGCTGGAAATTCTCTGCCGGCGTCTCTACCATTATTGTAAAAGCTACAGTGGGGAAAGTACCTGCGACGATAGGAACCAGGATAGAGCTAGCTATGCGTTTAATCAACGTGCGTTCGAACTCGAAACGGGGCCAATACGATATACATCTATGTACATACGTCTATACGTCTTTACCAAGATCTATATACGTTTGTTGCGCTTGTTCGGTTGCAATCGTGTACAAGCCAATCGAATTGTATACGTGAAGTGAAACAAAAAAAAAAAGAGAGAGAGAAAAAAAGAAAATAAGTAAATAAAGAGGAAGAGAAGTGGTAAAAAAAAAAATAAATTTAAAAAAGAAAAAAAAAAAGAATGGCGAGACGTAGATTGGAAAAACGAATTTATACGCGCGCGCGCGCGCGCGCGCGCGTGTGTGTGTGTGTGTGTGTGTGGTTGAGAGAGAAGGAGAGAGAGAGAGAGAGAGATAAAGAAAAGAATATCGCACTCTGACGATCAAATTATTCGCATCCCGATTTATAAGTCGCTCATGGTTTCTACGACGTCAATGTCTCGCGTTCGTTCCTTTTCAACCCTTCTCTCTCTCTCTCTCTCTCTCTCTCTCTCCCTCCCTCTCTCTCTCCTTCCTCTTTCTCTCCCTGCCTTCGAGTAAGACGACCTACCGCCTCTCCCATTAGTGAAAGTTAATTAACGCCGGACGCCTTGCCTCGTCGTTTAAAGTAGCACCTTGAAAGGAGCCATTTGTCCGTACTTCTTTATTTTTATTCATGCTGCTTCTATATTGCTTTGACTTCTTTTTTTCACCTCTCTTTCCCCCCCCCCTCTCTCTCTATATATATATATATATATATATATATATATATATATATATATATCCTTTTTTTATCTTCTACTCCTACGGATGTAATATATTCGTACTAATTCGAACTTTCCACAAAAGATTATAACTCTCCCCATCCTGTCGTTAATCTTTCTAATACAACTGGCTTATAATTAAGTAGCTTATAGTTGACGAACTCAATCTATTCCCTTTCTCTCTCTCTCTCTCTCTCTCTCATATATATATATATATATATATATATATATATATATATATATATACATATAAATATATTTATTATTCATATATTTTCTATTTCTACAGAAGTAATATATTCGTACCAATCCGAACCTAATACGAAAGGTTATAATAAATCTTTTCATCCTGTTGTTAAATTTTCTAATAAAACTCGCTTATAATTAAATATCTTATAGATAACAAACACGATCTCAATGTATCTCTATTTGTCTATCTATATTTATTTGCTTTCTTTTTTTTTTTTTTTAATTCTACACACGCGCGACATATTTTTATTAATCCGTATCTCCTGGAAAATATTGTCTTTTGTATCTTAACCTATCCCAGAACTGGTTTATAATTAATTAGCTTATAATTAACGAGCTCGGTTTATGCGTTATTAAAGATTTCTCTACCTCTCTCTCTCTCTCTATCTCTCTATCCATCCATCCATTCATCCATCCATCCATCCATCCATCCATCTATTTATCTCTTTCTCTCTCGTTATTAGAAACTATCTACTTGAATGGAAACTCCGAGAGATATGCTTCCGGCTTAAGCGGTAATTACCATTCATCAATTATCGAGATTCGAAGCTCAGATTCCAGGCATTGAAGTAAAACTGGACGTATCTTCTCTCTATTTCTCTCTCTCTCTATCTCTATCTCTATCTCTCCCACTATATATCTATCTATCTATCTATCTATCTATCTACATATCTATATGACATCATACTTGCTTGTTCATTGATTTCAATTCATTCTTTGTAAAGTTCCTATTGGGATCCATAATTGAATGCTTCATGTATAACACTCTCTAATTAACTAGCTAAGTAATAGTCACATTGGAATCGATTGCGAAGTAAAAAAAAAAAGCAAGGAAAAGAGAAAAAAAGAGAGAAAAAGTCGATTCATCGACAATCGTATAGCCATATATTGTATTTTATCATAAAACACGTTCAACAAGTTGACCTCAACGCACTGGATTTATAGAGTAAAGAAGAGAAAGAGAGATAAATGATTCTAAAGTTTATATATATATATACATATTACTGCAGGTGAAAGATTTTTATCTAACTCAAATATCACCAAACTCGCTATTTGGAAATTGTCCCAGTATCAAAGTCTTAACGTAAGTACTTTATTTAAGTAATCAATATTGACGCAATTGTGGTACAATGGTAAAGAGTTAAGTAACCAAACGTAAAACCTTAATAACGAGAATTCAATGGTAAAGCTGCCATTCGAATGTTGCAACTTCCAAGAAATAGGATTTTACAATTTCGCTTGCCCGACTCCAATATATTCTCCGTGCTCGTTAACAGCTGTTACACTTCCCGGACGTCTTGCTTACGGTCAAACAAAATTGAATGCTGTTAGTTGATGTGCTTCGAATTTAAATTCCACTTAAATCTAATTATTAACTCGAACGAATTTCGTTTTCCGTGGCTTTTGTTTTCTTTCTCTTCCTTTTCTTTTTCTGTTTCTTTCCTCGAGTGTAAGTAAGAATCAAGCAAGCGCGAATATAAGTACCTTACTCGTTTCGTTTCATCTCAAATTTTTGTTTCGTTAATCGAAAAAACGACGCGATTTCTTCTCCTTGTTCTCTATTCTTTCGATATCTCACAAGTTCCTTCATCCTGTGAATATTGTAAACTAGAACAAAACGGAAACAAGTTTCACGAAAAATTTGTCTACGTCAAATATCATTTGATATTCTATATACTTCTCGAGAAAAGCAATTCGCAACTCGATTCGTAAATCAAAGTCGAACTCCTCGAACGAATTTATTTCGCTCTCACTCTCTTTCACTCGTGGAAATAATTCCAAAACTTTGAGTTTCTCTCCCCCTCAGGTGTAATCTTACATCCGTCTCTGTTACTCGATGAAATTAGTTGTCACCCTTTGAATCAAGTTAACGTTCTTACCCCTTTTGCACTTAAGATACTATCGAACTATCGCACCGAACTATACCGTCAAATACGAATCTCTTTCTTCTATCCCTTTCTAGACGCACATACACACATACACGCACACACACACACACACACACACACACACATATATTTCTCTTGATATTAGAACAGACGAGTCGTCCTTTATCTTAAATTCAATGAGAAACTTCGAGGAGGAATGATTAATACGAATTAACTCGATTTAAAATGATATATTTATTACAATACTTTAACTCTTTTTGAATCTTCTTCTCTTACTTTCTTTGTCTTTCTTTCTTTCTTTTTATTTTTTGTTTTTCTTTCTTTTTTTTTTTTTTTTTTTTTATCTTTTAATAACAATATCCGTGTAAAATACAAACGATACGAACGAATGAATACATTATTTCGCGGTGATGTTGTTTGCACTTAACAAGAATGTAATAGACGCCATGACGTTTGATGTCTACAGATAGGCACACCTCCGTGTTACTCTTGTTTACGAAAGGACTCGTGGTTCGTTTACACGGCACACTGTTAATATGTACACTCATTTACCTCGTCTACCGATGCAGGAACGTGTGATTGACCGTGCAAACGTTCGGCCCGAACGTATTTCGCAGCTTCCTTAAAGTAACGGAAGGGACGGGACGGGACGGGACGTGATGGGCATGAACCTTTCGAAGATCGGTTTACGTCGATAAACTCATACCATTAAATCCGTAATTACGTTTATCCAAGATAACCCATTCTATTCGTTATTATTAAAAAGGAAAATGAGTGAAATTCCGATGAACGTATACGACGTACACGAATTTGTAACTTTATTTTTGTATTTCCGTGAAATCAAAGATCATGTAATGTACGGCGATATCAATAACACCGATCTTAAGATATGTGTCTGTGTGTGTACGTACAATTGAGATGATAAAAAATTGAATCAAAATTAAAATTAAAATTTATATAATATATGCATATATGAACGTTAAGTATATAACGCGTAGAAAATGTATGGAGTATGTGTAAAACGATATTTAAAATTATATTTCGGTTTACAGACACCTAACGAAAGATTAACCGAACATGGCGAGCATTTCAAGTGGCAATCGGATGGCACGATACTATCGCAAACAGCGTGAATTCGGGTCACGTGCCTATTTACGTTGCTCTATGACTCGTGGTTTCGATAAACCGCACTCCAGGACACGTACGTCACTTTGAACGTGGTATTCGTGACGGGTTTCGTACCGCGTGTGTCACATGGTTATACAATATTCCTCACAGCTTGCTAACTTCGAACACCAACGAAACGTTAAAAGGGCTTGCAGAAAGGGCCGCCCTATCTCAAGTGTATACATTTCGTATATATGTCCCTTCACAATGTATGCAATTTCTACTATTTCAATATAATGGTCAAGATTTCATTCGTTCGCGAGCAACTAGGAATATTCTATCGAGTTAATATCAAAACATCAAGGGAATATACGACCTATATATATATATATATATATATATATATATATATATATATATATTTACGATTAATTGCTAACCTAATGGTTAGGAAAATTAAGAGAGAGAGAGAGAGAGAGAGAGAGAGAGAGAAATAGAAAGAAAAAAAGGCATCAAATAAGTATCGGATTCCTACTTTTACTTCGTGCAACCGGTTCGTAACGATCGATAAAGCTATAGTAACGAGACCAAATTCTCGGTAATACCTCCAGGATAATACCAATTAAACGGACTTTCGAAACGTTCACTTCGATTCTCCCCTTTAACCTGATTTTCTTTTCGCGTCTGAACGTACAACGTATTGGTTCAAATTTATAACTAAAGATTGACGATTGATTGTATTAGGAAAAAAAAAAAAAAAAGAAAAGAAAAGAATAAGAAAAAAGAAAAATCAAATAATACGACCTCCTTTACATCGTAACAGACAAATCGACAGGCGTGAAAATTTCACGTTTCTTTTCTCTGTGAAAATTTTGCTAAAGAACTTTGTCAAGTTTTATTTATTTATTCGTTTATTTTTTTTTTCTATGACGTATACAATTCTTCTCGTCCGCGTCCAGTTCATTTGTCTTAAGAAAAGAATCGATTGATCACATCGACAATGTCTGTCGTTGTTATTATGAAAATATAAATTCTACAAATTCTTTCTTAACGATATTACATGTGACATTGTAAATTTCATTATGATTCATCGAATAAAATTGTACGGATAATTGTTAGACTACCCTGTATACATATATATATATATATACACACACACACACATATATACGCGTTCAACGTAGCTTTTTGAGACAGTATGTATATACAAACGATGAGTTTTCCTGATTGCTTTACTTCTTTTTCTCAATCGTCTTCGTAGAAACGTGAACGGATCGAAAGGTCCCGATTGCTAACGAGGTTTTGTTGAATTTAATTACATCGGCATCGACTCGCAGTACGACGATTCTTTACTTTGCTCTCTCTCTCTCTCTCTCTCTCTCTCTCTCTCTCTCTCTCTCTCTCTCCTCGTCTATCTTTCTCTACGATATCATCGTTCCCCATCTGCCATACCCTTTTCTTCTCTCCACACTTTACTACCCCTCTAATACCTTGCGACCACGTTATCACCACATCAGACTACCTACTACTTTTCTCCCTTTCCCGAGACACGTAATAACGTTATAATACTCTACCATGGGTCTTATAGCTAACTCTTTTTTTGTTTTCTTCTTTTATCTTTTCTTTTTGTCATCTGCTAAAAACAAAAGTGACCATTTTTCTTGTCGAATAAATATTTCCTCTATCCCTTTTTATTTATTTACTTTTTCTTCCTTCTTTTTTTTTTTTTTTTAACTTCTCTTCTCCTTTCTCTTTTATTTATTATTATTTCTTCTTCCTCTTTCCTTCTCCTCCCCACCCCCTCCTCTTCAAACGTCAACGATTTTCATTTTAACGAGCAGACAAAAGATAATGTCGCGAGACGACTCTTTCGACAAGAAGAAAAAATTAATGAAATAGAAAAAACGCTCGCAGGCAATACAAAATGAAAGAAAGGAAGAAAACAAAAATGAAATTTTCGTTTTGTACGAATCGAATATCATATTCTTTTCTACATAGATACATATTTATATAAATAAATATATATATATATATATATATTTATATAATTAGATATTTTTGATATTTTTCATTTATATATTCAATATGGGAATTAATATAAATACTAAGCATTTCTAATAAAGCGTTACTTCACAAAAGGATAATTTAGACGTTACTGAAGGCCGTAACAGCTGGCAGCGAAATGGATTAGTAAGCAAGTGATCCGCTTATTACTATTAGAGATGTAAGCTCGAATTTCCGGAGAACGCCGCAAGCGGTAATTTCCGGTGCCGGATGCAGGAGTTGATTATATCCATCTATACTTGTGTATATCTCCACGGAAACGTTAGAAAACGTAAACCATAAAGAAAGAAAAAAAAGAAAGAAAGAAATTAAAGAAAGAAGAAAATCAAAGAAAATATCTGCGTTAGACACGAAGAAAATTACGATAATCTCCTTGCATTAACAAAGTTAGAAATTTGTATTATTTGTTTCCCTTTTTTTTTTGTTTTTTGCAAGAAAGGAAAATTTATTCTTAATCCGTTTGAGAGAGAGAGGGAGAGAGGGGGGGAGGGTTTGGGAAGAGGAGGGGAGAGGAGGGGAGAGAGAGAAAGGAAGATGATTAATCGAAACGAGAGTAAAACAGGTGCTGAGATTATAGTCGTCACTCTTCTCGTTTACTTCTCCTATCTGTCGGCAACAGTTAAATTAAATACACTAGCTTAAACACGCTCCCAGTTCACAAGCTTAATTACTACTTCGTAGTCCGTGAGATACTTGTTGACCAGCTTTGTAAGTACATCGCTACGCCTTACTTCGTTAACACCACCGGAACCGCATTGTAATATTTACGAGATATTTACTCGAGCTTCACTTTGTTGATATTAAAAAAAAAAAAAAAAAAAAGAAGAAGAAAAAAAAATTGAAATGAAAAGAAAAAAAAACGAGAGCATTCCTAACGTTCGAAAGAACGAAACGAAAAGAAAGAAAATTAAATTACGAACGGACCTTCCAATTAAATTGGCCATCTTACAAATAAATAAGCATTTTCTATCGAAAAATAAATGACGGCAGGAGGAATGGTTCGTTGCTGCTAATTAAAAAAATACTGTATTATATCGTCGTTATAATCATATTCTCCTTTCGATCTATCTCTCTCTCTCTCTCTCTCTCTCTCTCTCTCTCTCTCTCTCTCTTTCTCTCTCTCTCTCTCTCTCCTGTCCGATTATTATTCGTAGGAAAATTTTTTTTCTTTATCAAATCCGATGTATCGAAAATGATAGTTCGCTTTGTTTACTTAAATCCTTCGCTTTGTTTGACCGTTAAACTGTAAACACATCCTCTCTCTCTCTCTCTCTCTCTCTCTCTCTCTCTCTCTCTCTCTCTCTCTCTCTCTCTCTTTTGAATATAACGAAGTGAAAAATAGACTAAACAATCTAAACCGGAATCGGGTTTTCAGTTTACGGATTATAACGAAACGACGATCCATTGTTTTGTAATTTTAAAGGATTTTCACGTTTGCAATCAGAGGAAGAGAGAAAAAGAGAGAGATTCAATTTGATACGATACACATTTTTCATAGTCTTCATAGAAACTCGTCTATACATACTCGTATATTCATATATATAGTTTCCATAGATACATATATATATTCTTTTGTCAATTTAAATTCTATAAAAGATATAATAATATAATCTAATATAATATGAGATAACCGTATAATACCCATTAAACAGTACGAATATAAATCGATTGAATATTATTAACATTTATGAAAAATATTATCCCAAATGATCATTCGAAACCGATTATAACTAGAGGAGAGATTTAATCAATTTTCTAATAAGAAACGTAATGCCCCACGCGCGTTAATTCGCTAAAGCATTATAATTCTCTATTGGGAATAATAGATTACATTATATTTTAATCGATTTTGTTCGAACACGAGACCGCGGTCATCGTTAGAGTTCCCACGTTCGAGCAAATGATTATGAAACAAGTCGAACGATATTAACGTCGAAACGGAACGACATACTCTCTTTCTCTCTCTCTCTCTCTCTTTCACTCCCCCTTGCTAATCGAAATCGAGTTTGCCTTTTCAAAGCTCTAAACGAAGAAAGTCGAACCTTTGTCCCCTTATCCATAAGCTTCTTTCATTAACCGAGTGAAACTTTGTTTGTTCCCCTTAAGACGATAAAATGAGAGATTAATAAGTCTAGTAGTAGAGTAAGAATACATAATTGCGAGAGAGAGAGAGAGAGAGGGGGGACGGGGGAGGGGGAGAGATTTAAACGATAAAGTAAAAACGATCTCAAATAAGGATACTTAGTTTTTATTTTTTCGTCTTTTCTCTTTTTTCACGTCACTTTCGACTGCGGTAACTGAGTTGTTTTTCTTTGTTTTTCACGCTGTTTAACTTCTCTCTCAATGCAAATAAATCGTAATATCATCTATCTACGAGTTACGACTTTATTTTCCGTGACGTATGATCTTTACGATAAGTCTCGCGTTAAACGAACGGCTCGTTAAATACATCAGAAATTTCTCGATAGATCGATACGTACGCACGTAAGTATAGTAACGAATACATGGAGGCAAATTTATCGGATGAATTACGATACGACCGTAACTGCAGGTACGCGAACGATTTTCTACTTATTCTCCTTCTTCAAATAAGTCCGTATTTGGTTGGAACCACTTAAAGTAAAATACCTCGTATACATAGATAAATGAAATTATCATATACGTAAGTGGGATTTAAATGGATACGAATGCAAGGGGGAGTCTTTTTGTATCGTAACGTAAATGCACCACAGTTGAAATTGTATAATATTACAATCTGTTATCCGATTATCATGGAAAATTATTGTTAGAAAGTTATTAGTCATGAATTTTCTCATTCGATCAAAATAAATGAAGATAACAATGCGCATGGTAATCACCTTTTAACCGAATGAAGTTTTGTAATTTCCTGCATAGAACTTTTCTATCTCTCTCTCTCTCTCTCTCTCTATATATATATATATATATATATATATATATATATATCTTATTTTAGAAACTTTGATGTTTAGGAATTAACTGTGACATAGGATTAAACTTGACCCGAACTAACTTTAATATCATCTGACATGGACACGATAGCAACACCAGGATGAGTTATTATTTACTCTTTTCTTTTCCTTCATTTCTCTTCTTTTTGTCATTTTTTCGAATTGCAAATTTATCGATACTTTAAATAAAAAGAGTATAAGAAACAGAGAGAGAGAGAGAGAGAGAGAGAGAGAGAGAGAGAGAGAGAGAGAGAGTTTACGTACATTCTCCTGGAAATAAAATTGTAAAAAATTCATTAACGAAACGACGAAATTTCATCTTCCTAATAATCGATAAAATGAACTAAGAAGAGATGAAGATTTTATTAAAAAAATTACGGAGTTTATTTAACGCGAATATTGCGATTTCCTCGACGGGTTGGCGGGGGGCAGGGAGAGAAAGAGGAAATAAGAAGATACATAGCGCGCGTCTTCATAAAGGTTTCTTTTTCTTTTTATTATTAAAACGAGGAAAAGGAGATAAAAAAAAGAAAGAAAGATAATAAAGAAGTCGGTTGATAATCGATGAAATATGAGCCGACAAAGTTAAGCCAATCTTTTTCACCACTTTCTGTCTCGTATCGCCTCCACCCCCCCCCGCTGTTATTCTCTCTCTCTCTCTCTCTCTCTCTCTCTCTCTCTCTCTCTCTTTCTCTCTCGATAAACACATAAATATACTAAACGTTACCGGTGTTTAAAAATACAGAAAATATAAACGGCAAAGTTTCATTAAATCTTCCTCGATAAATTATTTTTCAATATACCGAGTACATCTTAAAGAAAGCACACAAACAAAAAGAAAAAAGAAAAAAAGGGAGAGAAAAATATATATATATATATATATTTATTAAATCACGTATAATGAAACGTAATGAACGAAATGTAAAGGAAGATTAAGATTTACAAATGTTATATATATATATATATATGTTTCTTTTAATTATATAAAATTGAAAGAGATAATTCTTGCTTTATCATGGAGACTTGTAGAAATTTATCCAGACAGTCGAATTAGCTGTTAGAATTCTAGAGAAGAAGTTATGAATTATGAATTTCAGTGACTTCAAAACGATACCTCTGCAATTCAGCGAAGCGAGAGATGAAAGCTGAGAACGAACGAACGAACGTCTCTCGTGGATTAGCTTTGTCCGCGTTCTCCTTCCAACGACTTTCTCGATTTCCTCGGCAAGAAATGCGTGAAGCATCCTTCTCGGCGGAGTTTCTGAAAGCTTATACGGCACTTGTTGTTTATTTCACCGTTTTATTGCAAAACAAACAATAGCGAGTCTCTTTCCCCTTCACAATGTTTTACACACACACACACACACACACATATATATAGTAAGAAAAAATACTTAACAATTTTTCACCCTTTATATCAACAAAATATAACACGCGTATACCTTAAATCTTTCAGGTAGAGTAAGGATAAAAGAAACGAAAGAAAAAGGAAGAAGAAGAAGAAGAAGAAGAATAAAGAAAATAACACGCAAGTATTTTTTAACTTGGTACGATCGTAAAGATCTCAAAGGAAACAATTTCTTTTTCCTCTCGTTCCATTCGACTATTTACAATAAAAATAAATATTACGAGAGGAAGAGGATAACCGATGTTACGAGCTTCGAAATGATCTTTGTTCGACGTCTCGAACCCTATCGTCGTTTCATTTCTAAAAGATATTCGTCCTTTTCAAGTGGACACTTTCGTAAGTAAACAAAAAACAGCTGCTTGATTCAGTCGACTATCAATGTATAGAACGATACCTTGGGAATTAAATCGTATCTCGTTGAAGAAGAAGAAGGAGGAGGAGGAGAAGGAGAAGGAGAGAAAGAAAAAGAAAGAAAATAAGTATTTTTCCATATACGAAATACTGCTGACCGACATAATTCCTGGAATTAAATTGGGTCGACTCGTAAACCGGTTTTTTGTTTTCCTTTCTTTTCTTTTTTCTTTTTACCATCACTTTTTTTCACTCAAGCTTTCTATTCACACATACGTACGTGCGTGCACACGTACATACACATGAACTAACTCTCCCTCCAATCGTTTTTATAAGTATTATAAATTTCTCATCTTTTAAATACGAATATCTTCAGAACGAGAGGTCCTAAAAGCACGAAACAAATATTGTTTTAAATTTAAAGGGTAAAATTGAATCCACGCCATCGTAATACATTAAAAATTTTTAATTTCAAAACTCTTGGAATAAAAGAAAATGAAAGAAAAAGATTATTAAAACATCTCGAGTTTAAAAAAGTTTTTTTTCTTTCTTTTCTTTTTTTTTTTTTTTTTTTTAATAAAGATTTATTAAAAAGAAAAAAATCGCGTTGCTCCTATTATTCGTAATATTTTTCTTCTTCTTCTTCTTGATTCTCGAGGTAACCGAATGGGTAAAAAAAGAAAAAAAAAGAGATACTTTTCATGATCATACATTTCTTGATCAATTTTTGTTTGGGTAAATCGATTTGCAATGGAATTTGACGAATACTTTTTAGTCGGAATAATGTACTCTCTGACATGCGAAATCACTTATCCCCTTTGTTCCAACTTGATCTTAAGAAGAAATACGATACAATCGTAATATAGGACAAACCTGGAAATATTCTTATCTTAACGTATTCTAGCTGCTCCTATCGCACTCCTGTTCACCTCATTAATTTCAAATAGGATTCGTGAAATCTTTATCGCGTTCTCTCGCGTTCTCTCATTTTTGTGAAAATGTTACATAAAAGATTTCGTCGATTGTTCGTCAACGTTCCGTCTCACGTATTTCCTCTAACCGAATAAAATAAATAATATGGAAAGTAGTTTTGCAAAAATGTGCAGGACGAAACAAATTTCAAAATGAAAACTATCAAGACGAACGAATACGGCGCGGTATTGTAAAGAAAGAAACAAGAAAAAACAAGAGAAAAAATAAATAAATTAAAAGACTCGTAAGTAAAGTAATAGAAGAAAAAAGAAGTATCGTTCTTTTGCTTTATCATTGTATAAATTTTCAACGAAACGCAGGTATATTAAAATCCTTGAATTAAAATAATGTCTTTGTAAAACTATACCTAACGGTTTTTTCTTTTTTTTTTTTCTTCTTAAAATAAGCGTCCTCTAACTTTTACGTTTCATTCGGGTTTCACAAAGATTCGTTCTCCCTTTTTTTTCTCTCGTAACATGCCACTGAACGAACGACGAAAAGAAAATAGGTTCCTTGTTTCCATTCCGCTGAACTATTTTATAAAACAAATAAATAAATAAATAAATATATATATATATATATTATATATATATATATATATATATATATATATACACATATACATATATATAGTAGAAAATTATTACTTCTTATATGCTCGTATCATCTCGTATTATTTTTCAACGATAATAACCGTAATAAACTGTAGTAAATATTTTCTGTTAGTAATGTCGTCATAACACGCAACGTAGAGGAAATAAAACTTTAACTTTGTTTTCTTTTTCTTCTTTTACTCCTTTGAAAGAGAACGTTGGTAGAAACTACGAGTGTCTCTCTCTCTCTCTCTCTCTCTCTCTCTCTCTCTCTCTCTCCGTCGAATTTAATTTAAAAATTAATTTTACCTTGCTTTGGCTCACGATACATCATTTTACTATCACGTACCGGCTCGTTTCTTTCTTTTTTTTTGTTTTG
>OU964986.1:1850034-1852534 GCA_918808275.2 Dolichovespula sylvestris | reverse complement strand
ACATGGACGCACGATGATATGTACCATACTTTCTTTGGATATACCGTTATTCCTGATAAAACGAGATTTACTGAGAGTTGCTTATATTTATTTTACTGGAAAGATAAACCATGAGATTTGTGATACTCCAAGTTTATAAAACTTTCCACATACGTTATCGCAATAATTTCAGATTATTACATATACGTTAACATAAATTCCGTCGATATAACACTTTACCCGTACCCTATGAGATACACCTCTAGATCGTTCTCCGTTTCTCTTTTTTTCCGTTTCCCCGCTCCCACTCACCCCCACCTCGCTGGCCCCCACCCCTGCACCGCCCAAACCCAAACCCCTTATTTCGATCGAGTAATATTTGATCGGAGGAAATCTTTCGGAAGTGTCCCATATCCGGGAAAGTTTCGAGCCGTTACTTTATGGCGCGGCAATGGGTAGAGGGGGGAGGGAAAAGGGACCCGTTCCAAACTGTTCCTGGCCGAAATGTCGAGCAACGTGGCACCGTATCGTACCAAATCGTCCCAATAATCGTGGCTATTTTTGAAACCCGTTGGTCCTTTTACCATAATCCCGTGCGTAGAGTCCGACGCACAACCGGTGCTACGAAAATCGGGGGTAGGGGATGATAGTGGTGAAGAGAGAGAGAGAGAGAGAGAGAGAGAGAGATAGAGATAGAGAGTGAGAGCGAGAGGGAGGGAGAGGGAACCCAACTGCGGCGGTGACGATGGTGGCGGTATCGGCGGTGGCGAGGAGGAGGAGGAGGAGGAGGACGAGGGGTTTGGGAGGCCGAGGAAGGGATGGTTGGCTCGCTCGTACTACAGAATTAACAGCGACCCAAAGGCAGCTGCATCTGACGCTTGATTGATCGAGAATGTGTCAACTTCACGTTACAGTACGACGCGTCAACGCCTCGGACCTGGTATGAGCTCGACATAACTGAATTATATTCGACAATCCGGTAGTCGAAGTACCGCGAACTCCGAGCGCAAGACGATCGAAGTTTAACATCGATCTTTCCCTCGATCTACCCTCCCTACCCTCGCCATACCCCTCGCCATCCCACCCAGGCCCCCTCCCCGGATCGGACTACTTACTCTCTAAGAGTTACGAAATTTCAATTATTCTCAAGATCAAAATTTATCGACGACGCTTAGGGTAAGTTGGTGGGTGGTTTATACAAGCAGTGTGTATTAGTTACATACTAATGGTTCTTAGGATTATCGAAGAAACTAAACTACATCCAGCACGGTGTCCGATAACAGGGTTTACCTGTAGTTACAAGCAATTCTCTCGGAGATCAACCGAGGTATTAACCCCCATAAAGCAATCGCCATTTATCATTCCCACGCGTTAGCTGGATATAAGTGGATGAGCGATTAGAGCGTAGACCAGGAATGGATTTACCTAGTGGTTACCGTACAAATCCAATACTAACAACAACGCGTTGAACATCGTTAAATACGGTCACATATCTGGCCACGCATTGTGCCAGCTAACTTCCGGGGCTGAAACCCTTTGAGAATAACATTGGAGGTGAGGTTTGCCATTTCGGTTAGGTTTGTCGGTGCGACGACGACGGCGACCAGGCAGGCGATACGGGGTTGCGTTGCGAACGAGAAATTCTCGCGGTTCGATGATTTGTTACAGCAATTATATGTTCTCTCTCTCTCTCTCTCTCTCTTTTCTCTGTCTGTCTCTGTGCTTGAAGCATTTATTTAAAAGAATATTCTTTCGCTTTCGTAGAAATCTAGATTAACACGCGGGACGCGTATCATTATTCAGGAGTTAATTACGATGCAGTTCATTAGCCGACTAATTTGGAAGAACATTATATCTCGAATGTAATATCTTATTTATCGTACATAAACATCTGTACGGATTTCATTCCTCGTACATACATACATACACACATACATATGTAGAAATATTAACCGCGTTATTTATCATTTTCGTCGCCCACCGCCGGCATATATTACCCATAATTGGACATAGATATACAGTCGCAAGGGGCTTTATAGTTTCATCAATGTCGTCCTATCGTTTCGTGCCTTTCAGCTGGCCTGACCAAACCGCTACATTTACTACTACACGCAGTCGAGTTTTGTTACCTTGTAACATTGTTTAAGCCTTGTACATTAACCGCTTAACCGCATCGATAATCGCTCGGAGGACATACTATTTTCTAGGAAACAAACCGGCCGATAAATAATTACGCAATCGTCCATACAGGCGAATAAATAAATATATATATATATATATAAAGAAGAAAAAAAAATCGTCGAAGGGACTATCGTTAGGAAAGATTTTATATTTCCCTCCCTATCATCAAATTAATGATACGCAATCACGTTAATTCTCGTGATTGATCGTAGAGAGGATGTTTAAGGGAGCAACAACGAAAGAAAAAAAATTTTCTTTTTGTTTTTCTCGCAACGTCCAAAAAAAAAAAAAGACAAAAAAGAAAAAGAAGACATTCTTGTCATTAAGAAAAGTAACGAAG
>OU964986.1:1840034-1845034 GCA_918808275.2 Dolichovespula sylvestris | reverse complement strand
CGCGGAAATGCGCTCGAACACATTCAGACAAACACACACAGACACAAGCTCACACAAACGTCTAAGCAGGAATGAGGGCAGAGAAAAAGAGAAAGAGAGAAAGAGAGAGAACTGTCTCCTTTTAAGATGAATTTCGGATCGTTAAAGGACACGAAGAAAGCGAACACAAAGAACGTATGCACTTTTCAGGAGACATTTTGGTCGTTAAAGGAAAACGTGGCTGAAACGTTCGAGCTCGAGGCTATCTCTTTAGTTTCTCTTATCTCTAAGAAATGTAACTTCGTTTTGAAGATAATTTATTAAAAAGGGAGATTATACATAAATGACATTTTCTTTGATAAATTATCGACGATTATTATCCCAATAAAATCATTCGCACATCTTGGCAAATTTTTCCCTTCCTTTCTTAAACTTCAATTCGAACTTCTCCTTAACTCTTATACAAAAAGTCGTGAGGTTTATGGCATAAAGAAAACATAAAGGCAATTACTTTATGAATTAATAAAAAAAAAAAAAAAAATAAAGAAAAGAACAATTTAGACAAAACAGATATAACCAAAATTAAAAATTGTTACGTTTCGATATTGCGTAGAAAATCATGGTCTTTAAATGTTTTCAAATTTAAAATATCAAATCAGAATTCGATTATTGAAATGAAAAAATGATTGGTTTTCGTTTTCCTCCGAGGGCCGATTCGCATTAAGATTTTACAAGAAAAATGTAACGATTTCTTCCTCCCGTAGAGACCCCGATATAATACGAGTATGGTTAGTTAATCTATATATATATCCTCTTTTCTTTTTCTTTATTCTATCTCTTTTCTCTAACCAATCAGAAACACCCTTTATCGCAGACATTGATACGATATACACTCGGATATACTTCATTTATATCCAATCACATTTCCTCCCAAAAATCGATCAAGTATTGTTTGCCAACGTAATGAAATGTACATTCATAATGAAATCATTATATTTATATGCATAGATTAAAACGAGTTACGTTCAAATAATCGTAAATAAATATTTTTCAAATTCTACCGATCTTCACTATGATATATTTGTCTATTAAAATATCATATATATATATATATATATATATATATATATATATATATATATATATATACATATGTACATATATTAAATCGTCGATCAGGATCGAAGTGAAGAACGTTGGCCTCTTCGATGTTCGACACGGTCATATTAATTACTACTTGTTTAATTACCTTTCATAATTATTATCGGACAAGTATTAATTTTCCATAATGTTTCGATATCCTAATTGAAATATATGATTGAGAGAAGGAGAAAAAAAGGAGAGAAAGAAAAAAGTGTGTACGTATACATATATACATAAGTATTTTTTTTTTTTTTATTGAAGTATCAAGATCGATAATATCCGATAAATTTTCTTTGAAGAGGAAGTCGATTCTTTTGATATTTTTATCTTCTCACGTTCAAGTAGATTCGAATCGATGGATAGGAAAAGCTAACACTGTATTACACACACACGCACACGCACATACACACACGCGCACACACACACACACACATATCATCTGGAGAAACGCAATTTCGCAAACTGCTAACGAAGTACAGCCAATCCTGTACGATACCTAGAGTAGGTATATGTATGTACATATATACCTTCTGTGCCCTCGTATACGTGATAAAGAGAAAGAGAAAAAGAAAAGGAATAAGAGAAAGAGAGAGAGAGAGAGAGAGAGAGAGAGAGAGAGAGAGAGAAACCAAGAGAGATAGAAAGCTGCTGAGTAACGAGATTTTCCACGAGACACGTCTGCCCTGTTTACGCGGAGCCTCCTCATCTTGAACGAATGGACGATGGCACGTGACCGCGGTGATTACAGGACTTCACGACAAAATGATGTTGATTTTTGAAAACAATAAAAAGAAAATTTGAAAAGAAATGAAATAAAATGACAAGAAAATTTTCACGTCAATTCGACCAATATTATACACATATACGTGCATATATATGTATATATTTGTATATATATGTATGTATGTATGTTTGTATGTATGTATGTATGTATGTATGTATATAAGTATGTAGGTATACATATATAATATCGGTCGAATTAATGTGTTGATTTTTGAAAAAGAATAAAAAAAAGAAAATGAAAAAAAAATGAAATAAAATGACAAGAAAATTTTCACGTCAATTCGATCAATATTATACACGTATACGTGCATATATATATATATATATATATATATATATATATCGTTTCAACGTATGTATGAATACGTAGGCGTACGAATATAGCATGTCCACAATCGAAATTGAGTGGCAGCGTTCATCGCGATATAATCTCACATATTAACGTAAACGATCGTTATGTATACCCACCGTCATTACTACTATAAATCGTATTTTTTGGGCCATTTCCATAATGCGATATTCATGAGACAGGATTTAAAATCGACGTCGCATGCTGCTTCGCATTGTCCTATCATAACCCCACCTACCCACCCGCCCACCAATCGTCGTCGGTACGATTTTCTGATAGGCATACTCAATAGACTTTCTATTAATTATAGTACTTCAATATTCCAATTACGTCTACGCGCTTGGACGATCATTAGTTAAAGGATAAAGATCGAATGGGTATGAATGAAATATTAGAATGAAAATAGAGTTCTCTCGTTTCTATCATCGCTCTACCAACGTGATCCGGATTCATCGATGTCGTCAGGACGAACAAAGGAATTAGAAGGAAAGAAAGAAAATAAAAAAATAAAAAAAAAGAAATAAAAAAATAAAACGCACAACAAAGAAAAAAAGAAGGAAGGAGAAACAATAGGAAACCCAAAAAATGAATGCGCTCAACCGAAAGATTATTCGAGTTTTCTATTTTCGTAGGTGTTAGGTGTAAAAGAGAAAAAAGGAAATTAAAAAAAAGAGAGAAAGAGTAAAAATAAAATAAAGATAAAGTGATACGAGGTTTTGTTTCGATATCGTGCAAAATCGGTGTGTCGCACTCTCTCTCTCTTTCTCTTTTTTTATTTCTCTCTCTCTCTCTCTCTCTCTCTCTATATATATATATATATATATATATATATATATATATATATATATATAAAAGCAACAACCGGAAAGTACCACTGTTGCTACAACGAACAAGCTACAGAATGAAAAGCTGAAATCAGGTACGCCCGTCGTTATGAATAGGAGCCTAACTAGAAGCGACTTCGTACTACGCAATACTAATGCACTAATTGGAGTCGATTAAGTCAGGCACGCGTAAACGTGCGATATCAGCGAGATATGAAACTGAAAACCAGCAATCAACGTGACTCGAGCGAGCTACGCGTTTATTTGATCTTTTCATACACATATCTATACTCACACACACGCGCGCACGCTCACACATACGCACATATATATAATATTTATTTATACGGGCGCATAATATTTTCCATTTTCGTAAAATTGATTTGCATTTATTTACAATAAAACATTTGTCCGTGATGTTATTGCGTATCGTTTCAAAATAAAATATTATTATCTACGCTTGTAAATAATATTACTATACGGCGATCAAACGATTCCACGTATCAATGATCGTACATGAGAAGTCATACGGGGAGTTGCTTTTGCTCGAATCACGATTAATACGATAATGGAGGATCAAAACTCGTGTTTATCTTTAGCAAGCATTAACACGCTACAATGACTTAGTCAATGAGTGTGTGTTGGAACCTTCGAAAACACATTGAAAGACCCCGATCCTTCTCGCACCTTTAATAGTATCGATCGTCGTTAACACGTATTCCTGAACCTTGGATTAAAATGATATCTAATCATATATCTTATCTAAGGTAAAACTACGAGAAAGGCTGTCACATAATGTTCAGAAATTTTTATCATGCGGCAAACAAATATTTCCACTTAACACATCTAAATATGAAATAGAAAAAAATATGTAGTAATAAATAAAATAAATATAATATATAATACAAAATATATATATATATATGTATACATATATTATATAAAATGTTATTATTATATTTAATCTAATAACATTACTCGCGCATTTTTAGTAAAATATCTAATGATATAGATTGGATCAAAGATATGTATTCATTGATATGCAAGTCTGACAGATAAACGTCATAATACTAATTTATAAATTGACGAATTATAAGCATACGTTATATCGAATCCTCGATCATACGTAATCGAAAACAAAGCGATATATCCTTAATCCAACCATAAGCATATTGTTCGAATCTCTTTCGTCTATTGGCTATACATTGTTCGATGATTCATAATACGTTTCGCAAAGCGATGATCGAATTAGATCAATGGATCTTTTACGTTGACGTAAATGACCGATCGATGATAGGGTTCGAGGTATCGAGATAGGATGTACACACGCGCGCGAACACACACACACACACACATGCACATACGCACACACACGCCTATTCGCTCTAAGTATGTTTATCGTCGCATTGATAAGCTCGTTTGTATACATCGCTTTAATAAACAAATGCATTTCGAGTCAGTTCAAAAGACACATTATCTCAAATACTATCCAGAAACCTGTTTTAATTCGAATCTTCGATATTATTAGAATTCTCAATGCCGTTATAAATGTGTTTCATTGAAAGAATGAATATTGAAATTTGCAGATTTGAAGAAAAAAGAAAGAAAGAAAAGACAGGAAAAAAATCTTAAATCAGATTTAATATTCCATTAACTAAAGATTTTCATTCTTTTTATCTTCTACTACTTTTCTCTTGTTTCCTCCCCCATTTCTCTCTCTCTCTCTCTCTCTCCCTCTCTCCCTCTCTTTCTTTTTATTAAGATTTTATAAACTTTCGTTTCGGAGCTTTCTGTTTTATCGGCGTTCCAAGTAAACTGTCCAGAATTCATAAAGCATTATATCCAGGTAATCCTCTATCCAAGCGCATTTCTTTTTCTACCTTCCCATTTTTCTTCGCGGATTCCAATAAAGCGTTTCGTTT
>OU964986.1:1812534-1837534 GCA_918808275.2 Dolichovespula sylvestris | reverse complement strand
ATAATAATAATGTGAATATCGATTTTGAGTCTCGAATATGTGTCGCTGGATTAAAATAAATGACTTTTCTTCTAATCGTAAAGGAACTTTCGACTTTCTAAATCTTTTTTCCATTGAGATCTTCAAGTACATAATACGAGATCGTACGATATATATATATATATATATATATATATATATATATATATATATATATATGTATGTATGTATGTATGTATGTATGTATTTATGTATGTATGTATATATATTACCGTGAGAAATTACCTTGTGGAATCTTATAACGTGTCGCATTAAGTCGTTAATATATGTCTAAACTAGAGAGTATGCTAAACGTCCAATGGTTCTGTTAACTCTGAGTTATATCGCACAAGGGAGAAATATTACTATTGGTCTTTGTTCACTTTGTCTTTAGGTGATATCACCAAGAACTCGCACGTCTGTTGACTGCTATTCTCAATGTTCAAGCAAATAAATGTATGCATGTATTTCTGTATGTATGTATGGTATGTATATCGCAAATCAAATGGAAATATTTTGTCTATTCGAATTTAATAGTACGGTATAATAAATTATGAACGTGTAGGATAGGAACGACAATAAAGTTTATGCAAATATTCGAGTCCGAGAAAAAGATAGATAAAGAATAAAAGAAACACCCTGAATATGGTCGTATCTCAGTCTGCTAGGTAATATACACTATACAACATCGTTCTCGAGGGAAATCTTTCCCTGAAACTAATCCCGAGATCAATGTAAACCTAAACAATTATATCATTTTTCTATGTTCAATAATAAAAAAGTAAAGGGAAAAAACGTTTCGAGAAATTTATGCGACTAATATTATGGATAATAATTCCAATCGCGCGACAAAATATTTACGATGGCTAATCGATCGAAATCGTTGAGAGATAATTTTTTGTCGCTTTCGTTTTAGTACGCCATAGGTATCGCTATAAAAAAAAAAAAAAAAAAGAGGGAAGAAAAAAAAAGGAAATATTCTGAATTATAACGTGCCGAGGAGAACAGGTTGAAACGTTTTTATATTACGAAATTGTTCGATAGAAAAATTTGTCTATGAATACGTGAACGTATATATACATATAGAAACAAATCATGCTATCGACGGTATCAATGATAATTAAAATGACAATGGTTAAATTCATTCGAACAATAAACGTTTAAAAATGTACGTATAGTGTAACCAACGAAATGTAATAAATCTTCTTTTCTCTTTCATTCGAACGATAAAGAAGGAAGATCAACGAAACGTAGCAGTAAATATTCTTGATAAATCCTATCTCGAGAGAGGTCCTATCTCTCTCCCTAAAACGCCCGCAGGAATTTCAAAGACACGCCAGAATTCAGTTCGACCACAAACGGGTCCTCTCTCGATTTCACGCGTTAGACTCGCCATCGAATACGATTTTCTTCGAGAAAAAGGTGCGGCGTTTCCGTACGTGATCCGAACCATAGAAGGTAGAAAACGTTTGAGAAAGGAGATCGACGAGCTCGATGTAATCGGATTTTGAGATAAGTCCGTTTGATTTCTTCTTTCACCCAACGGAACCATCCAACCAGAATGAAGTTCGGTATGCTCTTTGTACTCTTCAATTCGATCGTTCCGAAACATCGATCTCTCTTTCCGTCTGTCCCTCTTTCTGTGTGTCTGTCTGTTTGTCTCTCTCTCTCTCTCTCTCTCTCTCTCTCTCTCTCTCTCTCTCTCTCTCTCTCGTTTCGTCTTTGAATTCACGATGTTTAAAATAAACTTTATTTACGAACAATGCGTACGTTTGATATTATCTCGAAATGAATATTTAATTACGATAAATAAATAATCGAGTCGTGCGCGTTAATAAACGATACGATATGATTTGAAAAAGAATCGCGATTGAAGATGTTACGGGATAACAAACGTAATACTCGCGTTTACTTGTCGGTTTATTTCAATCGAAAGTTTACAAACGATATTTAATTTAACGTCATATAAATATTACGCATCGGGGATCATTTTTAGCAACGTCAGAGAGAGAGAGAGAGAGAGAGAGAGAGAGAGAGAGAGAGAGAAACATCCGCATTTATATTCAACCGCGTTAAAAGGAATATAACGTAACCACGTGAAAATTCAAAATATCTACGATCTCAATTTCGCAAACGCTTCCGAACATTCTCAAATTGCGGTGAAAATTTATTTGGGAACCGCATTCGACAAATGCAGTTCGATATTTCTACGTTAATTATTACAGATGCATATGTGCATTGACCCGAAAGTATGGCAAGCAATGTTTCATGTTGGATGGGCATTGAAAGAACATTTGTAATGCACACACACACACACACACACACACACACACAATAACACAAACACACGATGAGATTAGAGAGAGAGAGAAAGAGAAAGAGAACAGAGAAATGATACGTTTAATAAGAAATTTCTTTTCCGAGACAGTCCCGAAATATTTTTTTTATCTCCAAATTCGTACGTATGTGTGTATATATATATATATATATATATATATATATATATATATATCGTGTAGAATAGTTTTCTCGACAAAAGGAAATAAACAAGATGTTCGTCAAATATCGACGAGATAGAGAGGCTGCCGCAAGTCTAACTTTCACGAGCTCTTCTCAACAGAGACGTAAACGTGAAAAGCTGGCATGTCTCATGTCTTTACTCGTTCTTGTCACGAGACAACACCCTTCTTTCGACTTTGTTGACGCTATTGCCCTTTTCTTTCGTACGACGAGACGACACATGACTTTTTTCATTACGTGGCTTCGACCTATTGTAACACACACACACACACACACACACACACACACACACACACACACACACACACACACATACACACACAAATGGTATTTATACATACATATAAATATTCATATACTTAATTTTCGATATGCAACATTTTTACGAGCACTCGATCGAAGAAGTGCGTTCAATTGAAAACTAGAGAGAAAGAAAAAAAGGAAACCAAAAAATAAAACGAAAAACGTAAGAAGACAAATATATATGCTACCACGTTGTCATCGACAAAACGACGCTTCGTATAATTATCATTAATAATTATGTATGCGATAAGTCAAGAAACGGAAAATTTAACGAACGATCTTACGAAATCCATCCCGAACATTTCCTTTCTACGAAAGCTCATGTATCCGATAAAGCGTAGTATCCCTGTGAATTATACCCGCATAATGAACTCGCCTAAACGTTAGTAGCACATTCTGGGATGGATCGCTTTGAACTATAGATCGATCCTTGAGATACGTTTACTGTTATTGAGGGCCAAAGTAAAAGGGAATCGCTTAGGTTCTAGTCGATTCTAGAGATCCAGACTGAAATATATATATATATATATATATATATATATATATATATATATATATATATATATCCTGGAAAACTATCCTCTAGGCTATATCTTATCGACATAAGAAATATCAAACGCTCCTGTCGTGCACTTTACTTAGATCTATGTTTCTTTTCGCAAAATGCATTTTATGTTTGGCGATATGAAAAATAGATAGAAATATGAACGACTTATACCGGGAGAAAGAGTAAAGGGAAAGAAAAGAGAGAAGGAAAAGTGAGAAAGAGAGAGAAGATGAAAGAGAGAAAAAGAGTGAAAGAAATTATTTTTCAAAACGACGACGTTCGATAAGAAACGAGGGAGAGGGAGAGGACGGGAAAGAAGGTATATGATGGTAAAAAAAGGCCCAAAACGCGTAGAGACGGGCGCCCTCTTTTCCCTTCCTTTGGTAAAATCTATTGTTTGAGTAAATTCGTCCGACCGTATCTTTCCCTTAATGCTTCCGTGAATGTCGAAGATGCGACCGCTTGGAAATGCGCGTTCAACTGTACCGGGTGCTTGTTATGTTCCACTCCATCACCTTCGCACACACTATTACTATTATTATCACAATAATTATTGTCGTAACAATACTTATCGTCAAATGAACAATTACCTTATTCGTAATTATTATATCAACGCGTACACGTACATGTCGGAACAATGTTAATTTTAATAACATTTAAATAACAATATTTTTGTATGATCGTTATATCCTAATTATTATAGTATCGAGTTTCTTAAAATATATGATATATTGCGACATATATTGATATGTCGCAATAGCAATCGCAATATTTTCTTTCTTTCTTAATTCTAAACGTAAAATATGCCCGTACGGACTATCGGTTTATATAAAAGATAATCGAGGCCGGTGACGAAGCACGTAGAAGAAAAAAAAAAAAACACAATAAAAATAAATAAAAATAAAAATGAAAAAGGAAAAGGAAACATTTACGAGGAGTCACGTTAAATGCCTCGAGAAAATTTTATTGGGGAAACTCGTTACTTTCGAGAATCGATTTGTTCGACCGTAATATTCTGCCTCGACGAACCGTTTCGGTTACTCGGGCTAGTAGCTTACTTTGTACTAATTGCAACGAGAAAGTAAGAACACTCGAGGGAAGTGAGATACTTGGAAGGAGTTGCCATCCAATGAAATCGCGACACGCGACGCCCTACCCCCTGCCATCTCCCTCCTCTTTCAAAGAACTTCTAATCGTCTTAGCAGTAAATTCGAAATGTGCAATTCCCATCTATAATAATAGTTCGGTAAAGCAACTTATCCGGTTAGTATAAAATAGAAGAAATAAATGAATATATATATATATATATATATATATATATTCTTTTTTCTTTTTCAAAGAAAAAAAATAAAAAAAAAAAAAAGAACGAAAAAGGATTCAAACGATATAATCAAATATCGCCGTAGGAATGCAATAAATCAGAAACCGGGTCTTATATTAAAGAGTATCTTGCAATAGTCGGTAAACAAAGACGGAGAGATAGATAGAAAGATAGAAAGAGAAAAAGGGAGAATGAGAGAGAGAGAGAGAGAGAGAGAGAGAGAGAGAGAGAGAGAGAGAATAATAAAGAAAAAAAATAAAATAAAAGATTCGCAGAATTTTTACGAATAAAAGAAAGAGAAACGAATAGGATATATATATGTACGTAAGGAAAAAAAGAATAGATAAAATAAAAAATATAAAACAAATAAAAACGAAAGAAAAAAAAAAAGAAGGAATGACTCGAACAGGGTCGCGCGTAAGTTTTCTCCGAATGCATCGTTTTGATAAAACGATTTCGCGTTTGGTGGTACGCTCGGCTCGTTTGTTAGGCCGCTCGAACAAACTGCTATCATCGTTTATTCGGCCATTAATCATCCCGAGAGCAGCTGCGCGGTTTTGGTTTTAGTAACGGCTGGTGCCTTTGTGGCTTCGATAAGGAAACCTTCAAGGTATGAAATCCCACCGAAAACACTTTGCGAATTCCCCTTGTTTTCTTCTATTATTATTTCGCAGAGCACATCAACCTTCTTTTTTTTTTTTTTACCAAATGCTGAACGAAAGAATGGATGAAAGGAAGGGTAAAACAAGAGAGAGGGAGAGAGAGTAAAAGGAAAAAAAAATTCTTTCCTCTGTGCTCGACGTAGAAATAATACTGATAATCGAGTTCGATAGCTCGATGGTGAATCTTTTCGCAACAGAAGTTCAACCTGAACGAGAGAGAGAGAGAGATAAAAAGAGAGAGAGAGAGAGAGAGAGAGAGAGAGAGAGAGAGAGAGAGAGAGAAGAATTCGCATAGTTCTATTGTATCGCTCGTACAATGGAATATCCTTTATACACACATATGTACATTTGTGTGTGTATATATATATATATATATATATATATATATATATATATATATATATATAGCTCGACAAAAATACGTAGAGAAGAATCAAACGAATCTATTTAACGAGAAAAGGCATCGCGATCGAGCTGCCTCTGGAAATCATTCCGTTTTATTAAATCACCCTTCCGTAACGGTGAAAATGCAAATTTCTTTTCGTTTTCACGTTAACTTTGTACGAAGTAAATAAAATGAAAAAAAAAAAAAAAAAAAAAGAAAAAAAGAAAAAATAGAAGGAAAAAGAAAAAGGAGGAAAAAAAAACTGTCGGAAAGGAAATGCATAATGGAATGAAAGAATTCTCTGTGCGTTCTATGATACCAAAGGAGGAATCTAGAAAATGTTTAAAAGAGAAAAAGAGAGAGAGAGAGAGAGAGAGAGAGACAGAGAGAGAGAAGAAAAGGAGGAACAAAAAGAAAGATGAAGAAACGTTTAATTTCATTTGACAGCTTATTGAAATTTCAAAGGAGAGGGGGAATGGATACTTACTATTTGCAAAAATTCATCCCTTTTAAAATGAAACGTGACAAAGCACGCAGGGAGTTGGTTGAGGGTGTTAAGGGCGGGAGGATTGGACGAAAGTCGCACGTGTGCGTGTGCGCGCGCGAGAGTGTGTTTTTTGGTATTCGTACACGGTGCTCACCGAAGCGTATATCATTTCTTTGAATTCGGGTAATAAAACTACCGGGAAATATTAAACGCGGGCAACACACCCCTCGTCCCTACCCCTACCCCTTCCTGCGCCCCACACGAGTGTACAACGACACATGGCGGGATACAGTTTTACGGTATTTCACGCAACATGTCGTTTCGAACTATGGCACCCATGACGACACAGCATGGTGATACGATTTCGCTGAACTCGCATGAAACGGCGCAGGGGGGGGGGAGGGAGAGAGGGAAGGGGTAGGTGGAAAGTCAACAAGAAAAACGTTTATTTTTTGTTCCTTCTTCCCTTTTTTTCGTACTCTTTCTTTTCTCTCTTTTCTTTCTTCTTCTTCTTCTTTTTTTTTTTGTTTTTTGTTTTTTTTTTACTTCCATACACCGCAATATCACCGGTGACTCTTATTCAACGAGAGAGGAACGTTTATTGTTCTGAACGGGAACGCTACGAAAACCAAGCCGGGATATTTTCCGACATAACACAGCCGTCTTTTCTTACGTATAAATTTTCAACTTATCAAATGATAACGTCCTTCCTTCGGAAAATTTTCGCATGGATAATTTTTTTTTTTTTCTTTTTTTTTTTTCTTAATTGTACGACACAACAAAGAGTATCGAAAAGAGAGAGAGAGAAAGGAGGAAGAAGGAGATAGAAAAAGAGAGGACACGAAAAGAAAATAGTTAAATGTTTGAAATGTACAATGTATATATTACTTCGTGGATTCAACGATATTATATTATCTCCGATGCTTTTGTCAAGAAAATTTCTCCGCGTAATGTCATTTTTCTTTCTCATTTCTATTGGAGATAAACGTATCTAACGAAAAATAAAAGGGAAGAAGAAAAAAAAATGAAAAGGAAACGATAAAAACGCGTCAAACGTATGTATGTATATCGCTTTGTTGGATTTTCCAACAATATTATTTTATCTCCGATACTTCTCTGTCTAGAAATTTCGTTCGCGCATAATATCGTTTCTCTTTTCGAACTTACGGATCGTTAATTGCACGAGAAATACGTGTGAATTAAAGTATAAAAGATTTAATTAATAAGTAACGAATTGTATCGTTTTATTTTCATGTTCAATCGTACGACACAAGACGAGCGGAATAACGAAACGTCGAGGATGTACGTTAGATCGTACGTCGGATTCAATTTCATTATTCGATTTCTAATATACGACGCGAATCTCGCATAATCTAACGAATTGTTCATTACGCGCGAAAAGTTAAATGAATCCAAGAGAAACGATAAAGAGTGAATTAGATGTAAACGCGTATTAAATTAGCGTCGAAAGTGAGAACGATTTAAAAAAAAAAAAAAAGGACAGAAAAGGAAGAGAAAAAACAAACAAACAGAAAAAACAAGAGAAACGAGAAATGAAAAACGAAAGAAAGGGGCAAAGAAACGAGGAAGTAAAAGGAAAGGAAGGGAAAGGAACAAAATAAAAAACAAAAAATGAACAAGGAAGATAACGTAAGCGGAGAAAGATAAAAATGGAATTCGGAATAGAACAATTAAAGAGTACGTTGCAGTGGGGTGAGGTGGGGGAGGATGAGGCGGTGGAGTGGTAGTTTGAAAAAAATATGCGGTCGTTTGGCTACCACTGTCCTGACGTCGGTAACATTTTTTGTTAGAGCGAAACAAAGGTATAGGTGAACAATTCTTGTGTAAACGAACATGGCGCTACGATTCTCTCGATGAAACCACGTGCACACGCCTTCGAACGAAACTCCTCTCTCTCTCTTTCTCTTTATGCAAAATTCAGCGAACTCAATTTCTCCTCTCGTTCTACGACCAAGTGAGCTTTCTGTCTCCTCTCTCTCTCTCTCTCTCTCTGTCACTCTTTCCGTATGTGTCGGCTCTTCGCAATTCTCTCTTTCGGATACACTTTTTCGGTCGGTGTGTGTTGTGCAATTTGGCTTCCCACCTTTTCAGTACAATCATCTCTCTCTCTCTCTCTCTCTCTCTCTCTGATTTAGCTTCTTTATCTCAAGCACAGTAAAAATATATTCCGTATTCGGAATTTTTCTACTGAGAATATTTCAACTCTTTCACTCTCGAGCGTCTAGTTGTTGCGTCAAAGAAAAATTTTACGGAATGAAAAGATATTTCCTAAAAAATTAGAGAGAGAGAGAGAGAGAGAGAGAGAGAGATCGCAATCACGTTGAAAAAATACGTCGTATGATCCAATCTTATCGACTTAATACTAATCTCGTATTCGCAGTTTCGTTCAGGTTTAACTACGTCGGGATTATATTTCCTTTCGTTCTTTTTCTTTTCTTCTTTTTGTTTTTTTTTTTTTTTTTTTTTTTTTTTCATTACCGGTCGAATTGTCAAATCATTCGACAGATTTTTCACGTTTTCCCACCTAACCAACGAACCGATGATTCGTCGCATACACCATCTCTCCCAATGAAAGGGGGAAATACTTGGGGAAAACAGGAGGAGAGGGTTAATCCCGAAGGATTACGTCATCGAACTGTCGACCGATTGAAATCGGATTACATCACGTGCGAGTACGATGCTTTATCGAAAATACCTCTCTCTCTCTCTCTCTCTCGTGTTGAATTCCGTGGTATTTAGGTGTCCATATCTATAGATATATCAATCGTTTATGGTGAGAGGAGCGAGAGGTGGGTCGGGTTCTATCGTCGCTCGAGAAGATTTCTATGGTCACGAGGTTATAAAAATTATCGATACGTTTCATTTGATTATTCCGTTTTCTTTTTCGATTACGCATACGTTTTCCAACATGTAAATTGTTTCGATAGCGTTGTGAAATACGATCGACAAAATAAGGATATAGTTTTTGAATTAGTATCGAACGTACTACAATAGCTGTCGTTACGAATTGATTTAATCCAAATTTTACCACGTTTTTTTCTTCTCTTTTCCTTTGATTTTACGGGATAAATCGTTTTTCTTTTTCTCTCTCTCTCTCTCTCTCTCTCTCTTCTTTCTTTCTTTCACGTATCGACTCTAGTTATCTCTTCGAAGCCACGATAGAAGGAAATAATCTCTGTTGGAAAGAGAAAGAGTTTGGCTTACTATGAGAAAAGAAAAAGGAAAGAAAAGGGACGAAGAAAGGATTGTTAAACTACCCGTGGGCTACACGTTGCGCGGAGAGTAGTAAATCGCTTCGAAATGCTTTATGGGGGTGCTAAGGAATCAAAGAATCGAAGGAAGAAGAAATCTTTTTCAACGATCTACCAAAGGCGTGCCCGAAAACGCGATTCTATTCGATCGGCGAGTTTTATTTTATTTCTTCTTCTTCTTCATCATCTTCTTCATCTTCTTCTTCTTCTTCTTCTTCTTCTATTATCCTTCTTCTAATTTTTATTTTTCTCTTTCCTTTTAGATACCGCACGATATAAAAAAAGAAAAACGATTTCACGTTTATTTCAAATAGAGCAACGAGGTTTACGTACGAACGTCTCTCGTTCCTTGTTCGAACGACGAACTATAATCTAACCGAACGTTATGTAAATTGAATTCGATTTTGCGGAGACAGCAAACTCTCGGTAATATTAGCAGAAGTTTCCGAGAATGGTTGCGATTGACCTCGACCGAGAATCCCTCTACCGTAACGATTACGTTTTATTACCCACCCCCTTTTTAGAAGATTATCAAAAGTACGAGTTAGGTTCATATTAAACGCGAAATATTTCCATTCAAGCACTATCAACGATTTCCGAATCATTCGCGTTATATGATGGATAATTTCTTATCAACGTAACCGTAACTTATTGAAATTTTCGAACGATATTAAATCCACATAACATTTCAACGAAATCTATTTCAATTTGCCTCGACATTTTCAATATCACTTTTGCCTTTTCTTTTTTTTTTTTTTAATTATAACGCTAGTTCCTATATATTTTATTATCCTCATAAATAAATAAATAAATATATATATATATATATATATACGATATATATAAAATTTAATAACGAATATGTCCCATGTCTCTTGAAAAAAATTAATCATTTTTTCCTGGTGAACAAATGACAAAAAAAAAGAAAGAAAAAAAAAAAAGAACAATACTGAATAAAGAGGATAGAGAGTACAAAAAAAAAATGTACAAAAAAAAAAGATAAAGCCAACTTTTGCAAAACTAAATGACACGTTATGTCGCCAATTACATTTTATAATCAATAAAATTTAACAAACTTTTTCCCCCAACGGAATTTGTTTAATCCGCAATAAATTTGTCGAAACTCCGATAATCTTCCACCTGCATCCACAAATAACCACGCAACTTTCGTATAGAGGAATTTATTTATTTATATATTTATTTATTTATTTTTTTTTTTTTTTTTTTAATAAAACGCATCGTTTAAAAGTTGTACAAAAACGAATGGGCGTCGCTTTTCCGATACGTAGAATCTCCTATACTCATCATAACCCACTGTGTCATTATATTACGATAAAATGAACGATGATAGATGATCAAACTATAAAACGCAAGGAAAATATGAATGTGTGTTTCCGTTTGACCGTAATATCAAATAAATAACATATTTATAATAGTTCGAGTGTATCGTTAAGTTCGTACGCGTCAACCACGATAACGTTGTACGTAGTTTTACCTGACGTACGAGAGTTTCGGTTCAACAATGCAGAGAATTCAACAAGTATCGAGCAGCCATGTGCCAGTTTACCCGACGTTTCCCCTCTTTGTTCATCATATATATATATATATATATATATATATATATATATATATATATATATATATATGTATATATACGTTATCGTATGGAACACCAACGAATTCGTGAATTCGTTCTCGGCTTCTCCCTTCTTCGTGGTCTCGCTGGAGCGCACACGTTTATCCAGTCGTTAGTTGTCTGGTTAATCGAGCGAATAACATCTTCTCGTATGTAACTATGTAAATATCTAACGGGATTCTATTACTTCTTTGGTTATACTTCAACGTAAACAAGATTTAATGTATATCTTCGTTAATTCCATTATTCTCGATAATTAAAATTATCCAATTACTTGCGCTCTCTCTCTCTCTCTCTCTCTCTCTCTCTCTCTTTCTCCTCTATTTCTCTTTGCTTTAACGTTAAGAGCTACGAGGAAATATTATTAGTCGAAACGTTAGAAACACAACTGTACATTAAGTTAATTAACTCTTTTAAACGGAGAAATTGTATAACGTCAAAATAATGAAATTAATTACATTATCAACGTTCGATTATATTCCAATATATTCGTTGCGTCATATAGAAAAAAATTTTAACTTTTATATTCGAGACTCGACGTGCGTGGTAATCAGTGTGATTTTCGACGATTCTAATACTTTCGAAATATAACGCAAGAAGTTTCAACAACGATAAAGATTTCACGGCGTCGAACGTAGAACGGTGTCCGACGCGTTTTTTATTTCTTTCTTTTTTTTTTTTTACCTTCGATACGCTCGTATAACTTGTATAGCTTCAAATAGTTGTGCGTTGCTTTAACTTCGCTTATTTACGATTAATTCGAGTACATATAATAGGCAATACTACTAACCAACGGATGTATCGAATTCGTGATGTCTAGACTTAAAAGCGCAACAAGTGTAACGTCGGAGAGGTGGCAGAGGTGGCCTTTTCGTTCTTGCAAAGCGGTTACGAGTGGTTGCTCTCGTGGCTGTTGCACTAGTAGTACCTGAAGTAGCCCTCCCTTTCGCTCGTTTCAAATAAAAAAAAAAAAAAGAAAAAAAAATAAGGTTATTTCGTTTGCGAAGTGTCTTTGATCGTTATACTCTTACTATGTGTACGAGAGAATACCGTTTGCTTGAGAGACTTACTTTGGAAAATCAACGGTTCCGTTATACTATAAAACGTTTGCTTTCTTAACGAATTCTCTTTAACCGGGATTAAATGGAAATTTTTAAGAGATAAAAAATACACATCAAATGTTATATACAATACATATATATATATATATATATATATATATATGTTTATATATATGCTTCGAAACATAATTATTAACATTCAAATTATCGAACCACACGAAACGACGAAATTCTATTAAATTTGCCGAAATTATAATTATTCGAGTGATGTTAATTATTTTTTTAATTTTATTTCTTTTTATTTTTTAAATTCATTAACGTGAAATTAAATCAACGAAAGGTAACGACGAATAAACAAACAAAACAAAAGTGAAACAAAAAAAGAAAAATAAGTTAGTGAATCGTTTGTTAATTCTTTTTCTAACGATGGATATCCATCGTTTCATAAATCTTATCTCCATTTTTCGAAAGAACGCATACGAACCGATATTGGACGAGGAAAAGAAAAAAAAAAAAAGAAAAAAGAAAAAAGTTATGATTTCTTTTTTTTTCGTTCTTTCATCGTAAAAGAATAAGAGACAAACTTCCCTATTTCTTGCTCCCTAAAATGATAATCGTTAAGGTTCTGCTAAATTGCAAGAATCGCTGAAGGTGCTGAGTTACAATCGCCGAGGGTGTGTCGGTAAGGGTCCGAAGTATGGCTTTTACAAAGCTTTCTCGAGCTGCCTTCGCTCCTCCTTCTCCTCCACCTTTCCCTCCTCTTCCTCCTCCTCCTCCTCCTTCTCCTCCTACTCCTCCTCGCATTCCTTTCGTTCATGGCTTCTGTCGCGCAGGACTGAAAGTTGAGACGAGGGAGCCAAGAATGGCGCAAATTGGCACGATATCTGTGCTAACAAGCGCGTAATCAGGTCGGCTCAAGAAGCACCCCCCCCCCTCTCTCTCTCTCTCTCTCTCTCTTGTTATATCTTTCCACTTTCGTGACATTCGAGACTAATCGTAGTAAAAAATCAATTGAAAAAATGATTCGAAATCTTTGTAAAATCGATCTACCGTATATCGTAATATAATTCGAAGATATTTCGTACTCGTATAAAAATATCGACTCGATTTGAAAATCATTCGAAATCTATTTGTTGATCGATATTAGCGTAAAACTTTGAAAAATATTTCTCGATTTGTATCATTGAAGAAAAAAAAATATTTATTTGCCATTAGTTTATAATTTCTTGACGTACGAGTATAGAGAGAGGAAGAGAGAAAGAGAGAGAGAGAGAGAGACAGGGAGATATCGTTAATCTGAAAAAAATGGTCGCAGTTTGATAAATGCGCGGTCATATAGGGTTGCGAGTTGGTCGACGATGAATATTCGTCATCGGAACGTTTCGTCGCGCTTGTATATATGTTTCACGATTGAATGAACATTTCGGTCACTTGGTCATTTTCAACGGCACCAAAAGCGCGAGGAATTCTCTGAATCGATGAAAGTGTTCGTTCGTTAACCGGAGATGTAATTGCTCAGCCGTCCCACAAAATCTCGATTATATTTACATATCCTTTCGATACTAACAGCTCGTCCCGTTGATTGTTTCTTCCCTTTTTTTTTCCCCCATCACAAATAATATACATTAACTTTTAATTTAATGCAATCCCTTTCTTCGCGACCGAAAAAAGTATATGAAAATATTTCAAAACGCGACTCATAATTTTATTCGGTCATTCTAATACATATAAATAGAATGACCGAATATATTATTTCGTTCTAACGAATCTTCTATAACATTCAATAATTAAATATATTTCGTCGTATACAGATATCATATCGCACTATGTGCGGTATCAGTCGTATAACGATATCTAACGTTCGAAGAAGTCGGTTTTAACGCGTCGGTTTTAATTCTCTTAAACGCGAATAACTCGTGAGTCTTTACGATAGTGTTAAACGATGCGCATTAATATAATCTAATACACGTGATACGCGAACCGACCGACGTCAATTTCCTTTTTCCACGTCGAGTAAACGCACGAGAATATAAATAACAAAGGTGACGATAAAGGCAAAAACTTAACGAGTGATAAAATGAAGTTTTTTCTTTTTCATTTACCTCTCTCTCTCTCTCTCTCTCTCTCTCTCTATATATATATATATATATATATATATATATATATATATATATACATATATATATTGGCTTAATCTCTCTCTATATATGTAAACTTATCAAAAAATGAAAAGAATTAATGCGTCGTATAATTTTATCATTAAATATATACACAATATCGTTGACAAATCTCGAAATTATTCGCTGCTATTGTAAACAAATATGAACGGAATTGTTTTATGATATAATAAATACTCTCGTTTGTGCTTTTATATCCGTTCAGTATCATTGTAATAAAAATAACGATATGTATATATGTATATACGTACTATGGAAATGAAACGATAAAATAATAAATGTTTTAAAGAAGTATCTCGTTCGAAAAAATAAAAATCATCCCGTATAAATTAAAAGTGACCTAAAAAGTATTTCTATATTTAGAAGCATGTTTTCCTATATATATATATATATATATATATAAGAAAAAAAAAAAAAAAGAAATCATCTTATTTCATAACTATTCCATTTTCAATTTTCCACTTTTTACTCCGACTTCGATCGTTAGGCAGTTTCATACTTCTCTCCTTTTAAAAAAAAAAAAAAAAAAAAGATTCTTGATACGCATATCATTTCCTTAAGCGAAAATAAAATTTCTTTCCATGCCTAATCGAGGATTTTGATTTGAAAAGTGAATCTCTATATTACCGAAATATATTTTCAACGTTCGATTTATCTTTTTCCTTCTTTTATTTTCCTTTCTTTCTTTCTTTTTATCTCTTTTTTCTTCTATCTCTTCCATCTCGCTTCTCCAACCGAAGAATCAACCAAAAAATGTCAGACTTCTTGGCCCGTGTTTTCTGACAATCTCGTATGTTTGCCGACTCTATGATATTCGATATTCTCTCGTGGGAGTTATGATGAAAGCGTAAAGGGGACCGACCGTACAAACGTTTATTCGTGAGAGATCCAGCTTATCCTACTATCGCCAAATATCACCAGCTGCCCTACGTCTTACGATTTCTTTAGGGATTTTTCTTTTTTTCTTTTTTTTTTTTTGTATTTCCCGTCTTTTTTCGAACGTTCATAAACCGCGAATTAAAAAAAAAAAAAAGAACAGTATCGACGCAAAAGTTAATTACACTCTATTTTCATTCAATCCTTCCGGTTCCACTAAATCGTTTTCTATAACTTTTCAAAATTACGTTAACCCTAATTACATGGACGACAGGTTAAACTATGAGAATTGATGAACGATCGACGATTTTCTACATTCATTCATTCGCGGTTATAAACGTTCCATTAATGCGAACCCGAATGTGGCAGCCGCAGACATTGAATATAAGCGATTTGATGATCGTTTTCTCTTCGTTCGGCGTAATTAGATATATACATACTGACGTGAAATTTCGTATTGTTAAATTTGATACGGTTCGCTAATATATTTCAACTGAAACGTACGTGAGCTCTCCCACGTTCATTAATACGCGATATATTCTTATGTTATAAATCAAACGAAATAATACGTACATTTATTTCTCGGTATTTCTATTCCCATAATTGTAACAAACTTCTCTTCCAACGGGAGATCCTACCTCTTCGGTTGTTCGCTTTGTACTGAGTTCGAAGGACACACTAAGATCGTATTTTGATACTCTTCGTAAATGTATATATATAACAATAAAGTTTTACGTAAATACGACAGGGAGAGAGAGTGAGAAAGAGAAATCTAAACAAGGTCAAAATCGATATCTATACGTTTACATTCACTCATCCCACCTTTATATGACTCTTTTGAATGTTATGAATATTTTCTAAGACGTATATATGTTTCCTTGTAAAGATTTCGATGTAAATTTTTTTTAAATGATTTCTTTCTTATAATCGACGAAAAGGAAAAGTAAATGAGTATAGATATTTCATATTGAAAAATAATTCTTTTATATAATTTTATTATTTTTGAAATAGCGTGAGAGAGAGAGAGAGAGAGAGAGAGAGAGAGAGAGAGAGAATATATCTCTTGATATCTCAAATGACTTAGATCATTTTTCTAATCACCGGCTCATATTAGGCGTAGAAATGAATTCGATGTCATCAAATTTAACTCGTCTCGTAACTCAGTTCTAAATTAAAAAAAGAAATGTTTTTTTTTTCTGCACCGTATAATGACATCGCAGTGTAGATCTTTAATCTTTAAGAAACAGTATGAATATTCGAACAATTTATATCAAAATTTTTAACTTTCACATTTAATTAGCAAGTATATATATATATATATATATATATATATATATATATATATATATATATATATTACGTACGTATTTCTTTCGCAAATGATCAAATACTGCAAACGAATCGAATTTTTCTTCAACTTTTTAATACGTCATAATTGCGCCTCGTCGAGATTAATAAGCTCCTCAATTATTAAAAAAAAAAAGTCCTCGTCTATGTATGCACGCAGAGAAATTTTTAGTACAAATTAAAAATTAATTATATTTATTGCATTGAATATAAATCTTTATGTTTAAATTGTATATCATCGTACGTACGCACTAATGGTAATACGATAATTTCTATCGTTTATTCTCTCTTTTATTTTCAATATAAATGAACAAATATATTTTGAAATACGAGCAACTATTATATAGATATATTGTATCGTTCAAAGACGTACAAATCCGTTATACGTTCTATTAATTACTTGTCTCTTGTTGACTCCCACAGATCCAGAATCTTCCTTTCAACGTCATTACAAAGGAACGAAAGTTTTTAATTAAATTTCCCTTTTGACATAAACTCTTCGCCATGTTAATTCACGAAAAAGTTATTTGATCGTAGCTATTCGAATTGTATCTCGCAATTTGTCTCCCATCACGAGGATTATTTCTATTTCCTTACTCTTTCTTACTTTCTTATTTTCTTTTCTCTTTTTTCTTTTTTCCCTCTAACTTCCCTGGTACTCGTGCACGAGACTTTGCTTTTCTTCAATTCGTTTCTTTTCGAAGATCGTATTTTCAGTTGGAAAGCTGGTGAACAATGAGAAAATTTGTTTTATCGAATGAACCGTACATGGTACAAGTAGTTACACACAAAGTCTACCACAAATTCTATCGTTTCTACCTGAAGTTACAATGGAATGGAAAACGAATGGTTGTACAAAGAGGAAAAGCAAGAGAGAGAGAGAGAGAGAGAGAGAGAGAGAGAAAGAGGGAGAGAGAGGGAGAAGGAAAAAGTCAAAGGAAAGAGTTAGAAAACGATAAGAGAAGAAATAAAGGAAGAAGGTAAGAAAGAAAAGAAAAGATAAAACAAGTACCTGTTTCTTTCGCAGTAAATGAGAAAGCTGTTAAAAAGAGAAATTGCAATTACGTAATGCTTTCGATTGAAAGCACCTAGAAACTTTGAAAAATTCGAAATAAAACGTATATCATTGTCAAAAATAATCTCAAACGTATATTAATTTTAATTGTAGGAACGTGCTAGTTTGTGTTTAATTCGCGATGAATTGAAAACGAGTACGATTAAAATTTCTAACAGTTTAATTACGTATTGGTAATAGTTAATAGTTAGATAGCTATAATCGTAACAGTAACTACAATTATAAACGTTTATGATTGTAATGATTACTCGATAGTTTTATCATTTTTAGAGTTAATAAATCGTAATAAGGAGAAAAAGAAAGTGAAAATTCTGTCCCACGTAAATCGTCTTTGTTATCGATTTCGACGAAAGCGTCGATAGAAATATGTCCTCGTTCGCGTTTAATGACGTCATTAACCATAAAAAAAAAAAAAAAAGAAAAGGAAAAAAAAATGTATATCTCACATCGATTCTTACCTTTCTCTCGTAGCATTTTTACCTTTGTGTGACGTGTATTAGAGTTTATTCTTTTTTTTTTTTTCTTTTTTTTTTCTTTTTATTCTTCTTTCCTCTCCTCTCCCCACCCATCCTCCACCACGAAGACGTCACTCGAAATATTCAATATATAAAAAGCAAGTCACGGAGAACGAGCGAAGCTAAAGAGGTAGAGTAGGTAGACGAAGGAGGATATCGAGGTGGGGTTTAGAGAAAAATACGAAAAAAATTTTCTTTCTTCGCAGTTCGATAAATTTATGTCGCTCGACAAAGCACGTCGTTTTACGTCACTGACGTCGAGTGACGAAGAATGCCACGCCGTTAAGAAACGTTCCCAAGTGGTTCGTAAAAAATGACGAGAAGCTAGCACGTCATAAAGCATAAAGCTTACCGATTTGCAAACGAAAACCGAGTAAACATCCAATCTTATCTCTACGACGAGATAATTTTTTCCAGAATTTCATCGATCCTCTTTTCATTCTCTTGCCTTCTTTTTCTTCTTCTTTCTCTTTTTCTCTCTTCGACGAAAAATAGATGAAAATAAAAGATCGTTCGGAAGGATAGGGACAATCGAATGCGTCAAACGTCGAAACATATTCCACTTTTCACACACACACACACACACACACACACACACACACACACACACACACACACACACACACACACACACACACATATATATATATATATATATATATATATATATTATTCTTACGAAGATTTATATAATGGAGATATCTATTTTAACATTTCAATTTTAATTTAACAATAATTAATTTTCAATTTCTTTATCAATTAACTTAACTCGGAATTTAAATTTGTATTTCTTTATTCTCCCGGAAATGTATATCAAATCAATTCTTTTTAATTAAACTTTTGCTTGATTTCATAAACTATTTTTGCGATGTAAGATTTATACATGCATGTGCATATAATATATACATAGAAGGAAGTGTTTCGTCACAGCATCGAATTATGCATGCGCGTACAACCGAACGTGCACGAGTTTTACGTTTATATTTGTGAATCCTTTGAATTTACGTATACCGTAAAAAGTCGTAGCCTGCTCAAACCCGAAGGATGTTCTCGTGGAAGCTTTTCGAATTCGTGCTGAGAAGGAAAATATCTGGATGAAGGAAAAGATAAATGTGAAGGAAAGAACGAGACAAAAAAAAAAGAGAAAAGAGATGGAAAGGAAGAAAGAAAAAGAACTTATTTCACGTTTCGATATAGGTACTGAAAGTCTCTCGGCCTATTTTTTTTTTTCCTTTCCTTTTCCCACAAAATTTAGAATCACGAGCGTGATTCATTTGCCAATGTAACGGCCCGTATTTATCACAAGATCGCGATCCAACAAATTCCCATTTTATGAACGTACGACAATTCTCAATCATAATACTTTCAATAATTATGTCGATACGATAATTGTAACAGTTAAAAAAAAGAAGTAGAAGAAGAAGAAGAAAAAAATTCGTATTACTTCAAACGCGCACGCGTCTCTACGAAGTAGAACGATATTTATGTATATAACTTTATGCATAACTTTATACATACGACTTTATGACATATAAGTATTTGATCTAACGTTCTAACGATATCGTCGTGCGATCAGACGAGATAATCCTCGATTATAATATTTATAAAAATTATTGTAATAGAATTCATTCGATAATTCGATTTTCTATTAATATCGCGTTTAAACGAAAGGAGTGTGTGTGTATATATATATATATATATATATATATATATATATATCCTTTATACGAAATAACAAACTATGCGGGAAAAAAAAGGTAGAAGAATAAAAGAATTTTATTCGGAGATGAGTGGGGAAAAAATGGACCACACTTTCAATGAAAATTTATAAAACGAGAGAAAGATGAGAAAATTTGTTTCAACGGATAAACGTACGAATGGTGCTGGTCGGCCAACGTGATATCGTATATCGTATAACACGGTGTACGTATTTAGTTTCTAACGAAGTGTACAGCCATGTCGCCAAAGCCGCATAACGTTGCTACTGAGAACCTTGTAACGAGGTACCCAGTAGCTCAACTAAAAGTTTCGTCAAAATGGGAATCGTGACGTCATCGGCTTTCTAATAACTTATGCGTTAAAGCAAATCGATTTTGATCAATCTTTTATCAACTCTAATACTTTCACGCTCCACGTGGCTTTTCGTTTCTACGATATATAATAACGTAAGCGGTGTTTTAATCATAAAATAAGTTTTATATATATATTTATGTATGACAGCTAACACAGGTTTGATTTTTGCACGCTTTATAAAGTAGGAATATGGAAAATGACGATCACTACGTTTCTTGGGCATTCCTGAAACGTAACTGGAACCGCAAGAGATACGGTCACGTTGTTGAACTTCTCCGGAATAGCATTAGGTGGCATTAGAGATCGGGCTTGGTTTAATCCGTGACGGATGAATCACGGCTCCCTCCCTCTCTCTCTCTCTCTCTCTCTCTTTCTCTTTTGAATCCGCTTTTGGAGAAGTCCATGAAAAAGGAGCACGTTGAGAATCTCTAACGAGGTGAAAACATCGTAGATACTTTGTTAAAAATCTTCTCAAAATGTTAATTACTTTGTTACGTGGACCGAAATATATATTATATATATATATATATATATATATATATATATATATATATATATATATACATGTATACATTTCTTTTTCAAAATAAAAGCTTCGTTGAAACTCTCTCTGAATTAATTACTTTTTTTTTCTTTTTCGTGTCATCGACAAAATTAAACAAAATTTGAAAATTGTCATCGCTTATTGACGAATATATATTATAGATTGTCTTTATATATATATAATAATTTGTATATACATGAATGATACATTTTATACTACTGCACTATGTATACTATTACTATACTGTATATACCGTTTGCTCATATACTCTTTATAGATATATTTTCATTGACAACAACTAACGATTACTTTTGTGATAAAAAACAAACATAAAAACTGAGCAAATATACAAATACTGAAATATAAACGTGTCACTTCGGAATAACATGACAGTTGTACGGGGTTAATAAAAAAGTGAATTTCTCTCTCCCGTTTTTATTTCTTTATTTATTTATTCATTTTTTTTTGTTTTTTTGTAGATTCTACTCACCACACATAAAACATATTTAATTCACGTAAAGGATACCAATTTTTTATACAGATTTTCCGTATCGTAACATAACACGTGTTACGTACAGTTCGATTTAATTTTCATCTGATATTTTTTTCTTTTTTTCATTTTTGCGGAAAGACGTTTAAAGTGATTGCATGGGAAAAGTTTATCGAGGGCTCGTCAAGAAACAATATCGAGAAGCATCAGCGTAAAAACGTTCCTAAGGGTCTAACAATGTCCAAGCGTCTTAAAACTCCATTCTCTATCTCTAACATTCCCATTAAAAACTTTTCCAACAGTTTACGCGAAAATGATAATGCGCTTGTCTCTACGTTCATCTTCTAATTCAACACGATCGAATCGTCCTCACATTCTCACCTTCCTCGTCGACGAAAAACTACCTCGAATGCGAAGATTGAAAATAAAGTGACAAACAAACGGACAAATAAATGAATAAAATAAAGTAAAAGTAAATAAAAAAAAAAAATAAGAAAAGAAAAGAAAGAATTCTTTCTCGTTCTTCGAATAATATTTTCCCTTTGCTTTGTCGATTATTCTAAAGTCAATTCCACTTTTAAATATCCTCTCCTCTCCTTTTTCCCCTCTTCCGTATCCGGTCACGTATTTTTAATTACATTTACAACGGCACCGGGCCAAATTTCAAGCCGATACTTTTTCACTTTTCAAATTTTTCAACCCACTCGATCGAGTGATCACGAACAAAACGAAGTGGGGCTTTTTTCATATTCGTTTTTCACGGTTTAACACGTAGTAACCGGTCAGTACGTGCGTGAGTACATGTGCGCGTGTCTGTGTGTGTGCTCTCTCTCTCTCTCTCCCTCTCTCTCTCTCTCTCTCTCTCTCTCTCTCTCTCTCTCTCAGTCACCACCACCTCCTCATCCCCACAACTGTTCACATTTTATACGTGCGACATGTTCGAACGTTCGACGAACTTAATCTCGTACCATTGATTTGATCGGGTAAAAAAATTTCTCCATTACGCGTATTTAATTAGATTAACACTACGTTATTAAGAGTATAAAAATAACAAAAAAAAAATAAATAAAAAATAAAAATAAAAAACCCTACGAACGAACCAAAAGGATTTCAATATTTCTCGTATTTAACGAGAAGGAGACACGTGCGTTATTTAAAAAAAAAGAAGAAGAGAAAAATGCAAAATAAAACTATACCATTCCATCCGATAATACTTCATAAAAATTACATTAAAAAGTCCACGTTTGAAAACGTTTAAAATAATCGTATGTAATATATTTCTTCCTATCGATCTTGTACGATAGGTCCAAATCTAACCAATTTTCTACGTAAAATGAGATTGGGTAAGGGGAGAGAAAAAAAAAGAATAGGACAAAATCTTCTCGCGTCCTTCGAAGAGGACTCATGATAAAGAGAAGACGCCCTTTGAAAGGGAAGAGGACGTGTGGGAGCACAGGGCTTCCTTTTTTCTTCGGTAGTTGCGAACACTTCCCGTGGGAGCCCTTTTGACATCGGCTCGGAATCTCTTTGATCCCGTAGGCGGAACTCTACCATCAACAGGTGAGCGAGACACATTCTCTCTCTCTCTCTCTCTCTCACACACACACACACACACACAACACACAACACAGTCACACGTTGTATATAACGAAGAAGTCGGTAAGGGACGACCCGTTGAATAGGCAAACTTCGACGTGTCAAGTTATTTTTATCATCATCCTGGAGAAAAAAAAATAATAATAAAATAAAAAAAGACAATGGACCCTTATCGAGATATAATGTATGTGTCATCTTACCAATTTACCAAAGACCAAACCTATCTATACACCTTCCGAGGTATTCATACTTTGTCTCTTTTTTTCCGTCCTTTTTTTTCTTTTCCCTCAGGGTTATCATACTTTTTACAATGATCCGAGTACCGATTATAGACCGTTCTTTATCGACAATAATTATCGATCAGTGCATCGTGTAATGAAATTTTATTGTAGACATGTGGATCAAGCGTTTGGATAAAACAACACGGACGTGTCAAGTTATTTTTATCGTCGTTCATCCTGTAAAGAAAAAAAAAAAAAAAGAAGGAGCAAAAAGAAAAACAACGAACCCCTCATCGAGATAACGTTTTTGTAATCTTATTAATTTTTTCAAACCTATCTATATATCTCTCTGAGGTATCCATACTTCCTACAGTTTATCTTCCTATTTCTTTTCTTTTTTCTTTTTTTTTACTTTCTCTTCCCTCAGGAATACCATACATTTATAATGATCCGAGTAACCGATGGATATAGACTCGATAATATTTATTGATCATAATTATCGAGCAATATATTATATTAAAATATACGCCATAATATGTTATAATATGCGATCGAATTATTATAATTATTAATCACAATTCAAATATATTGATCATAATAATGATTGTAATTATTAATTCAAAATTGCATAGAAATGTAAGAGATAAATGTAATTATTAATGACGGCTTTCCCCTATCCTCTCCCCTCTCCCACCTCCCATTGCCATGAATAATTAAATAAAATTTACTAAATAAATGATTACGTTCGGTATGTTTGACGGAAACATCACATCGATTGATTCTTTATGACGGGACACGAAAGTTTCGACTTATGAACGAAGGATGCACATTTTTCTTTCTCTTTTCTTTTTTTTTCCTATTTCCTTCTTTCATCTTTTTATTTTTCTTTCTTAGTTTTCTTTTTTTTTTCTTTTTGTTTTTGTTTTTTTTCTTTTTCTTTAAACTCCGCTCATAATCTACATTCAAGAAACTTCATTCGCCGCGAGAAGCTCGAAGCTCCAAACCAAATTATTTCCCGTCCTCGCAGTCGAAAGGTCTCGTAAATAAACGACGATTTATATCCCCAGAGAGCGAAAGCAGTAAAACCCGATAAGTCAGCAGCACCCTTCGTGAGGGCGTATCCCGTGACAAAAGGTTCGCGATTAGATCGAATCCAAATAATTTTCCTTTTCTCTTTTTTTTTTTCTTTTTCCTCTTCTTTTTCTCTCATTCGTATAACCACACTCCTCATTCGTATGACCACACATAAAGTCTCATAAGTAGTTATTATTTTCGATCACCGTGTAACACATCACGTTCGTGATCTTGTTTCGTTTATGATCTCGAATATTTTCTTTTCTTCTTTTTTATGTTCTTTCTTTTTTTCCGAAACACATCAAACTGTCGTTAACTCCGTAATATATTCTTATGGGATAAAAGGGAAGGTGAAACTTTTCTTTTTCCTTTTTATTTTTTCTTTTTTTTGTTCCTCTTTCTTTCCCTTCGTTTTCTCTCCCAAGTCCAAACCAGAATTCTTCGATATTAAACTTAACGATAAGATAGCGCCGTTCGATTATCGAGATTTAATTAATCGAACGGTCGAAGTCGAGCGAGTTTTAGTAATGGGAAGAGGGAGGGAAGAGGAGGAGGAGGTATGGAGGAGTATGAAGCAGAACGTATCTGAGGGGTTTTCGCAAAATGTTTTTCCATCCATCAGAGGTCAAAGTTTACCGAGTACTTCTTACCGTACGAAAGCTATTTGGTGTCTCATTCATCATTCGAAAAGCGTTATCAGTGAAAATGCACGAGAAAGTATAGTGTGAACGTTTACATTTCTTATCATTGTGCAATCATTTTATTTTGTTCCTTTTCTCCCGTGAGCTTTCTCTCTCTCT
>OU964986.1:1787534-1802534 GCA_918808275.2 Dolichovespula sylvestris | reverse complement strand
CAACACCCTGCTCCCGAGTTACCCCATCCCCTGTCAAATATTCTTCTTTCAAGGACATAGTCTCGCCTCGGTTGGGCCATTGAAACTGGTCACGATTTATGTCATATAAATTTCGACGATACCTTCGGTATAATTTTGTTCTATTTCCTTTTTCTTTTTTCCTTAAGTTAAAATCCTTTCGACCCAATTTGCATGGGTCTGTCATATAAAGAAGTAAATAAATAAATAAAAAAGAACTACCATTTTTATTTTAATTTTCATTACAAGACGCTCACGATTGTTTAATATTACACCTACGCATGTGACGTCAACTCGTAAATATCTTTCACGTTGGCCGGCAGTATTATCTATCAGGAAAATGAGGCACCTATTCGACGAAATAATTATTTAACGTTAACGTAACGAAGTTAGTGCTAGGAATAGCATGCCCGCTTGAAAAGCCTAATTCACGTTGTAACATCCAAAAGCTCTATATAAATGCCGATACGGTAGGAGGTCACGTAATCTAGATAGATGAATTCGTTGAGAGAATTCAATTACAAGTTGGTTAATGGCTCCACCCGTTTACCGTGGACACCATATATAGGGTTTAGGCATCAAATACCTCAAGACAAAAACGATTATATTAATCCGTCTCTTCAATCACTACCGCTTCGTCTTTTTCTTCGAGAACTTCGACCTATCGACTTTTTTTTCTCTTGCTTCGTTTTTTTTTGGCTTCTCTATCTCTCTCTCTCTCTCTCTCTCTCTCTCTCTCTCTCTCTCTCTTTCCTTTTGTCTCGTTCCATTCATCTTCTTTTTCCTCTACCTCTTCTCCTTCTTCTTCTTCTTCTTGAGTCATCAAAATCGAACGGGGGAAAAGAAGAAAAATTGAAAAAAAAAAGAAAATGCAGAAAAAAAGAAATAGAAAGAAAAGAGAGTAACTTTTACTTTCCTTTCTTTATCTATTATTCTTTCTTTATATATATACACACATATATATATATATATATACCGAATGAAAAACGAACGTACACGATCCTCCTAACTCCAGTCGATCCATTAACAGTCCCCCTACGTTTCCCGGCGTAGAAAATGCCGAAAACTCTTGTAAAGGATGGACCGGGGCTGCACGGAGCGTGAAATAGTCCGTATATAAATCTTCGACTTTTTTTTCTCTCCCTCCCGCCCACCCCCTCCCTCCCTTTAACGCGGTAGACAGAACGGTTCCTATGTCCTTTCCATCGGTAAAAGCAAGGAGAATGCGAATATCGAAATCGTTCTCCATACGATACGATTCTTAACGGCAGGAAATTCGAAAAGGGAAACGTAAAGTTCCCTCCCCCACTCTATCCCCTCTATCCCGGTAGGTGCACTACGATAAGCCGAGCTTTGAAATCAATTTGACTTGACCCTTAAACGGTACACGATAAACTCCCTGCGCTAAGCTATACGTATATATACGTATATATATATATATATATATATATATATATATATATATATATATATATCGAATCACCATCGGTCCGTGCTAGCTCTGATGTACATGCTTGTCACCGATTTATCAAGGAGATAGTAATCGAATTTCTACGTAAACCATTAAGGGATATATAGGAGGTTAGCTTACACATATGATATATGACAAATATTTCTCTCTGGTAATAACAAGTACAGAAGATATGAGATACCTATCATCTAGACAATTTGCTACCCTTCGAACCCCTTTATCGAGAGAACATGGATCGACGAGAATGGTGTATAACGACGTTTCAGCCTCCTTCATGATTCATTTCTGGCACCTATAACCATACCACCCACCACCTCATTTCACAAGATTGTCGTTCGAAAACGATTAACGACTACTTCCGCGTTCCTCACGATCGTACCTTACTTTTAAACGATAATAATAATGTTTTTCGTTATCCATCGTAGTCGATAGGATTATAACGAAGCGGAGACGAGAGAAATGTGCGATCTATTCGGACGATAATATCGGGACGTTACATCGGAGATAGTTGGGGTATGAATTCAACGAGACGATCTGATTCTCAATTTATGATTATCGCAAAGTTTCAAATATATATCCATTACGTATTTATATATTTATATCTCGAACAATTTGAAATTTAAATTTAATGCACCCTTTGAAGCATCTGAATATTTTCTTATAACTTTTCAAACACACACACACACACACACACACACACACACACACACACACACACACACACACACACATATATATATATATATATATATATATATATGTATAAAACGCAATCGACTGAATTACGATTAAAAGAAAAGAATGATCGCATACGATACAACGTATCAATTTTCGTCGACGAGATAATACTGGTACTTTGTAACGGCGAATCCTTAATCCCTTGCAAATCAAATCATTCTCTTGTCCGCTTTTGAAAAGTTTGCTATTCTCACGAAGTAATCCTCTTTTTATAGGCGTAGTGTCAAGACTCCACAGGTGCTTGGCAAGTTCTCAAAGATCCAGAGTTTAACGACCGTCTTTACGTATAGTTACAGACATACAGAAAGGAGGAAGAGGACAGAAAGAGAGAGAGAGAGAGAGAGAGAGAGAGAGAGAGAGAGAGAAAATAGAAAATCAAAGAAAATCGTAAATGATAAAAGTCAAAAGTTATAATATCGATCGTATTATTACGAGCGCACGTAGGATCGTAGAGTAAAGAAACCGAAATGAAAGTGATAATGGATGAAGGTGGAGGCAGGTAAGGAGGAGGCACGGGGGGAGAGAGAGAGAGAGAGAGAAATCGATGACGGGTAAAGGTTTAAAGGGAAAAAAATGAAAGAGGACTAAAGGAAGGGGAAAGAAGGGAGGAAATGGTAGGATAAGAGGGAAAGGAGACTCCTCGATGGTCGAGGATGTGTGCGTTTGGCGTGAAGAGTATCTCGGTCCTTCTCCTATAAACCCGATGATATATCGCGCGCGAGAACGCACACTTCCTTGCTCGTTCTCGGCAATGCCCATTTTCTCTCTCTCTCTCTCTCTCTCTCTCTTTCTCTGTTATTGGTCCGATCTCAAAATCGGAATGCACGAGAGTTTTCTTCAACGGTGCACGGACTTATGCATCGTTTACCAACTCGACCAGAGACAGCTACTTTAATTATATTTATAACACAGCCGGGAGCCCGTAGCCGTTGTTCGTGTTTTCTATCGATCGGATAATTCCAACCAGAAAGAGAAGAAAAAGCGAAAGCAAAATGAAAGAAAGAACAAAAAAAAGAAACAGAAAGAAAGAAAGAAAGAAAGAAAACAAAGGCGAAAAAGAAGACGAGAAGAGAAAAGGAAAGAAAGGATGGAAGAGAGAAAGGTAGGACATGGATACTTACTTGAAACGCCCTACGATTTGTAGGGGAATTTTTTGTTATGAAAAAAAGGAAAAAGAGAGAGAGAGAGAGAGAGAGAGAGAGAGAGAGGAAAGAGAAAAAAAGCAAAAAAGAAGAAGAAGAAAAAAAAAGAATTGCACTGCGTCGTGAACCTTCTCCTCTCAAGGACATAACTTTTTTCCCTCCTCCTCTCTCACACTTATCTCTCTTCTCGGCGCTGGTACGTACGGTAAGGAATCCCTTAAGAAGGTAAAAAAAAAAAAAAAGAAAAAGAGAAAGAATTAAAAAAAGGAAAGAAAAAGGCTATCGCGTTCACCCGCTCGAGAGGAAAAAAAAAAAAAAAAAGAAAAGAAAAGGAAAAGAGTTATTAATATTCATGTAAGGCTTGAAAATTGTTGGCAAGTTGTTTTAGCGCGATTCCAAGGATGACGCGACGAGGATAGAACAACGCGTCGAGGTTACAAGGCCCGAGCTTAGGCTCGTGTCGACACAGGCAAAGAGCACAGTCAAAAGTAGTAACGTAACCCTCGACACGCTTGGCCCAAAGTAATAAGCTTGCATGCGATCGAGTGGGTGATCTCCGTTATTAACATAGACCTTGCCCCAGAGCGATTTGCTGTCCTCTCTCTCTCTCTCTCTCGCTCTAACTCTGGTCTATTCTAACCTAGTACTCGCTTTAACTCGCTCGGATCGAGACCACTTTCGATAGCTCGACTGCCTATCGCTCAACGAGGAATAGGGTATAGACTTAACTCAAAATTACCTGTGGTCACGCTCTCCCGTTACTATTAAATGCTTCCTTCTCTCTCTCTCTCTCTCTTCCTGTCTCTCTCACTCTCTCCGTCTGAAATTTTTCTATTTTTCTCTTCTCCTTGATCACTCCTTTTTCCCTGGTCCGTTTTTCGTACCATCCCTCTCCTTTCTTTCTACCCTTAACCATCATCACAACCATTCCACGCGCTAAACGTTTCCTTTTATCCCATCTTAACTTCTTTATCACACGCAGACGCGCGCGTGTGTTCTTGTACGCGTGTTCGTCTATGTATACCTTCATGTATTCTCTACCATGTCCAGATGCAAATAACTCGTCTGACGGTGTTAGAATCGATAAGAAATAGTAACGTAACTTGGCTCAATGCGATTCGACTGTCAGGAATAAGGAGACGAGTTTAAATGGAGATACAACCGTTGTGTTCGAACGAAACTTGAAAAAGAGGAAACGTGTGAAATTTAATCATGTTTTAGTATTCTCTCTCTCTCTCTCTGTCTCTCATTTTATTATTTTAATCTCGTAGTCACGTACTTACTATTAGCTCTAACGACAATTAACGAGTCGTCCGTCTTCGTTGACCAATCTAAAAGAATGGACCAACGTTATAACCGAGTGAAAATACACTTTATCGGTGCCAAACGAATTTCGATTCTCTTCGAACGATACGAATTGCGTTACGATCGTCAAACAACATTCATTTTATACCTTATATTTTGTATTGCTCGTGTTGTTGATAAAAGTAAAGAAAAAATAACAAGTTGCATTTTATTCCCTTCGAGGAACACCAATTAACAACGATTTTTCATTAAACGTGTATGTATATCCACGAGGGCGATTAAAATAATACGTGAAATATATTTATTTATCGGTCTCGTAATCGTCCAATCTCTTTTGTCATACTTTCTCATTAAAGTTCGTGCCAAACGTGCCAGAAATCTTTTTTAACGGCTTGTGACACGAAAGAGCTTGAAATGAAAGGAAGAAGGAAAAAGAAAAGGGAAAAGGGAAAAAAGGAAAAATAAAAAGGCAAAAAGGAAAAAAGAAAAGAGAGAAAAAGAGAAAAAAAGAAGAAAAAAGCAACGCAAGTCTTGGAAATATTCTACTGGAATTCAAGGCACGAACTCGCCTAGGAGTATCAATTTCTCTTCTAGTGTTAAAGTAAAAATCCTTGGCACAAAGAAGAACAGTCAGGTGGGGCGGTGGGTTGGTGAGAGTGGGGTCACGGGGCGGGGTGGTGGTGGTGGTGGTGGTGGTGGTGATGGGGATGAGGTTCGGAAAGGGCGAGCGAGTTAAAACGGAGGGAGAAACGTTATCGTGAGGGATCAAGTGCTTGCAACTTTCGAGTTAAAAGAACTGAAAAATGCTCGCATCAGGTTGCTAAATAAAAATGGCAAGAAATTCTTTTAATCGGCGTTGATCTAATAACGCCCGGCACTAAACCTCTTCTTTTTTTCTTGTTTTTTTTTTTTTTTTTTTTTTTTTTTTTAATTCTTTTTCTTCCCTTTTTTTTGCAGAAGGTCGGGTCAAACGATTTCTTCTCGCGCCTCTTTCAAAATCATAATGCTAATATTACCGAATGGTGTGTAGTATAGTCACGTCGTGGAACACTGCACGAAACTTCGCCATGAAATTATTTTGCATCGAGACGCTTTAGAGAGAATGTGGAGGAAAGAGAAAAGAAGAAAAAAAAAATAAGAAAGGGAAGGAGAAAGGGAACGAAGAAACGGGAGGAAAGTAATGATTGAAAAGGATAAGGGAAAAAATAAAAAAGAAAAGGGAGAAGAAGGAAAAGAGGAGCAGCGATAACGTCGTTTTGTGATATAAAATATGCAAAGACATTAGTCATTTCTCAGGCTTATGCTTAAAAGTCCAGGACAACCGAGGAGTCAGTACTACTGACAGGAAGAGACTAAAGTGCTCCAACCAAACAGGACGCTTGGGTCGTGGCATTATCGTCGTGGTGCATTACTTGCACGAATGTGTCGGTAAATCGTTTAATGCGAAACTCGTGAACGACCGGTTAAGCGGACGAAAGGAGGTTTTAGCACGTTCCATCTTGTTTACATTCGACCTACAGAGGGAGAGGGAGAGGGAAAGAGAGAGAGAGAGAGAAATGAGAGAGAGATAGATACATACATACATATATATATATATATATATATATATATATATATATATATATATATATATATATAAAGAGAGAGAATCTCGATTTTATCCTTTGAATGTATACATGTAGATCCCCATAAACTACAGCAGTGTTCGATACGTGAAAATAGTACACGGAAAAGGAAAAGGGATTATCAATGCCTCATTGGAATACCTAGTCCCCTGTATTCGGCTATTTTCTCCGAAGTATTTGCTCGTTCCTTTGATACATTAGCGACGACAAATATTTCGTCGCTCGTTTCATTTTATTTATTTATCTGTTTATTTTTCCTGTTTTTCGCAGATTTTTCTCTCTTCTATTCTTTTTCCTTTTTTTTCTTTTTTTTTCTTTTTTTTTCTATGTTGACCACGATCGCAGAACAGAGAGTCTCTTTCCGTTGTCGACGTAACGCAAAGTGTAGCATTTAGTACAAGGCAATTATCGATAAAATGAACGTGTACGAATTTCGCGTATACTTACTGAGAAAAAAATGAAAAAAGGAAAAGGAAAAAGGAAAGAAAGAAAAACTGAAATTATGGAATTGAACGATAATTAAAAGGATCACTCGAAATACCGAAGGACCTTAATACGAATCGTTGTGAGGGGGAAATAAGATAATACAATTATTTGTCGTATCGTAGTAAAAAAAAAAAAAAAAAAAAAACAAAGAAAAGGAAGAAAAAAAGAACAGAAAAAAATAAATAAATAGAGAACATAAAAAGATAAAAGAAAAAAATATATATATATATAAATATAAAAAATTCAATACGCAGACCGATATATATATATATATAATATCTACGAACGTATTTTACGAACGAAAATAAAGGATAGATACTGTGCCACGATATGAAATTCAACGACAAAGAGAACCGCGCGAGCAACTTTAATTAACTAATCCTACTACTATCGATTCGATCTAAGCACGTGCTCGTCCGCTCGGTCGTTCGCATACTCGTGTACTCGTGTACTAAGTCATCGAGATATCGACGAGCAACGACGCTGAGTAATTTATAAAGCCATATTCGCGAGCTACGCGGCTCTGCTAGAAAATTCTTCCTAACGCAAGAGACGACGATAGAGTTCTATCTCTCTCTCTCTCTCTCTCTCTCTATCTCTATCTCTATCTATCTATCTATCTCTCTTTCTCTCTCTATCTCTATCTCCCTCGTGCCGAAGCTAAACGTGATTATTTAAAGCTTAATGTTCCATTATTTTCCACTCTTTTCCATTCCCGTCGACAAAGAAAACGAGAAAGGAAAGAAAAAATAACAAGAGGGGAAAAGTGAAGAAAGAAAGAAAACAAAAGGAAAAGGAAAAGGAAAGAAGAAGAAAGAAAGAAAATTGTTGGTCTAGTTGAAAATTGAAACCGGACAATTACTTCGTTCGACAAATTGCCTCCATTCTATCCTCGTAAATGGCCATTCGAGTCTATGTGCCAATTGATTTCCTACGTATTTTATGCGGCATGAACTGCGGGTGCTACGCGAGCACGCCTTACAAAACGTAACCATAGAACCAATTATTATCAAAGGCATTCTCAACCATTAACGTCGAACCTGGTCGATTATAAATTTCATCGGGTTCGTACAATAAACTTGGCGTTATTTAAATAAATTGCACGTTCCGAAGAATTAAGATGTCATCAAAGAAAAATAGAGAGAGAGAGAGAGAAATACATTTGAACTTTTCATTTACGATCCAATGTTTCGTCATGTTTACAAAAGGAAAAGAAAATAGAAGAAGAAAGAAAAATCTATATAACGCGCAAGTAATGATACTATTAATAGAATTATTATACCTTAATAGGTATAACTTATAATTAAAAAGAGTATGAAAAGATTTGTTCGGGATATAAAATAGGAATGAAGAGTTCTTTCTTCTTCTTCTTTTTTTTTTTTTTTTTTTTTTTTTTTTTTGAACGATAAAATGCTTCAAGTAACTTGGCTATGGTCTGACATTAAATTTACATGGCTCTGTACGGGATACATTTTATGTATGTACAATTATTACTCATGCACGTGTACATATAATCTATATTAAACGTATATACGTATATGCATTTGAGTTATGTACGATATTACATACGAAGGAATGTTTAACAACGTTTAATTCGTATAGTCCCCACCCCCCTCCTCCCTCCCCCACCCACCATCCATCCATTAGTCGTGATGCCGTAATCATGTAATTATTATTTCGAAGGCGAAGTTATATCAACGAGAAACGTCGAGGAACGGCAATGGAACGTTCTGATTTATGCACCGTGAACAACGATGCATGTTACTGCACCCTCTACCATTCTCGAGAATGATTGTAACGAATATAATTTCGAGCATGTAAACCTGTCAGAACTGTGACACGCGATTTTTCGTGTCACATTATGCCTTACCCTTTTCCATCTTTCACGATAAGGGAAAATAATGTCCAAACATTTTCGAAAGTTATTAAAAGCCTATTTATTACCGATCGGATCTTCGTTTTCTCGTTTTCCTTTTTTACTTATTTATTTTCTTTATCCTTTTCTTCTTTTTTCCTTCTCTCTCTCTCTCTTTTCTTTTTTTTTTGCTTTTTTTCCTTTTTTTTTTTTAAACGCTTTACGAGGACAGACCAGAGGATATTCCTCTGGAAAAGTAATTTACGAAAAAAATTATTTTGAAAGTATTTTCGAAAATTTGTCCAATATTTCAGTATCCAAATAAAAGCGACTACGTGTTCAGTTTTATTCCCCTACATCCCCCCCCCCCCCTCCCGCCTCTCCCAAAAAATAAATACTGATGCAATATAGTACGGTACCGAACGATAAGTATTGTCGCAAAAATTTGCAATGTTTCGTATCGTAATAAACGATACTACTATGTATTCAATATTTTTTACTGGAAATTGTGATGTAATATAGCGTAACGTTGAATTTGCTACCCAAGTAATATCGAAATTTTTTTATATTTCATATCTTGGTAAAGAATTCTGTGTACGTGTATATACGTGTATATATATATATATATATATATATATATATATATATATATATATTTATTTTTCAATATTCTTTACTAAAACTTTCATAGAGAATGTCGACACAATATTTATTGGCCGCGTTATTTCTTGATCGTAAAGCTGTTACATTTTTCTTTCCCCAGGACCGTTCATACAATTTTTGTCATCAACTTATATCTAAGAAAAAAAAAAAAAAAAAGGAAAGAAGGGGAACTCAAAGAAAATTCGATTCAACTTTTCCGAGGATCTTTCGGCCGCAAGGCTATTACGTTGTACCGTTATACCGATATTAATATCGTTTATCTTCCTTAGCAGTTTAAATATCTGCCATTTCAGTATACTCGGATGAGTGTTCTATATAAAAATGGGTCACCTATAGAGGATAGAGTAGATAGTAATTAGTCCGACTCCAATAGTCGAGTTATCAACGACACCCTCTCGTGAGATCGTTCGAACTAGCTTAATTAACTAATCCTGTTTTCATTTGATTCACCCAATCAAACGTAGCAGGTGGCCCTCCTTCCCTGCCCCCACTCCCTCCGCCGAACGAACGAAAGCATCGTTTCTTCGTTTTATCCGAGACAACTCGTCGCTTCCACTCTCCTTCCCCAATGGAATCTAACGCTTTTCCGATTCGATCGGTCCCCCGAACGGTTATATCGACAAAGGATACATAGGATAGATATGTACCAACATACATACGTACCTACACGTGGATAACTTTGCTCGTCTCCCTTTCGGTTTGGTTAAACGAATTACAGAGGTTAAATGGATACCTACGTTTAAATCGATCGTCCGCGTAGAAAGCGTGGCAATTCAATGTCAACTATCCTTTAAAACGCGAATTAACGGGATTTGACGTAGCTAAGACGGCCGTTAGGGAAAACGACCGGTTAGATAATCATTGATACACTCACCAATACGTAGACGGCGAAGGGCATGACGAGAACCGCGACTAGTAGATCGGCGACCGCAAGGCTGACGATGAAATAATTGGTGACGGTCTGAAGTGCTTTCTCCCTTACAACCGCCAGTATAACTAGGACGTTGCCGAAGAGCGTGAGACAGGGCACGATAACCAGTATCAGGGCCCACCAATTGCTAGGATTCGTTTCTTCGTCAATCCCTGTGTTATCGCATTCGGTGTCATTGCCGGATATGATCGAGGATGTGCAATTACCTGCGGCACTTAAATTCATACTACCACCACCGTCATAATAGGCCGTTAGATTCGCGAACGCGGTATAATTTAATCGATTAATGTAATCATTGAGATCGTCGAAGACGAATAGATCCGATATGAGGGTGTAATTGTCGACGAGGGTAGAGCTCGACGTAGACGAGGAACCATTCGGCGAGGTTGCAAAACTAGCCGTCGTTGTTGGCGTTTGGGTATCGTCGAACCAACCGGTTGACTCAACGACGACTACACCCGTTGCCGTTCCCCCGCTCGCCGTAGCGGTTCCGCTTGCAGCCGTGGCCGCGGCCTCGGTCTCGTTTCTCGACATTTCGTACGCACGTTCAAGGATCGTCTCGAACGCGATCTCGTACTCGTCTTTGCTGCTAGAACTCGTCGTCGTTATCGTTCCCGTCGTAACCGTCGTGCCGGTCGTCGTATCCGTCGTCGACGTATTCCTCGCCGGTGTTACCACCACACCCCTTACACTATTACCGATCTTCGTGCTAGACGTTGCACCCACCTCCCCCTCTACCCCACTACTTATCACCGACTCCCTCGACGATAGCTTTCGAACGATCGACCGAAACAACGAACCGTCGTCGTCCCTTCCACCTTCCATTCTGCCACCCCCAAACCGATCACGAGATCTTTGATCCTCCCGTCATTCTTCCCTCTACACTGTCCTCGTCCCTCTTCTCTTCTCTTCCTCCTCCTCCTCCTTCTCCTCCTTCTCCTTTTCCTCCTCCTCCTCCTCTTCGTCTTCTTCCACTTCTCTCTCCTACCTGTCCACCGCTCCGCCACAACTATAACCGATCTTACCCACGCTTCCACGATTTATAATCGGCCCTCGACGATCAACGATCACAAAGAGACCGAACGAGACGACGACTATAATCCCTACTTTCTTCTCCTCGTAATTCTTCCTGCAACAAGAGACAAGTAACACCATAACTTCAATCGACCATAAATATATTCCTTATTTCTCGATTAATCTCTACCTTCAAATCTCTTTCTATCACTCTCACACACACACACACACACACTCTCTCTCTCTCTCTCTCTCTCTCTCTTTCTTTTTCTCTCTCTTTTTCTCAATCTCTTACGCAACCGCACTTGCACTCCCACTTGTCCTTTGTCGAGGTTCTCTCGTATGTTCCTACCGATACGAACTACAGGATTATCTCGAAAAACCAAATCCTCGATGTTATTCATACATACCATCTCGCTTATCTAACGTAATACCGAAATATTCTGGCAAACGTCTAAGATAGTTTTCCCCGTGCAAATCGTTCCGTCAAAATCCTTCGCATCGTCGTCGATAACGAACGATTATTAACGTAAGAAACTTTACAATATACTTTATCGTACGGTATTGACTTGAAGAAAAATTCTCGAATTTCTTTATAATCGGAACGATGAGGAAAGCTTTTGAAAATCGCGAATTTACGTTCTATCGAGATATCGATTTGTGAAAATTAAGAGAGTGACAACAGGGTAAATTCTATTATTTAGAAAATTCAATTCAACCGAGGAATAGCACTTTCCTTTCGTTGTAATAGAATCGAAGTGACAATAATAGGGAAAGAGAATAGGCGAATTGACGGATGAATAGTCACCGTAACATTTCTTTCGTTCGAAAGGACAGACATTCACGAAGAAATTTCTTCCATGAAGGAAAGAAAGAAAACGAATGAGAAAGAGAAAGAGAGGGAGAGGGAGAGAGAGAGAGAGAGAGAGAGAGAGAGAGAGAGAGAAAGCAATGGTAGATTCATTCGAAACCCACTTAATAACAAACACCATCGCTTTATCTACCCACGTGGACTGTTCATTTTTTTTTTTTTTTATCAATGTTACCTCTTTCAACCCTTTCAATCCCTAACCCCTTAACCAATCACCACCATACGTCGAAACAAAAAAATACGAAAGTATATTTTGATAATTGATCGTTCTCGACGCTTCGACGAAGGATTCGCGTAAAAGGGCGTAAGGGAAGTCGAACGAGACGTTTCTCAAAAACGTGATACACGATGAAGAGGGAGAAAAAAAAAGGAAAAAAAAAAAAATAAACGATAGTACGACGATACAGCAAGCAATCATGCCTAGCTCTTTCCTAGCGTTTATCGACACACACACACACACACACACACACACACACATCCTATTCCCTTCGACGCACATCATTTCGTCGTTCAGCATTTTCCTTAACTCAGGTACGTGTTGGAAACCCTTCCTCCTCGCCTCACCCCTCCTCCCTACCTACCTACAGGTAGCCCGTACGAAAAGGAGAGATTGAATTTTATCGAGAGAAACGTTCGCGCGGTGCCAATGTCCCGCAAGACTTCGTACGTTTCTCAAAAAAAAAAGAAAAAAGGAAGAAGAAGAAAAAAGAAAATTGCAAAACCAATTTGATTTTCCATCCGACGATATACAACCTCCTGAATTCTTCAAAAATATAAATTTCATTGATTTCCCTTCCGTCCTTTAGCTTACTTCCTCGGTATCGTCGAGAGTCGAATAATAACAATTCATTCGATCGGATAGACATTAAAGGACGACCGAACGGAGAGAATTCTTTAACTTGCGTTAAAATTTGTGAGGGGAAAAAAAAAAAAGGAAATATATCGGAGACTAACTTAACGCGGGCGCACTTCCAAACTGCTCGTTAAATTTAATAAATTCCTATTCAGAGGGCAGCCTGAGGTCTTTGAAAGTTTCTTGAATTAATAAGACGCGGACGCGCGTCCGCGCGTATTACGGTCTTGGAATATTAAGAAAGTTAATGTATCTCACGCGTCCATCATTTATTAGCTTAAGAAAATTATTATTATTATTATTACTATTATTATAATTATTATTATTCGACGACGAGAGTAACTCGTTATCCATGAGGAAACGTTACAACTCAAAGCAATTTTTATTATTATTATTATTATTCTCTATATAAGATGTCTATTATTTCCTTAAGAATAGGGAAATATAATAGTCGGATTCATATTGTAACTGTATTGTCTAGAAATTCTGGTAGATTCAAGTTATATTCCGCTGGATACGTTTCCATCAATCACGTTCACCTTCCTTTATTCGTTTCTCCTTTTCTGTCTGTCTCGATGTAACCTATATAAATAAAAAAAAAAAAAAAAAAAAAAAAAAGATAAAACAAAACAAAACAAAATAAAATAAAATAAAATAAAAGAAAGAGAGAACAAAATCGTATATAACGGTGTTGTCCGATGTAACAAAGATCAAAGTTTTCTTGTTTCTTTTTTTCTTTTCCTTTTCCTCCCTTTAAATCACATCTCTCATTTAATTCTTTCCAACGAGAAGGAATAACAGAAAGAGAAAAATAAAAAGGAAAAATTTCATTGAGATAAGATTAACTTAATGTACAATGAATTTATATGTACGTAATATCGTCGGGACCTCGCCCCTTTATAATTCATCATCTGCTTTGCCATTCTCTTAATTGAGGGTCGGTTACTTTGAATCCATCCCAAGGAAATGACCCAAGAAAGGATTTACTGATTGGGGAAGGGAAAAGGGTTATGACGACCGACTAACTGACTTCATTTGTCCGTTGTAATTAAAAATAACGACATACGATCGAATATATATATATATATATATATATATATATATATATATTTTTTTTTTTTTCTATACAAATCGATTACTCCTCTACTATACCGAAATGATACACCTCTATTGCTTGTGCTATAAGTTACGAACTTTTACCAATATCGAACTAACCTCGTCCCCCTCCCCCCACCATGCCGTTATAACTTCCATCTCTCTCTCTCTCTCTCTCTCACTCACTGATTTGCTTCCCTATAAAAATTCCATCCATGGACGATATTACTTTGCTCGATTAGAAATCTATCAATGGCCGAACTATTTTTTCTCACACACACGTTTCTCAAAAACACGCACACGCGCGCGCGCGATTAGTTATATAATATAGTATTGAATTATATAATGTAGTAACGAATTAGAAAAATATAATGTATTTTTAAGAATATAAATTTTTCCGATACTCTCGACCATAATCTCTCGATACTGTAGTTATAGTTAACAATAAGAGTTGATATCCCTTTGTCCTATTATTTTCTCGCTGTGTATATCTTTTTCCTCCTCTCTCTCTCTCTCTCTCTCTCTCTCACTCTTTGTTTCCTATCTCTTTTCAAAGATGCAATCGAAGCGCATAAGATGAATTATCGTAGTTGCAGCTGCAACGGAGAAAAGTGGAAGACGATATATCTGTCATAAAGAAAAAAAGATTTAGGGTTGTGCTAAAGCAGAAAGAATGACTTTGATAAATTGTTGAAAATAATCTTCTTTTTTAAAGTTATTGATCCACAGCTCCTTGTTTGAATATCATTTAGAAATATCGTTAATTATTTATTATCACTTTCGTCGCATTATTAAATATGTTTGATAATTTGTTCGGGAAACATTAAAAAGAAAATAACGACATGATAATTATTATCCAATTATTGCGTTTTAATGTTTTAATTAGTAAAAGAAAAATAGGGAAAAACAGAAAGATAGATAAAACACAAAAGA
>OU964986.1:1770034-1785034 GCA_918808275.2 Dolichovespula sylvestris | reverse complement strand
TTCGAAAATCGATGCAACGTCGGACGTCCATACTGAGGCAGGTTTTTTTTTTCTTTTTTGTTAATCTATGCTCCTTTCCTTTCCTTTCCTTTCCTTTCCTTTCCTTTCCTTTCTCTTTTTTTTCTTCTTTTTATTATTATTATTTTTTTCTTTTTAATTTCTTTTACTTCTTCATAATTTTCACGCCTACCTAACGTACGACGATAAACGATCTTTGATTTTCTTCTTTAAGAGGAGACAGAATAAAATGATAAGAATGGTGTGGTACACTCGTAGGAAACCTTGGATTCACCGTAAGAGCACCGTTCAACGTCACGATAAAAGAAGAAAATCGTCTCTAAGCTCTGCCATTCATCCCTCCGAATACTCTCTCTCTCTCTCTCTCTCTCTCTCTCTCTCTCTCTATATATATATATATATATGCTATAAATCGATTCAATATTTTCCTATTACTCGATCGAATACGCGAAACCGTTTTAAACCATGTTTAAGCAATTTCACATGAAAACTTTTAACAGCAAGAAAGCCACACTTTTCTTCCTCTTCTATTTCTTCTTTCCTTCACTATTTTCCTCTCTCTCTCTCCCTCTCTCTCTCCCTCTCTCTCTCTCTCTCTCTCTCTCTTCTCTTCTTCATTCAATGAGATCCTCGAATGTAAACCCGATCGAATGATCCAACAACTACCGGTTAAGTAAACGTCGCCGGACGACGACATTAATTCGATCCGACCTCGTGATCCAATTCGATTCTCGAAATTGAAACGATTCGAGATTTCCTCGTAGGAAATTTTACCTTCACTTATTTTGCGAGCGATAAAGCTTCGCGAGCCTTACGGAAGCGACGGCATGACGTATAGTAAAACTCCGATGCGCCGAAACGTCGACGAGTACGTTCGGCATTTCGTAACGATGAGCAGTTTCTCGATTTCGGAATCCCATTCTCGCGTTACTGTTCTAAATTTCCTTCATCCTCCCCTCGCCCGGCATTATCCTCCCGGTATCGTCGAACGAATTCCCTTTTTTTTTTCAAAAAGTTCGTTAACAACGAAACTCGATAGAAAAAAAAAAAAAGAATGAAAAAAATAAAAAAGAACAAAGAAGGAAAGGAGAATGAAATAAAACGAATCGAGGAGAATAAAAAAGAAGACGGAAAGAAAGAAGGATAGTAAAAAGAAAGAGTTCACAACGATCGACACGACACCAATTAAATACAATAATTATTTGTCCATAATAAAAAAGAAAAAAAAAATATATATATATATATATATGGGTATGTATGTGTATATATTCGACAAATTAGACAATAAAGAAAAAACTTTTTGGAAGTAATCCAGCTAGGTAGTTTCTACACTCGAAGTACCTGTGGATTCCACCTTATGTAATGATGATCGTGAGATCAGACTTTCACGGTACGTATATAATATATAAATATATATACATAATATATAGATACGTATACATATACATATACATTTATGTATATATATATATATATATATATATATATATATATATAAACCTAAAGATAACTGATAATATTTTATCTATTATATATTACAATATAATAACAATTTCTCTCTCGTAACAAAGATCACGAATTGTCTCTCGTTGTTTTATCGTCTTTATATGTCCAATTTTACTCGCTTATCTCGAACCGGAGAAGCGGCAGTTTCGGGCCACGTCGGTGAACGAACGGCGAGCGACTGGCTGTCTGCTCGAGTTTCCACACCAGCTCGAATCCCGAAGACTCGCCGCGCGCTCGAGAGGGGTTGTAAGTGCGGAAAGGAGGGAGCTTTCCTCCCTACATCTACTCTCTCTCCCTCTCTCTCTTTCTCTCTCTCTCTCTCTCCCTCTCACTCACTCCCTCTCTCCCTCACTCTCCCTTCCTCTCTCTCTCTCTCTCTCTCTCTCTGTATTCTCCTCAACCCTCTCGCGCACCCACCGCGCACGCTGCCTCCGACCAACCCCTAATTCTCGATCGTACCACCGCACCACCTCCCTTCACCTCTCTCTCTCTCTCTCTCTCTCTCTCTCTCTTCGCTTTCCTCTTCCTCTTCCTCCTCCTCCCAACCAGCAGCTCCACGATCCTTTCCTTTTCCGCTCGCTATACCAAAGCCTTGAGAACATGCTGACGCCAACTAGCCCGATGCAACGAGACCCTTAATTATCAATTACTGTGTCTACCACCCCAGCTGTCTAGCCTTATCATTGTTTCGACACGACTGTTTTTCCTATTCCTATTCGTGATATCGAATCCCTGCTCTCTTTGATATGTCTCTATGATCTCTGTCAACAATTTAGTTTTATCAACGCGATTTGAAATCTCGCATAACTTCCTTTACCGATCGTAAATATTAAAATGTTCTTTTCGTTGTTCCGGTCGACGCGAAATTGTGTCCTTTTATTTTTTTTTTTTTTTTGTAATTGTCATCGTCTCTCTGAAATATTCATTTTTTCACAATTAGTATAATATAATGATACTTTTCATATTGTGTATGTAATTTTGATATTGACGCGCTACGAGAAATTGGGTCAATTCGTCACGAGGATTTAACTTTAGCCGGTTTTAAAAGGAATAACAAATAAATCATTTGTCTCGTTGTATAATCAAAAAAGCATTACCCAACCACCTCCTCCGAATTATATTCTTTTACGATTTATTGCATTTATCTTAAAAAAAAAATTGTACCCTCTATCGTCTCCCGTGTAACAACAATTATTAAACTTTCGACGTGAAACAAACGCCATACGATATATTCGCGTCGTTGCGAATCCACGTAACAAGTTATGCCATTGCCATAGTGGCTTTTGCAGTTTGACAAAATTGCAAATTATTCTATGAGCTAACGTTAAGAAACTTGTAGGAATTTTGATAAACGCCCCCTTGATACACACACTGTTTACAAAGTATCAGACGAAAGCGAGAGCTGTTTGTTACCTTGGAAGTGATCGAGTACTTTAACTTCGTCTTTAACTTTAACTTTAACATTGTCACCAGCTTTTCTATGCGTCGTGTCTACACTGTCCTCCAGATAGAACGGTTAGTCGATCTAAACTCTGAACCTTCGTACAACTACAAAGTCCGCGTATCGGTGACCAGCCAATGAGAGGGAAGGGTCACGTTAAAGGGTCACGTCTTCCCAAGAGTAAAAGAAATTCTAACAAAACACGGAGAAATAATTTATTCGGAAGAAAAAAGAAGAAGCAACGTTTCCCTTAATAATATTCATTCGAAGAATCAAATCGTCAAATCGTTCGATTATTCGATCGACTTATTATAAATCACACGAAGACCTTCCCGTTTTCTATCCTAGAACAAATAGACATCCGCGTTTATGTTTAACGAAGGATGGTACAAAGCTCGATCTATTCGTACAAATTTAATTACACGAATCAGAATACGGATTATTCATTTTATCCAATCGATTCATTCGATTACGCGAAACGCGAATCATACGTTGCATTTATTTCTAACGAAATTAAAATGAAAAATTATTTTCTGGCGTTCGATCGACCCGTCCGATCGCGAGATATTTTTTTTCTGTCTTTTGACAAAAAAAACAAACAAAAAGAGAATCAACGGTACAATAATTTTATGCTAAATTTTATGCACAGCGAGGAATTATTTTTTCATACGAGAATTATATAAAAACATATTATCGTTAGCGACTCGTTTAATTGTCTTATCGTCGCATTACGAGAAGAGAGATCACCGTTCTGTCTTCTCTTTCTAAACAAGAACAGTAGATGCTCCAAGGATGTCTCGTGGGACACCCTAAGGATGTAAGGAATGATAAGCGGTTTCGCGACAATAGCTTCGTGAATACCAAAGGCGTGTGCACACAAGGTATCTCGGGATACTGAAACGTATGTAATGCGTTATAGGGATGTCTGTGCTACTCATGAACACGTCCTAAATCTTATTCCATCAAAATAATGATTATCCTAAAAAATTTGAATCGTTCAATCGATCAAATTTATCTTCTAATTGGATTCGATCCGATCGGTTTTAATTTTCTTTTTTTTTTTTTCTCTTTCCTTCTAAGTGCAACTAATTTACATCCGATGTATGTATCCAATTGATGCAAATTTATTTATTTATTTGTTTTTATTCTTGTTTTTTTTGTTTTCGTTTAAATCTATTCGAAACTTCTGGCATTTATATTCGTAACACAAGCGAGCCTGCGATGTATCACGATATTCCTATTCCGTCGAACGATCAAGACGATACTTGTCCATTAGACTTCACCATTCTATTTCACGCTAGTTTCCCGCTTTTACATAGTAGGATAGTCTATTCGCCTATTTTGTCCGATACCTCCTTGAGTGATAGCTCGTTGAGATGGATAGATGGATAGAAGACGAAACGAACAGCTTAGATGAAGAATTCTTTGCTTTTTCGAGAAACAGGAATAAGAAATAGAAGACTAGAGAAAGATAGAGAGAGAAAGAGAAATGAAGAAGAGAGAGAGAGAGGGAGAAAGAGAGAGAGAGAGAGTTGAACTCGATACAAGGAAAGAATTTCATTTTGGAACAGATCGGAAACTGTACCACCTTAGGATATATATATATATATATATATATATATATATATATATATATATATACATATATATTTATCTGTCTTTGTCTCTCTTCTCTATCTATTCTGCGTCTTGCCCCAAATCGAACCGAAGAGAATAGGCATCCTCCGTGGCTTACCGTTATCTACTCGAGTCCTAGAAAAGAAATAAAATTAGATAGACACAACGTACGAAATGTGTACTGATCGGAAAAATTAACATTATCTAAAAGCGTTTGGGAAAAGGTTTTTTATTCGTTGAAAACGAAAGAAGGGTGGAGGGGAAGATTAGAGTCATAAGTTTAAACGATAAAATTCGTTTCATACAAAAGACATAAAGCCAATCAAATATCAGTAGTATCTATTAATACAGATGGCTAATTGGAATTACCAAATGTCTGAATCAGTGCTTCCTGTTTACCGTCTAATTCACTCTCGTCTCGAATTACCTTCGTGATGGGAATGTAGGTTAAGGTCTCTGTTCTCTCACGAACTTGGACGTGGAGACACTCGCTATGAAACATGGAATTGGAATAACGCACTATCTATTATCCATTGTTTCGAATATACCGTCCCCGTTTAATATAACGCGGTAATATATTGGATATAAAATATACATTCGTACGTCTAACGAATTTCATAAATTTCATAATAATATCACTCACAATGTCTAACTTTCTCTTTAATAGTTCAACGATAAATATTAAAAGTTAATATCTGAGAAAGTTATTGTATCATTCGTGTTTGATCACTTAATAAATATCAAAAAGTATGTTCCTTTGATTTTACGAGGACTTTCGAGATAAATGGAATGACGATAAGAGATACGAAATTAATGGGACAAGCAATTAAATGATAGTTTATGAAAGGATAAATACATTTTTGTCAATTAATGATGTTCCATTTATTTATCTATTTATGTTTTTTTTTGTTTTAAGCATTTAATATCTTAAGATATATCTGTTCGATTGCTTAATAGATACGTTAGAAATTCATCTGGTGTATGAACGCTAGTTATTCGACGGAAAATATGATAGGATAAAAATAAGAAAACGAAAGAGGAAACGAGATAGAGATAGATAGATAGATAGATAGATAGATAGATAGATAGATAGATAGATAGAGAGAGAGAGAGAGGTAGAGAGAGTTAACCGTGAGTGGAAATAAAATGACGAATATAAAACGTGCCAATACAGAGTATGACGTACTTTAAGATCTTGAAATTGATCGAGGCTCTATGAATTTCGATGGCTTTCATATCTTACCTATCATAGAGGTATCTATACACATACTTACATATATATATATATATATATATATATATATATATATATATACTTATAAGTGTGTGTGTGTGTGTATATATATATATCAATGGAGATCTTCGTCATCCAGAAAATTCATTTATCAATATCAAAAAAGAAAGATATGGTATTTCATGGGTACCGAAAAATCAGCAAAAAATTTCTATCGAAAAGTTTTAATGACTGGTAGCCGATCGCATGAACGAGTGCCTAAACGTTTACAAAGGGATGCATTGCGAATAGGAAGAAGAAGGATTTTTTTTCTTTCATAAAATGGAACGGAAAAGGTGGAAGTAGAAAAAAGAAGAAAGAAAGAAAGAAAGAAAGAAAGAAAGAAAGAAAGAAAGAAAAGAAAAGAAAAGAAAAGAAAAGAAATGAAAAGAAAGGAAAAAATTCATGGATAAAAAGGATCGATAGATCTATTCTATTCTAAGCTTATAGAGAAAATTAATCATCTCCTCGAACGTCGCAATATCGATTCGCCTGTGTATATGTATGTATGTATATATATATATGTGTGTGCACACACACATACACACACACACACAGATATATATAGCATGATTGTAAACTACCTTAGCACCAAACACATCGATCGTTCGAATAATATCCCACAATTGGGATCTCGATTTGCCATTTCACCGAGAAATTCATTAGCCTAGGAATGGATCTGTCGTTGATGTGTGTGCGTGCGTGCGTGTGTGTGTGTGTGCGTGTGCTTGCATGCACCAGTTTCAATACTCACACGCCAGAGAGAATGATCTTAGATCGGTTGCTTTGCCTTAGGCTAATCGTAACTTCAATGAGGCATCCTTGACTCTAAGCTCCTTCCAAGGAAGAACTCATTGACAACGTTTAATGCACCGACGTTTATTCGATCGCATACGAAAACGAAAACGTATATAGCGTCGTCTTATCTTATTGTTAGAAAAAAAAAAAAAAAAAACTTTCTAATCAAGTTATCTATCTCTCGGAGTAGTAAAAAGTTCTTCGAATCGTTCACGTTCGAAACGAATTGATCATTTAATCCGATTAATTAACGATATGTATCTAGGCGTTTATCGTTTAAATCGTGTATAATAAATTTATATACATCTATACATACATATATATATATATATATATATATATATATATATATATAATAAATATAAGTAAGAAAATATAACGGATTCATTACCTTCATAATTAACGTAGAGGTAATATATTAAACGTAAGTTTACTACGAAACGTCCTGCTATGTCTTACTACGTCGAACGCTTTTATCAGACTGAGGACTTTCTCGCATGATCAACGTGTACGTTACGTTTCCTTTCCTTTCTTTTCTTTTCTCCTTTGTTTTTTCTCTTCCTTTTTCCTTCGTTACGAAAGCAGCGAAACCTAATACATAGAAACCGAACACAACGTGCCTTATCTCGTTATCAAAACAAAACAGATGTATTAACCTTGACGACGACAATATTACCGCAATATTCCACATTGACATTATTTACATACGCATCTGTATATCCAACAGAAAATGCTGTTTATTATGTACGGTATAATATTAATGGCGAACTTATTCGTGACAGGCTCTCTGTTATCATCGTCATACCGTCCTTCATGATTTAGCGATAAACAACAATTTTTCAACGTAAGGATGAAATACGATTGTGGTGAGAAATCCGAGGATAGGAAAAGAAAAAAAAAGAAAGGAAGGGAAAGGAAAAGGAAGGGGGAAAGAGGAGGAGGGAGTAATTACGAATTGAAATTAATTTCAATTTTCACGGTAACTCACCTTTTAAAGATAGATAGCCTTTCTCCTTTCAAAGAGGAAAGTTCGAAGAATTCTTTAAAGAAACTTTGGATATCTAAAAGGTGGATCCGAAGATTTGCGTCTATGTAAGATAATAATCCTCATTCCTCTTTCAGTCCACTCTTCTCGCCGTATCCTTTTCCACGCTTTACTCCGTTTACATCCCTAACTTGTTGTCCCAACTAACGTTCTCCAACTACCACGCCATCTTTTTACGACTAACGAGATGCTTCTTCTCTCAAATTTTAATCTTCCAACTTTAATCCTCCTATACCTTTAGCTATATAATCCTTAAGAGTAATCATATAAAACCTTAAACCTCGTAGTTCCGTTGGTTACTCTTCCTCTCCCCTCCCTCCCTCCCCACCCCGATCTCTCCTTTATGTAAACTCACCGGTTATAGACACCAAATACGATTCGACGTTGCACGAAAGTATCTACTTCTTCTCCTCGTCGTCGTATCGGAAACTAAGTTAAAGAGGGGATGGAAAAGGATAATATAAAAAAAAAAAAAGGAAAAAAAATTCACGCAATCGTCGGGTTAGAAAGTAATCAGAGATTTTAATAAAAATCCCACTCTTGCCGTAGACCAGAGAAAATTTTTACACAAACGTTATTATGACTTGGAGTTGGCAATGTGACATAACGATAGATATAAGTTTACGAACTCTCGGCCACGTCGTTGATCTAATTTGTTTTCTATTTCTTTTTGTTTTTTGTGTTTTTATTTACTCTCTTTTTTTTTCTACTTTTTATTCCTTTTTTAGTTTTATAACTAAAATCTCTCTCTCTCTCTCTCTCTCTCTCTCTCTCTCTCTCTCTCTCTCTCTCTCTCTCTCTCTCTTCATCGAATTCGAATAACGACGAACTCTGTAAAATCAACATCGCTCGTGTTCACAAAACCATTTTGCTTGTAAACCTTTGAAGAATTTTAAACGAATTTTCCTCTAACGAACTACATTCTTCAACCACGTCTCTTCCTATTTTGTAATACTGAAAATATGTGTGTTTGTGTGTATATATATATATATATATATATATATATATATATATATATGTATGTATGTATGTATGTATGTATGTATATGACATGAGCTACGGAATGAGTATAAGAATTTTTATTAATACACGTTAACGTCGAGTATTCCAATAAATATTCCTATGTGCGAGTAGTCAGTCTATACGCTTTGTAATATAAGTTCGATAAATTCGATAAATTCGATAAAAAAAAAAAAAGATTTCTTCGAATTTCTATAAGTAAGAATAATTTTTCAGATACCTTAGATAATGATGATAAATCTCCATGTGAATTCCTTCGTTGGGAATAAATCGTTTGTTTCAAATCGATAGAAAAAAAGGAATAGAAGATAAATGTTCGAACGTTAATGAACCAGTCGATTAGAAATGATTGAAAAGTTTCCTATTTACTTGTTTATTCTTTTTGGTGGTGGGGAGTAAGACGAAGGGCAGGGGACGGGTGGGCGTGTGAAAAAGGAACGGCAATGAAACAGAACGCAAATAAAATAAAATAAAATAAAATAAAATAAAATAAAATATAAATAAAATGAAATAAACAACAAAAAGGACAAGACAAAGAAGATGTAAGGTCCTCGATCGTACGATGATCCTCGTAAAACTAATGGATATTCGCATTAGTAAAGCCGTATCAATCTCACGAGCTATCGATCCTCGTCACGTCCTGCACTTAATGTCCGCCAATAAGTAGTAATGGTCCCACAGATGGTCGGAGAGGGAAGGAGAGAGAGAGAGAGACAGAGAGAGAGAGAGGGATAGAGACAGACAGACAGACAGACGGACGGACGGACGGATAGAGTGAGAGAGAGCATGGAATGCATTAGAGGACATGGAGTAAGAGCCATTTCATGGATTAAACACAGGTAACGGTGCTTTAAATGTAATTCGAGCAAAAGGGATTTAGAGTACCGATAGTCAACAACTCTCGAACGAAGTCGAAAGCTGTTGGTTTGAAATGTAATCAAATTATTTACGAGACTTAAACGTTAATAAGTATTATTCCAAGAAACGGATGTTTACTAAGGGACACTCAAAATTGATTCTCATTTAAATTCATTTCAATTTTGTTAACTTGTGTATTTAATTGGTCAAAATAAATAAATAAATAAAATAAAATAAAATAAAATAAATAAATAAAAATGAAAGAAGAAGGAAATAGGAGGACAAAAAGTATGCGATACTGTTAACAAAGATGATGATAAATAAAAAAGGAAAATAAAAGAAAAGGAAAGATAAGGAAATAATAAAAACGATCTGATAACGAGCCTAGAAAAGCATCTTCCAAGCATGGAACCTACTGATATTTCTCTCTCTCTCTCTCTCTCTCTCTCTCTCTTTCTCTCTTTTACTTATTAAACATAGAGACGTGAGCTTGAATATCTAATTTCAAAATTAAAATGGTCGCCTCGTCAGTGATCGCCGTTCTTTTTCATTGTCCTAACGTAATATTAAATATAATGAAATTATTCATTTCAAAACGAAGAATATAACTTAGATAAACCGTAGATAAATTTCGTCATTCGCACTATCATTTCCGAAAGATCAGAAAAATATTTTCTTTTCTTTTTTCTTCTCTCTCTCTCTCTCTCTCTCTCTCTCCCTCTATCTATCTATCTATCTATCTATCTCTTTAAATACAATTTAATTCAAGCCGCATACATAACGTATGTCGATTAAATTAAAGAAAAATTCGTGTTCTCCTCGAGATAATCTAAATCGATCAAAGAAAAAATAATTTTTATCGGACAACAAGCAAATGCGATAAAAACAATTTGACGTCGTCAAAATTCATGTTGTCTATCTCGCACTCGGTGTTCCCGATATCGATGAGTGCAGAGCGTTTATACGTTCAAAATTGATCGGCCGATAAAAAGTTCATAGTAAAAAAATAGCCTGACATGACGCACGTAGGTGAATAATTTAAACGGGAGGGGGTGCGGGGGTAAGGAAGAAAAGAAAAACGATATTTTACTTTCGTACGGGCCTTTTAAAAAAAGAAATGGTTTCGCATTAATAATCCAACATATTTTTAAAATACTCGCGTGCTTACGTACATACATATATGCAGGATAGAACAAAAGTTTCCAATTAATTTAAAAAATCAATTACTCCGTTCTCTTTTACTCGTTCTGTTTTCTTGTTTCCTTTTAGAGACTTTTTAGAATAATATTTTCTTTTTTTTCATCTTTCTGATTTTTGTTTGTTTCGCTTTATAAAACTATAAGCCCGAGAAACTCTATATAGAACAAATTGGAAACTTTTGGTCCCGCTCACTGCGTTGAAAAAAAAAAAAAAAAATAATTCCAAATTCCTTTTCTTGTCTTTTTGCTTTTCTTTTGTTTTTCTTTTTTTTTTCTTCTTCTTTTTCTTTGCTTTTTAATCATTAATTCCAAAAAGCATTCGACCTATTTTTCCACGGAGCAAAATATATCATGGTTAAGATGAAAACGTAATTCACAGGATTGACACATTTTCTCGCGGCATAATATGGCATTTAATTTGTTTCGTTTTTCGCGAAAGAGATGAGAGTTAGTCTTTTGGATTTATTCCAGTGGAAGGGGGAGGGGGGAAAGTCGTTGAAAGTTGAAATAATATCGTAGATTCGCGATGCAAAAATTGCTTTCTCCATTGCAGCTCGTTTCTCAATCTTTTCTATTCTTTTCTTCCCTCTCTCTCTCACACACACACACACACACACACACACACACACACACAGAGAGAGGCTTCTTCCGGGAAATAATTTACCCAGTGACATCTCGACGCTGGATATCAACGAGATATGTAAATGTAATCATTCCGAATCTTTTCGTCTCTCTAACGTTGAATACCGTGTACCCGGTATGGCTTCATTAATCTCGAATTAGATCGCAATGGTGTCACGAAGGGTTGAAGAGATAAGGTTGAAGAGGAGGAATGAATCTCGTTCGTACGAATGGATATATAAACGATCCTAGAGGAAGGAGAGGAGGAGAAGAAGAAGAAGAAGATGATGAAGAAGAAGAAGAAGAAGAAGACGAGGAGAAACGAACGACGAAGAAAAACGAACGAAAGAAAGAAAGAAAATAAAAAGGGCCGTGGAAAAAAAAAACCCTATGACGTAGGTACCTTTCTATCCTTTCAAGAACGCCCGTGTCGGGGGTAGAGCAAGCGAAAGATTGCGGAAGAAGCCGGATTATGGGGTTGCAGCCTTCTCTTTCTCGTGCGAATTCATTGGACTTTGGCGTTGCCACGGGGTAAAAAGGATGGAGAGAAGGAAAGAAAAAGGGAAAAAAGGAATGGATAAAAGAAAAGAGAGAGAGAGAGAGAGAGAGAAAGAGAAGGAAGAGGAACACGGGGAAGAGAAGTGGCAAAAGTCAAGGAGCATCGGAACGTTCTCCTAGCAGACTTTAATGAAATCGGTGGATCAGGTATTTATGGAGGGGCTTCTCGAGATTCACAAGTACCGAACATCCTTCTGTAGATTCTCTCTCTCTCACACACACACACACACACACACACTCTTCGTACACATAAACACAGAGATAGACAGAAAGATATTATACATACACGTGGGTGTACATTTTGCCTTCATTTTACTTTGAAATATTTTGTTGTCCGGCAAAGACCAAGTTAACGTTCAACTTGTTCATGAATATGCTGATTATCACGCGTTTCTGATATGCTAATCATCGAGTATCACCTTCTCCTTAGAGAATTTACTCTAAAATACGAAATTTACTTATAAATAAATAAATAAATAAATAAATATATATATATATATATATATATATATATATATATAATGGATGTACGACGAGTTTGTACATTAGTTTCATTTTCTCAATTCAATTTTTACAACCATCAGTAAGTACCACCTTGAAATATCAAATAATGTTACCTTGAACGCGATACCATGAAATTTAATTTGACGTTTCGAGAAGGTATATATTCGTCTGTTCAATTTATAAAAAAAAGAAGAGGAAAAAAAAAGGAAGAGAAATAGAAATATCTTAGATGACTTATCGTAGTGGCGTTACATTTAACTCGATTGATGATAATGTAATCAATCTAGAACACAAATATTATTTGTCCGACGATCGTTACGACAGAAAAGAGAGTAGCCACTGTTGACGATTATTTAGCAGTACATGATAAGATACTACGAAACAGTTTTCTACGTTCTCGGTCATCGATAATTTAATCGATAAAACATTGATTTCGAAATAATTTAATTATATTCTAAACTCCAACAAATCGGGGCGATTATATATATATATATATATATATATATATATATATATAGATCGTTCGAAATATCACGAAATTATTTTATATAGCACGTATCATCGATTATTCTCGATCTTATCGTTCGTCGACTACCGGATACGAAAATCGAAGATTTTGTCGAAATTACAGAGATCTGAATTTCTCGTTGTTGGCGATGTACCGAAACAGTATTCTCTTTATCTCTCCTTTATCGAGGTACGAATGGATGGTTGCTATCCAACCATCATCGATCAATAAAACCATCCCTTGACATCTTACCGACCAATGAAACCTTTCGGATAACGTAGAAAACTTCAATGAAACTACCTCGTAATTTTCCTTTCTTACCCCTGCTCGTTCACGATAAACAAAAAAAATTTTCTACGCCGGACGAAAGTACGAATGCGTCTCGGTGTAATTACAATAAAAAAAAAAAAAAAAAAAAAAACAGAAAAAAAAGAAAAGAGAACTTAAACGGATCTCTTACGGGAAAATAAAATCCGACGACGTATTCAAAGTTTCATCGTAAGTTCTATAATGAATAGGTGGCACGCGACGTTGTTACAAAAGTGCACTTATTGCTTTTAATTGAGAGAGTACAGAGGAGGCGGGGGGAGGAGGAAGGAGGGCCTACTAATTTGCAAGCGGCCTGCATTCCAAAGATAAAACTTCGAGTCGGCACTTTATAAACTGCCATTCACCAGCTCCTGAGACCGCTAAAAACGACCGCGGCAACGAAATGAACCTCCCCCAATGTTACAAACGTGCGTACGAACTACTAAAAGATTAAAGTGTCCGCGAGCTTTCTCCAAAAGGCATTAATGTACCGAGCGTTCCTATTTAACCATTCAGAAAGCCGACTGCAATAACATAGAACACAGGCATCCTCGTCTAGCATCCCTGCTCAACCGTTTCGAGAAAATCAAGGATTTCCAAGAGTAGTGGAAGTTATATATGCCGGTCGCGTAGTTTCAAAGTTAGTTATGTCTTGCTTCCACCAGAGAATCTCTATCTCTCTCTCTATCTCTCTCACACAGCGGTTGGTACGTACATACATACGTATCCATGTACGTACGTACGTACGTAGGTACGTACGTTTCAGCCCACGGCTTCGTTTCAAACGTTTTCCCTCTGTTCAACTCATCTTCTTCCATGGCAGATCTCAAAATCTACCCTGAATGCATTACGAAAAGAACAATAGAAATTTAAACGTTATAATGTAATATATATATATATGTATATATATAACAACATAACTTTTGTCAGGATCTAAGTTCTCTAGAATCTCGATTTTATTATAAACGTACGTATACGAAAGTATTTCACTTACGTACGTGTCCGATATCTGGGTATATATTTTTACATTTCTTTTTTTTTTTTCAAACTAGACGATCGACTTATCGGATCGTGATAGATAGACATAGAAACGCATGGTAGAAGCGCGCGCGCGATCACGCATGCATGCATACAAGAGAAACGAGACTTCTGTCATAGCTACCTTGCTTTCACTTATTTATGCTATTTGCGTGCGAACGAGACTACCCCTACAGTCGTTTTCGCAAACAACTAATTATTTACATCTACAATGATTCATTCCGAATCGCAAATAAACCGGCCGTGTATATTCAAGAGTAACTATTTTAATGCCTTACCATATATATATATATATATATATATATATATATATACTTTATTCAAATTACAATATAATTAATCACATCAGCAAAACGATACTCTTTCATATTTAATTAATACAACGGTTTCATCTCGAATTTTATGTATAATATTTTAATATAATTACTGTAATACTAGCCGATAATTCTTTCTTTTTTTCCTTTTAATTTTTTGTGTTTTTCTTTACTCTCTCTCTCTCCCTCTCTCTCTCTCGCTCTCACCACGTGCTTTCGTACCTTCGAAGAAGTGCTCGATTTTTTTTCAAAAATTTTATCAACGGATAAACCATTGCTCTTTCGGGTCACTACTCCTCCATAGGTCGTATTACACGTTGATCCATATAAAGGGGGGATTAGAGCGACGATGAACGAAAAAAATAAAAAAATA
>OU964986.1:1727534-1765034 GCA_918808275.2 Dolichovespula sylvestris | reverse complement strand
TGATGCTCACAACACCGTACGCGGAACGTTTAGATCTTACGTTGAAACGATATTTGCATACCTCGTCACAAAGCTCATTTATATAAGCCACTATCGGTAGAATTTCTACGTACATATGTATATTTCTTACGACGCACTCCTAAATGTAATTTTTTCCTAGACCGTACTACGATCTACGATGGTATAAGAATATTACGCTATTTGTAAAGACGTTAGTATTGGTGAGATTTTAATTAATCAAATCAATAAACGATTTTAACATTATCTTTTTGTTTAATTTTATCAAATATACAAATTTCGAACATACGATCGTTGACATAATTGTTAAATTCTCGTTAAAACGTTATGATGGTAGCGTTTAATTAATAATGCAGAAAGAAATTGTTTCTACGGTGAAAGGATTAATTTGTTTATCGGTTATTTATTAATTTATGCAATCTTATAAATTTCCGTCAATCTGTATCGATTCTCGGCAAAATAAGACGAACTTGGTTCGTGAGAATTTGTTTATAACAAATTGTTTATAACAAATTGTTAATTAATAATTAACGATAAATCGAAAAAAATACAGAAAATTCTGTCTTTTAAAATGGCGTTTGATTGGATTCTTTAGGTCTTTTAGTTCCGGAGAAATTTTCATTTAAATAAAAGACGTAATTGTTATTAACAAAGGAACAAAGTACTACTTTGTTTATTAATTATTTATTAACTTATGTAATCTTATAGATTTTTGTCAATCCTAATCATTTCTCAGCAAAACAAGACGAACTTAGTTCGCGAGAATTTGTTTATAACAAATTGTTAATTAACAATTAACGATAAGTCGAAAAAATAAAGAAAATTCCGTCCTTTAAAATGGCGTTTGATTCGATTCCGTAGGACTTTTAATTACGGAGATATTCCCAATTTAAGTGAAACGCGTTTGAAATGAATCATTGACCTATATAATTTCATTCAATGTAACTCAGTGACACACTGACCTACATAAATTCTGAGAATTTACGCTACCTTACTACGACTACTATCACTGTTACTACGAACAGCTGTACGACACGTATTATTGAATGGAAATCTTTCAAAGCCGATATCTTCGGAACGGAAAGTCGTAGAGACTTGAAACAAATACCGTTTTCAAGCATATTTTATTCTCCATTTATTTAAATATTCCGATAATATCGTTATAATAAAATCGATTTTGTTAATAATTTTTCAAATTGAATATTACCATTTCTTTCGTAATGAAGAGAATAATTATAATGAAATTATTTTCATTCTTATTATTATTCTATCAGTCAATCATTGATTATATTAAAATTGAACGTTTATATAAATTTTATTTTCGTTTATTTAAAGAAAATCTATTGATAGTCGCTAATATTACGAAATTGAAAAATCGAAAACTCCATAGACTTTAAATTATATAACTGTGATGAAATTATTGACATTTTTACTAAAAGTCCACAAATTTGGTATTGTTTATTTCAAATAAACGATAGTTGTTTAAATTAAACAAAAGTTTATATGAGATGTTCATAGTGATCAGAATTATTGCCTCATCCTGTATACATACGTACATATACATATACATATATATATATATATATATATATATATATATATATATATATATACACAGATCTTCTGAATATTGGATAGAAATAGAGACAAGAGGCAGAAGCGATTTGACAAGAGATGACGAATCGCGAGGATCGAAAATTTAATTGGATCGCGGGTAATCACGGAGGATTCGATCGACCGTTAACTTCCTATCGGCCTTTCACCTCTCCTTTCTCCGGATTTTCGAATTTGCTTGGTAATTAACTCCATTGGAGAATTTCTAATTATGTTTGCTACGCAGGGAAGTTGTAATCGTTGCAGATAAAAATATAGCTTCGATGTTCGATCGTTTCTATCTTTCTCTCTCTCTCTCTCTCTCTTTCTCTCTCTTTCTCTCTCTTTCTCTCACACACACACACGAACACACACAGACATACTCTTTCTATAAAAACCTGAGCTTGTTAACGAACTTTCAGTATATTTCGAGCTAATTAGGCTTTCATCAGGCTTCCATTTTTCTTCCCGTGGAAATAAAACGACTAGAATTTCAACGATCCCGTAGTATAGTATTTTAAACTCCTCGAGAACGAACGGAATGTGTTTATGTATGTGTGTAGGAAGTATTCGAGTTATCTGATACGTCTAAGGTGTATATTTTACTTCGAACGTACGAACTTATCAAAACGTCGGTTTATCAAACGTACGTTCCGCAATGTGAAGGGGAGAATGATAAAAACGAAGGAACATACCGTTTATTGCCAAAGTTTCGTGAAAACTTTTGCTACGATTTGCCAAACTTCCCGGAAGGTACACCAAACCCGCTTTCGAACACGGGAACGTTGAAATTCTTATCGTTAATAGTACTAACCTTACCTTCTACGTTCCCTTCTCTTTTTGTATCGTTTTTTCTTTTTTTTTTTATTTTATTTAAAGTCGATACAATCCATCGATCAGCTTCCATTTCGATAGATTTTTTATATTCTTTTATCGTAAACATCTAAGCATATGAAAATAATGAACATCGATCGGGAAATTATTTTTATAATTGTTTAATATCACGTTTTAAAAATATTCTTGATAAACAAAGAAGTCGATCGATAAACTATATATATATATATATATACATATATATGTATATATATATATATATATATATATACATATATACGAGAGAAAGAGAGAGCGAAGGAGAGAGAGAGATTTTCGTATTTAGGTCATAATCGTTTCTCATAATAAACGAATAAACTTATTGAAATTTTCTCCGAATTATCTTCCCTGGCATAAAACGATTCAACAACTTCGTACCACGAAATTAGTTACGTGGGTTTCACAAGAAGAATAAAAATGAGGAAATTATTGGAAAATTGAATTGAAACCGAGTCGGAATAAGTCCTGCGGGTGTCTTCGTTCGTTCGTTCCTTCGTTATTGCGTGATATTGTCCTACAAATTCGTAATAACGATTAAACAAATTTGATTACGATAAGAGCGAAGGAAACTTTGATAATCGATCTAATAAAATACAGTCTTAAGCGAAGATATATTTGTCTCTTCACATCGTCTGTCTCTTTATATCGATACGTTTTCTCTTCTCGTGAATTTTATTATTATTTTTCTTTTTTTTTTTTTTTTTTTTTATTAATTCAAATTTTCCTTCACTCCTTGTATCCTGTCAAATTCTACGAACTGGATAAGTTGGTTAAGGCAACATATTGAATCTCCTTTACGGACGAATTTTCGTGGTAGTAGTAGATTAACGTTGTCGGTGACGATAAAGTTTGACGAAGAAGGCCAAGGACTTCTTACCGTCGCGTCCCATATCCTTTTCTTCCTTACCCGTACGTAGTCTCAATTTGGTGAAGCTCCAAACCAGGATTTATGTGTTGCGATAAGAAGCTTACCTCTTTATACACGCTAATGTAACTCTCCGCATGGATCAAGAATTTCAAACTCCACTTGTCGTGTGCAACATAATAGGAGCCGATACGTTTAGAAATACCTCTCGTCCCTTTTCAATGCTTTATTTACTAAGAATCAAATCGTAAACGAGATCTCTCGTTAAACTTACTAGATAGTACATGCATATACATATACATATACATATATATATATATATATATATATATATATATATATATATATATATAAAAGGAACGGGTAAGCTATTACAAGTGAATGTTACTAGTTCAACAGGAACAACTCGACATGTACCTATTCGACGTTATATTATACTTTTCACATATATATTATTAATATCTCAGGTAAAACAGATGGGCAGGAGGGGAGAGCGAGGGAAGAATAGTTAAATCAATTCATAATAACAAAAACCATCGACGAGGAACAACGATGTGTAGAATATTTATTTGTGTTTTATTTATTTTCCGTTCCGACCAAAATTTCACTTATATTCAGTACTTACGTTCCCCGTCCGGCAACGATCACAGATATATTATAATATATGACAATTTAAATGAAAAAAATAAAATCAGACCAACAATTCCGTCATTGTTAAATGGAATTAAAGTGTTCGATGAATGACGTTGTAGAATGCATGTGAAATAAGCTTCGGTAGACTGTCAATCACCGATATCGACATTTCTTTCCATTCCTCGTTACTCTTCGATGCATGTTCATTACGTTTATCCATCGAAGCTTTTTCTCTTTCGCAATACGTGACAGCGGTTAAATGACTTCACGACGTACAATGAAATAGTCCCTTATTCTCATTCACTCTCTCTTTTTCTCTCTCTCTCTCTCTCTCTCTCTCTCTTTCTCTCTCTCTCTTCTTCTTTCTGTGCGTGACGTTGAAAATGACGCAAATAGAAATAAAACTATGATAGACGTTTCTGTTCGATTATTATCGTTACTATATCTATTAAGAGAGAATGTGTGTGTGTGTGTGAGAGAGAGAGAGAGAGAGAGAGAGAGAAAGAGAGAGGAGAAAATAGTATATATTTGGCGTCAAATAATGGGTTTAAAGCCTCTTAAAAACGATTCGATAAATACGATACTGTGGGAAGAAGAGAAGATATATATATATATATATATATATATATATATATATACCGAGTGTGAGCGTGTAAAACCTTATCGAAAATCTAAATGTGAAGAACGGGAAGAGAGCACACGCCACGAAAGCGAACCCATTTCATTTCAACGGTGTTTCAATTTAGTCAACGCGTCGAAAGACTTTCCGGACGAGACTTTTATCGCGAAAAACTTTCCGTGCGGTCGGTTTCCGGGAAGGGAGGGGGGGGGAGGGATAATGAAACGACTAGTCGAAGAAAGTCCGAGACTCGCTGTCTCTTTGCGTTTACTTGAAAAAAAAGAAAAAATAATAAGAAAAAAGAGAAGAAAGGAAAACAGAGAAAGAGAGAAAAGGAAAGGAGGGAAAAGGTAAAGGAAAAGGAATAAAAAAAAAAGAAGACATGAAGAAAGAAAAAAGAAAAGTAGAAGTTAGCTACGTCAATGCGAGAGAAAGAAAGACAGAGGAAAAAAGAGAGAGAGAGAGAGAGAAAACTGAAAAATATATCTGCTACTCTACGTAACCACCCTTTCTTGATTAGCGCTGTTCGTTTAAATCGACTAATCGACTTTTTATTATACTAATTGCTCACTCCCACTACTAACTTTTATATGTATATATATCTTCTTCCTTTCATCTCGCTCGACCCGCTTCTTTTGTCGACGTTTTCATAAATCGACGGACAACCAACCAACCAACCAACGAACCAACCACCACCACCACCAACCAAGCCCTCCGGGAATTCTCATAATTTAACGCCGATCGACCTTCTTCCTATCTAACCGTTACGATCTAATTGAATTTTTATTACATTAATTGCTCGAGGCTACTCACCCTTTTCGTTTATTTCTTTATTTCTGTTTATACACTTTTCACTTTATCCGTCTTCTTTTGAACATAACCATTCGGATTTTACAAAGGGCCTTGACGTAACCGCTTATGCTCCTTGATTGAAGCATCGCTTCACGTCCACTTTTCCATCACAAAGAGAATAAACAATTTATTCTTTACTTACCGATTTCTTTCCTTCTTCTTCAGATAATATATTCAAAATTTTCTCTCTCTCTCTCTCTCTCTCTCTCTCTCTTTCTCTCTCACGAACACATTGTGGAAAATATTTACCTGTAGAAAGATTATATAAGGTAACAATGATATAACGATTAACGAAACGATCGATTCACGATTAATGTTTTATTTAATATTTTGGATAAATTATTTCGGCCTGGTATGTAATATTTACATTAATTTTCACATATTAAGATAAATATCGTCGGCGTGACGCACGATTGTCGTTACGACGTAACGAGAGTTCTCTCTCTCTCTCTCTCTCTCTCTCTCTCTCTCTCTCTTTCCCTCCCACCTCATGCTCTCTTTCTCTGTAAAATAAATTTTCTTATATAAGGAAACGAATTCTTTTTTAATCAAATTATTTCGTATATTTGACGCGCGAATTGATGTATCATCGAACGAAATGACGTAAGAAAGTGAGAGAAAGAGAAAGAGAGATAAAAAGAGAGAGACAACGAGAGAGAATGTGCGTTTGTTTCGTGCGTCTCGCGAGTTCACGTGCGCGTGATTATATTATCTCGACGTCGAACAAGGAGGGACAGACGATCGTTACTATTATAGAAGTAAAGTGAAGGAAGAACACAACGACGACGACGGCAACGACGACGATTATGACGACGACGAAGACGACGAAGACGAAGACGACGACGACGAAGGACGAAAATGACGAAAACGACAACGACAACGACAACGACGACGACGAGGACGACGACGAGATAATGAAAATGTAATTTTTTCACGGCACGTAAAATGTACGACGCTCATTCGGTTCGCGTCCACATTTGTAACGTACATAGTATATGTATACTTATTTGTGAACATATGAGACGAACGTTTCGGTTCTTATGTTTACGTATTCATTTTTTTTTTGTCTTTTTTTCTTTTTTCTTTTTTTTTTTGTCTTTTACGTACGCAATGTACGCAAATGAATGTCCGCTGTAATACGTTTATGTAGTTTTCTACGTACGCGATGTACGCGAATGGATTACATACATACATATATATATATATATATATATATATATATATAAATATATATATAAATGTGTGTGTGTGTGTATCCGTGTTTGCAGGTGCGTGTGTGTGTATGTGTGTGTGTGTATGTACGCGTGTCGATGTGTACGTGTATACATGTATACGTATGGAACGTACGACTTATGTACGCATCTGTATATTATTAATGTCCATCCAGATAACGAATACTTACATATACATAACTATAGAATGTACGTACGAATAAAACGATTGGCCGATCACGCACAAAGAAAGATACTAACGAACTGCGCGAGCGTATTTGTTCTGAAACGAGCGTACGCATCGACGACACGTTTTTACGTTGACTCATTTCGAACTACAGTAGCAACGTCTACCATCTTTTCTCTATTATGTCCCTCTTACACAACATTTTTCATCTTCTTCCTATTCTTCCCTACCCTCTTCAACCTCTTCTTCATTTTCTTATTCTTCTTATTCTTCTTCTTTTTCTTCTTCAATTTCTCGTGAAAGAGAAAAGACAGTCGTTCCGCCCGCACGATCCGTTCTGTACATCGTTAGATAGTAGTGTAGTAGTAGTAGTAACAGTAATAGTAGTAGTCGTAGTAGTAGTAGTAGCAGTAGTAGTAATAGTTGTATTAGTAATATTAATAGTAGTAATAATAATAGTAATAATAACAGTAGTAGTAGTACTAGTAGTAGTAGTAGTAGCAGTGTAGTAATAGTGGTAGTGACGTATTCCGAGCGCGGAAAACGTAACTTCCACTCTTAGTACCCTCTTTTTTTTCTCGTATTAGAAGTTTAAGAGTAAAACGTATCCTACTGGTACGATCCTAAAAAGTCAATTCCAAAAAACGAAGGATGATAGTTCGTCCGACCGCGAGAGCGCGTACGCGAGCCGAATATATTTTTTCGGGAGGGTGTAGAGGATGGCGGGGGGAGGAGGGTGTTTGGGTGGGTAGGGAGGAAGGAGAGGGCCGGGGGGAGGGAAACGATTGGAAAGAATCGAGAGAAAGGAAATTCTTAAGAGGTAGAGAATTTTCTTTATCGAAGAAAGGAAGGGAGACAGATAACAAAGGGACCGAGAGAGTGAGAGAAAACGAGAGAGACAGAGAGAGAGAGAGAGAGAGAGAGAGAGAGAGAGAGAGAGACGTGGAGAGACGTAGAGAGACAAAAATATACTGCGAACGAAATCAGAAATTTTAAAACGGTTTTTGATCGATAAGGAAAAAAGCGACTTATCGTCAAAATCAAAATAAAAGTCTTCCTAAACGTGTCCTACAAATAAAGAGACAAACAATGTTTATATCGTCTCTCTGTCTCTCTCTCTCTCTCGCTGTCTCTGTCCCTACTCTACGCTCTACTCTCTTTCTCCTTCTTTCTTTCTCTCTTTCTACGTCTTCGTCTCTTTCTCTCTTTTTCTTTATCTCTTTCGTCCATCTCCTTTCTCTCGTTCATAAATAAAGCAAATCCTTCTTATTTATGTTTTCACGTTCAATGACGATTTAGACTAGACGAATAGATTGCGACAGATATAGAGGAGTTCTGAAATTGTAACGACGCAAAGCGCACGAAAGAGTCCAAGGAGGATTGACAGTTTATCGTCGGATTTTATAACGGGAGGTCGTGCGGATTCGGTCGACGAGTATGGCCATCACCGCGAAACGAATTGGTGCCGGTGTTCCAACCCGGCAAAACTTCCAAGTCGATGATTCACGTCGGATAGAGGCTCGTGAAACTCGGTATCCTCCAGCTGACGGCCGCAAGTAGGGAAACCAGAAAGTTGCTCGCCAAAATTGCCGGACTGAGGTTCCTCCTGTCGCCACCGTGCATGGCTGCTGGCTTCTCCTCCTCTGTAAAATGAGATTAGAAAGTTATCGGTTAGATTTTCAGAATCTATCCTTCTCTACTTTCCCGTCTACACGTCTATATATATATATATATATATATATATATATATATATATATATATATATATATACGTGTGCGTGTGTGTGTTCTGTATTACTCGGACCGAAGGTATTAGATCAGTGTTTCTCGAACTTAACTTTTCGACATCTTATATCATCCCAATGGTTGTAATGATTTTGATGTTACGTCTATTACAAACTTACTATGATAACAAGGTGTTTCGCGAAGTTAATTGAAGTTATCTTTCAAATGAAACTTGAAACTTGATTTTGAATGATATATATATATATATATATATATATATATATATATATATATATATCAACAGTGATCATTTCTTGTTCGATAACGAGTGATAGCAACGAGAGTGTGCAGTGTAGAAGATCGGGGATAAGTAAAGTTAAATAAGTGCGCTTTGTGTACAATTAAACAGTAACATTTAAGACAGTCTTTTATAATCGTGCGAAATAGAACGGTAATATCCTCGCGATGGTGACTTTTTCTATTTTTTATTTTTTTATATCGATACCACAATACGATTCTCTAGTTTTAATCCTATAATATTCGAATTAGCATTCCGTGGCGTATCGTACCTCTTACACGTTGGGAAACTCTGATATCTAGACTAACTTCTGCTAGACAAGGGTATCTCTCGTGAATTCCTTGATGGAGGGCACGTTTACAAATTGCTCACGCTCCTATCAAGAATTTCTCGAATTTGAGAATGATCTCTAGGAATAGTTCGACGAAAACCGAAAAGGAATCGTCGTATTAACGAAAACGTATAAAAGGAACGAGAACTTAGGAATTTCTTCCTTTTGACTTAGATAATACTTTTTAAACGAATTCGAACGACACCAAAGTAGTGATCCCCCTTCCTCCCCCCCCCCCTCTCTCAATGAAACCGGAATCCAAAGAATTGCTCGATAGTCCGCTCACGTAGGAGGAGTCACTTCACCCGTTTTCTTTTTTATTTTCTTTTCCTTTTATTTACTCCTTCTAGGATCTTCGTTAATCTAACAGAAGTGGTCGGCGATAAAATTAATTAAAATTGACCGTAGAATATATTTCTTCGAATTTAACGTTTAATCGTTCGATAAACCAAAATAATCTATTGAAACGGATCATATTAATAAAACTCGGAACTACCGAAAACCTTTCGGACGACGGATTCTTAGAAATAATTGTTAAAGTAACGTTGATAGAAAATCATTTCTCCACGTTTATTATCACTAAATTAAATCACCTGTAATAAAATGTATCTATATTATTAGGATAGATCGATAGTATACGAATATTAAAATTTCTCTAGAAATATATATGTATATATATATATATATGTGTGTGTGTGTGTGTGTGTGTGTAATTTGTCCAAGTTCAATAAATGTGAAACATTCGAAAATTAATGCAATATATAAATATATATATATATATATATATATATATATATATATATATATATACACATGGATACATATATATTTCCGGCAAATAAAAACTTTTAACGTGAATTTGTTGCATCGATTGTTATATTTTATTCGTATAATTGAAATGAAGAAAATATGATAAATGTATAATACGATCGATCCATCATTGTTACCTTCGATGACGTGAACCATGACGTATGCCGGCTTTGCGTTGCTCGCCTTGCACGTGTAGTTACCTCCGTGCGTCGGCTTCGTTTTGTTTACCATCAAAATGGAGCCACTCTTCGTGAGCTCAACTTTAACACCGGGCTCGGCGTCGTAGTTTATCATGCGTCCTTGACGATACCAGAACACGTACTGGGGCAGCTCCGTAGCTGCTATAAGTTGGCACTCTAGACGCAAACTGGAACCCTGCTTTACGTGTAAATCTGGCGCACCCGGTATTATCGAGTACGCCTCCGTGATTTTCAAGCGTGTGAAGCTCCGTTGTATGGGATGTGACGTCACCTGTAACGCCAACATAAAATTTCATTTTCATCGCTTCCGAGCGTTTCCCCGATAATTTCAACTTTTCACGTGATATACATAACTATACCTAAATAACGCGTATGGAATATATTCATGTTTATATTTATATTTATATTTACACTTATATTTAGATTTATATACTTCATTCTATTCTTTTCTTTTATTTTCTTTTCTTTTCTTTGACTAGACCAAGAATAAACTTATCATAGAATTATTTTTAACCGATAGAATTATTTTTACGTTAATAATAGAATAGAAAACGTTCTGAGCTGGTCTAGTCTGTGGCTAACCTTTCGGTCAACAAGGTGAAGCATAGGTTAATGTTCATTGTCTTCGAACGTCCATTGTTAAAGCTTCCCGTGCTAATTTGACATTTACCTGACATTATCGGCCCAACATAATATACATAACGATGTTAAATCGTATAATTTTCTATAGTATGAAAATCCAATTTTCCATTTATAGAAGTGACAAATAAAATGAATATACCGAGAATAGTAGACGGTTTGATGGTTAATAACGTAAAATTATTTCGATAGTTCAGTTATAAAAAAGGTTACGTACGAAAGGATAAATTTTGATGAGAGTACCTGACATTCGTAAATCCCTTCGTCTCCAAGATTGACCATTTGTATTTGAAGTGCCCAATCTGTATTTGTATGGCGTACTGCAAAACGAGTATCGACCGAGTGCCTGTTAGTACCTAAAGTCAATAATTGTCTGTCCTTGCGCCTTAACCATGTGATCTAAAACATAAACACGAGTATCGTAACATTTCCAACAAACAACTTTTATTGTTTTCGTATAATATTTTCTATAAGAAAGGGCAATACATACATACACACACACATACATACATACATATATATATATATATATATATATATATATATATATATATATATATATATTGTCATAAGAGAATTGAGAGTTTACGAGCATGCATAAAATATATTGGATCTTTCTATGTTTCCCTATTCCACCATAGAACTCAATATCTTAACATTGATCTATTCCCTTTTCCTCTTTCTTTATATTTTCTATGTCGCTACAAATCATTGATATATATAGTATTGTATATTTCAAGAATATCTAAATCTTCTTATATTCATAGTTTCTGAAAAAAAATCTGATATTGTCTAACGTTTCGTCGAACAAATGTAAAACAAAATCCATGACAAAGGAACGAACAATTAAATCGTACGTTTCACTAAATCCGTCTATCAAAATGAAGAAAGGAAATGGTACCGAGTGCTTCCCCTTCGAAAAACGATTTTGAATAGAATCGCACTACAATATTGGATCGTGAAAATATAATGCTTGATCCAAGGGTATCTATGTATTCGTCAAAATGTATTCCGTCTAGTCGGTTGAATTCATGGTAAATTCGTAAAAGAGACGAACCAACGACGGCTGCACCGCTCTTGGAAAAAAAAAAAAACACAAAGAAAAAAGGAAAAAAAAGAAGAAATGGAAAAGAGTTACGCAGATACGCCATTTTTCATGGCGTGGACGTAAAAATTAATACACCTCGATGCAAAGAACCGGTACGTTGAAAAAAGGGCCATACGCTCTTTTACCATTTCTCTTGACGATTAATCTCTCAAACAGCCGAGATTGAATCAAAACGTATTTTTCTTTGTATCCATTGAAATTATTTTTTTCGTTCTCTCTCTCTCTCTCTCTCTCTCTCTCTCTCTCTCTCTCTCTCTCTATGTGTGTGTGTGTTTGCGTTCCTCTATTTTTTTCTCCTTCCATTTCCCCCGTCCCATCATTTTTCTACCATGAACACATTGAAACGTTACAATTTGCTTTGATTCGTAAAGTAACGACCGAATGAACACTTTTGAACGAGCAAATTACGATGGGATATTATAACAATTCCCCCTATATAGTCCCGTCGAATTGGTACATTAATTAACTAATTTCAAGGTAGGTTACGTCAAAATTAGGACACGAGCTTCGGGCTTAACGCTTAAATAACTTTGGAGACATCTAACGAGCCGGCATACTATATTCTCGTTACAAATATCTCGTTATCGTATGGTATACAAAGTGATTCACTAACTCCGTTAGAAAATTGTAGGTAAAGATAGTGCCCGTGCTTGACTATATCGAATTAGATGAGAGAGAAAAGAAAGATATATATATATATATATATATATATATATATATATATATATATATAAGTAATGTTGATGTTATGATCTAATATTAAAACAAATAATATTTAGCTAAAGACGTTTGTTCTTTAACGAGATATCGCGTGAAATTCGACGAGTCGAAAACATACGTATGTTATAACATTTATGATTGCAACGAGAAAAGTACATATAGCGGATTCAAACGATCTAATAAATATTCTGATCGAGTGATCGGAACGTAATTGAGACGTTACTAAGCAATAAATTCTAGAGGAAAGCAATTCCCGAATGATATGACGTTTCAGAGATAAAGAGAGAGAGAGAGAGAGAGAGAGGGGGGGGGGGGGAGGGAAAGAGAAGGGGAGAGAGAGAGAGAGAGAATATCAGCAATGCTATGTAATCCTGGGATGTTTCCTGTAATCCGAAATTCGGTAGCATCTCCGTTCCAAGGTAAGAGCACCTTATCCTACCTAAGGATTGTAGTAACGGCAAGTCCAATATGGCGGAAGCCTACGCGAGTATGACCTCGAACGTGTGTTGGTTTCAGTGTACGTCGCGTATTTGGCACGACAAGTTCTAGAGAGCTGAGAGAAGTTATCAGGTACTCGAGTTTACCTCAATCAGCACAAAGTTACGTGAGCCTCTCTCTCTGTCTTCTGGAAGATGGCATAGTGAATATGAGAGATGAGAGAGAGAGAGAGAGAGAGAAGAGCGAGCCAAAGATACAATAAAGGAAAACCAACGTCTGCCATTTGGTTTCACATAACTTCAACTAGATATCCCGTACAAATACGAAACAGTAGTTCGAGTAAGATTAGCTAGGATTATATAGTATAGTATACCAATGAATATGTATAATAAACTATCAATGTCTAACTATCGAAAAGAAATTTGAGGTCTACATTATTGGATATGCATTTATCACCGTTAACCCATAAGCCGATAAGTTATCAGGAAGTTTTCGATCCATCGACAATATCGATGGTTTCTTCGAAAGCTCGTTAAATTGACACGCAGATGCTTACGATAAATCGCAAAGCTCAGCAAGAGGATATATACATACGAACATATATACATATATATATATATATATATTCTTGGACAAGAAGAGCACCATAATTCATAGGTGAACGTTGATCACGTGGAAGTGTACAAGTACTTACGATACCAGCTATATATATATATAACCGACGAGCAGCTTAATTAAAGATCACCGAGCTATAGCTAACTACATCTTCCAACTACCATCTCCCTGGATCTTTAGTCTCTCTCTCTCTCTCTCTCTCTGATAGAAATTACCACGAGACGAGGAACATCACGAAGAGCTTGGGCGTTCCAAATTTTCTACGTGTTTCGCATAATCGACGAGGTTAATGATCAAAGAAGGATATAATACAGCTACCTACGACCAAAACACAATCTTGGTAGGAACGCGCGAGTTGTATTCTTTTCTTTTTCCTTCCTTCCTTCCTTCTTTCAATTCTTTTTCAATTCTTTTTCAATGTGAAAAAAGAAAAAGAAAATCTTTTCCTCCGTCCATCTTTTACTCTCTTTTCATCCGTAAGCGAAGGGGTAGGAGACGTATCCGAAAGCGATCTAACCGTCTTGTACGACTTCGTGAAACGTTAAGATCTAAAGTACTAGAAAAGATTTATAACGAACTATCAGCTCAACGACGCCATATAAATCTTACAACCTCGCAACAACATCGTACGTTATCTCTTGGTTAACGAGGATCTCTAAGATCGTTGGCTCGATCATTCGAGTAAGAGTATGGCGGAAGTTCATTCGTTTATCAGAAATATGCGCTTTCAAAAGTGTTCCCATATAACGAGGAAAGTTCTATTCAAAGAACTACTGGCGTTCCAACCAACCAACCAACCAACCAACTAACTCACCTCCCCCTTTTCCAACCGCCCACCCCCCACCCCCACTCCCAACCCCATCCACTTTTCGTTTATCGTCCCCTCAGCGAATCGCATGGAAGTTAAACGGCACTCGTATAAGCTTCCACGTACCTACGCAAGATGCATTACAACGTCCGTTACAAGTTAGCCAAATGGAGAACGATCCTCGTCGACTGGTAGAACGTGAGAGAGAGAGAGAGAGAGAGAGAGAGAGAGAGAGAGAGCTCGTAATCGTTACGTTGCCAGAACCCTTCCTTCTAATGGATTTCTAACTCGTCAGTTATTTATCTAACATAATGGAAGCATACCAATCGATAAAACGAGGAACGAGCTTTTTCTATTCGTTTGATCAGAATCAATCACGTACGAGAATACTCATAACTGTTTCATATTAGAGTTTATAACGACGACTACCGACTACAATGACGACGACGACGATTATGAAAGAGGAAGGAGGAAGAAAAATTTGAAAAATTGTACAGAAAACTACAAATATATAAAGGTGACGACGAAATGATCCACGTAAATCTGTAATTTCTTTTTCGTTTCTTCTCTCTCTCTTTTTTTTTTTTTTTCTTTTATTCTTTATCGTCCTTAATTGTAACGTCTGTCGACGATTCGATCGAAGTCTCGTTTCGTTACTCAAAGGATCCTCCACGCTCGAATGAATCTTTATATTATATCGCGCGTCGGTTCGTCGGGGGAGGGAGGGAGGGGGTGGGGTGAGTAAAAAAAAAAGAAACAAACGGACGAGCGAATAAAAAAAAAAAAAAAAAGAAAAAAAAACAGGGAACGAAAAAAAAGGAAAGATGGAAAAACGGAACGAAAAATGAGTGGAAGGGAAGGAAGGAGGTGAAAAAAGGGTCCGGGGAGTGGGGCGGATGGTAGGATACGAAAATAATATTGGCGGGAGTAGTCGTATGAACGAGGAATCGTTAGAGTGGGGTAAAATGCAAAATATTGCCGAGCCATTGATTTTCAATGTTAGCAAAGACCACGGAGATAGTCGTGCTTTGATATGCATCGAATATACATACAGATAAGCGGATGTTCGACTGAGAGAGAGAGAGAGAGAGAGAGAGAGAGAGAGAGAGAGAGAGAGAGAGAGAGAGTGAGTGAAAAAATAAAAAAGATGCTATAAAGAAAAGAAACGGTAGTACGAGTGGGTGAAAGTAGAAAATCATGGATGAGGAAGACGAGGAGGAGAGAGGGAGTGTGGGAGGGAGGAAGGAGGAGAAAGGGGAGGAGGCTCGAGAATCGTGAAACGAATGGGATTGCTTTTTCCGTATTCTCAAATCGTAGTTGGTACGAGGGTAAAAGGGGGTTGGGGAAGGGGGAGTAGAAGAGGGAAAGCAAGGATCGCTTCGATACGCGCTTAAAATCAACCTCTTTGCATGAGTATACACTCTGATCTCGTCTACAAAGCTAAAGAAGAGAAACGTCTTCGAGGAGGGGTAAAAAGAAGGAAAAAAAGAGAGAAAAGAAAAGGAGAAAGAACGAGCATCGGATGCGCCTTTCTCTCTCTCTCTCTCTCTCTCTCTCTCTCTCTTTCTTTTTTTTTTTTTATTTATATTCACGACCCGCGCAATCGACGACGACGAAATAAAAAATAGTTTTTTCTTTTTCTTTTTTTTTTTCGGAGACACGATAGAAGAAGGGACGGGGAAAGAAGGAAAGTAGGAGAAGGTAAAGAAAAGAGGACGAGAAAAAAAATTGTCTACCCTCTTTTGAAATCGTCGGATAGGGTAACTTGTAGTAAACTAAAGGGGAAGGGTACTTGAAAGGTCGTATGGCGTTACCATAGGGAATTCGATTTCACCTAGAAACGATTATGAGGGGAATCTGAGGTAAGTACTTACTTGAGGTACGTTTCAAAACGAGAAGACGATCGTGTTGCTGCGACGAAATAGAGAGAAGAGAAGAAAAAAAAAAAAAAGAGAAAAAAAATTACATTTTCAAGACGAAATAAACGGAGATATACGTGTGTGTGTGTGTGTGTGTGTGTGTGTGTGCGAGGGAAGGAAGGGCGGCGATGGGAAAGAAAAGAGAAGAAAAAAAATAGGAAAAGAAGCAAGAGAGAGAGAGAGAGAGAGAGAGAGAGAGACACAGACGAGTAAAGTGTAATGGAATTACATTTGCAAAGCTCGATATATGGAATTGGGTAGACTTGAATTTGATAAAACTAGGTCAAACACATTCTCGGTTTACATAATATTATTACGTTTTGTAAATTTTTTGGAGCATATTAACTGTTTGCGGAGCATTCAAGCTCGAGAGAGAGCTTTTTCGTGAAGAGAGTAAAATAGCATAGACAGATACGATCTAAAGGGCAAAATGGCTTCGTCGGAATTTTAAAGATATCTCGTTGAAGGTTGTGAATCGATAGGAGTGATTCCGAAGGAAGAACTCCGAATGTTTCCCTTTTCCTGTAAAGATTCTCGTTTTCTAGTCGAAAGCAAAGTTAACGGTATTTTGCGCGTTAAGAGTTAAACTCGTCAAGAACCTTTTACGATTTCATAACGTAAGGTGTAAATTATAAACGTCACGTTACGTTTCCTCCAATTTATCGGTACGATGATTTCACAACAATCGAGAACTCGAAATAATAATATATCATTAATGATTGCAAGTTGTTAAAGATTTGAAACGAGTATTACTTGGAATATTACTCGATATCGAACTCGTATACTTATCGTAGAAGGTCGGAGTTTACGTACGTCAACGTTAAACTTTAAGACGATCATAACGACCAACCAAGGTAGCAATCAGGATTGCCAAGAGAGCTTCGAGGTCGAATAGTTAACCGAGAGAGACGACGACGACGACGACGACGACGACGACGACGACGACGTACGTTTAGCCCTTCGGTCCTCTTGCTTTTGCCAATTCCGCGGAATATATATCGATTTGATGTTTTCCTTTTACGGCCGTCCCGAAATAGCTGTCATAAGCATGAAGAGAAATCGAATTTCGAATGGATATCTAAAGTAAATATATATATATATATATATATATATATATATATATATATATATATATATATAAACTTTAGATAAATCTACTCTCCAAGAAAATGATCGAACTCACGAAGCTGTTATTATTTATTGCGGTACGATATTTTATACAACGTTAGCACCGATATATAACACGATGCATAATCGTTATAGAGTTGTTTGAGGAGTTCGTGACAATTGATCTTTGTCTCCGATAACAAGAGGCCAAATTAAAGAATGAAAAAAAAAAAAAATATTCGTCGAATGAGTTATTTCGATATGGATGGATGTGTGCGTAAAAAAAAAAAAAAAAGACGAAATGTCTTCGATATCGTCTCGTATATACGTCCTTTCTTTTATACATAATGTATTATAAATATGAACGTAGGAGGAGTGTCACGAACTTTACGAACAACTCCATATACATACAATGCTCTTGTATCTTTCTATGGCGTGACACGCCGACGTTTCCTTTCAACGGGATATCCTCTATTCCATTTCTTTTTTGTCTTTTATTCTTTATATATTTGCCCCAAAAGTAAATGGTCGACTTCCCCAAGAACCACTCGAAAATTCGACAATGGCTATCAATCGACGAGCGGATTCTTTCGGAGGACGATTAGTTATAGTAACTTTGCTATAAAACTGCTCGAGCGACAAAGTTTCCTAGCGGACTTTCGTAAGTATCTAGCGTGAAATCGATGAAAATCGTCGAAGCTTTTCCAATAATCCACGAAATTATTATATCCCGTTGAATGATCTCGATTATTCTCGTAAATGGCTTAATTCGTTCGTCGACTTTCAATCTTCACTTGTCGTCACGGTCGATCGAACGAAATTACTGTTGAACCAAATCGAATCTTTTACATTTCCTTTCGAACGTACATGTAAATATTACAAGTGAATTGTCGTTTCATGAATATTTTACAAGATTCGAATCTCGTTAAGCGTTTAAAAATCAATCGATGTGAAACATCGTACGAAAAAAGAGTAAAATAAAAAAATAAAACTGCTTCACCGTAAATTTTTGCAACAATTTATCTTTCTCTCTCTTTTTTTTTTTTTGTTTTTTCTCTATTGCAAATCGTTTCTCAAACAACGATACGATTCAAACCACATACAATTTGTGTGTTCATTGAAACCTATCATAAATCATTCAAAAAATACGTAGAATTATAAAACGCGTTTGTTTCGCCATATTTCAATTAATTCGAGAAATCAATCATGAACGAGCGAAATCAATTAAGATATGAATTAATATCGCCGATCAAGCCTGCGAGATAAACTGCCAAATACAAATAATACATTTAATTTATATTATTCCAAATGTGAAATTTGAAATATCGAATTGACGGGTGGATTCAAATGCACTTCCTTTTCTGTCTTTTTATTATTCTTTCTTTTCGTTATTTCCAATCACAAACTGATTTAACACTTCGTATCGTCGCATCGATCGTGAACGAGATCGATTAAAATCATTATACGAATGATACGTATTTAATAATTTCCATAACCTCGGGTGACAAGTTTCAAAATGAATGAATGAGTATTTGAGAGAGTACGATTAGTACGATTAAGCGTTAAACCGATATATCGTTTTTATTTACTTCGAGATATTAAAATTCGATCGAAGATAGGTGGCCGATGTCGGGGAATTATATTTGCGGTGTTACGAAAGAGAGAAAAAGTTTGTTCGCGTTTGGTCGTACAAACGGGAGTTTCGAAAACGCAATCGAGTGAGTTAGAGAGAGAAAGAGAGAGAGAGGGGGGGGGGGGGAGGGAGAGGGAGAGAGAGGTGGTGATGGGGGGTCGAGGGAGCAGGAGGGCGGGGTGAGGACCTGGTAATGCGACTTGGAAGAGTTTCGACATCGTCGTCGCGTTGGCGAGTTGAGAACATTGACCGGAATCTCTTTCCTCTTCGTTCGATTTTCCTCTCATTCTCCTCCACTATGTTGGTACGTGAAGAGAGAGAGAGAGAGAGAAAGAGGGTGGAAACGCCCCTCGCAGCTTTTCGTCTTTGGTTAGTCGCGCGAGCGGCCGAGAGAGGAGACACGGACGAATTCATCTTTTATTCATGTCCTCGAACTGTGTGTGCGCTTTTTGATGCGAGACGAAATCGGTTTCGCGTGAGTCTAGAACGACGGGAACGTACACGGCCACGTAATATTTCGAGAGAGGTGACGGAAGAAAAAGGAAGAAAGAAAGAAAGAAAGAAGGAAGGAATGAAAGGAACAAAAAAGAGGACAGAAAGAAAGAAAATGAAGGAAGGGGGAAGGAATGAGGGAGAAGAGAGAAGAAGAAGAAGAGAGAGAGAGAGAGAGAGAGAGAGAGAGAGAGAGAGAGAGAAGAAAAAAAGAAATTCTCGAACAGAGAGTACGTGATCGATTCTTTCGTTTAATGGATCACGAAATTTCTAAGCCGCGAGAATGAACAAAAGGAGAGAGAGGAAAAAAATAAATAATAATAAAAATAAATATAAAAGGAAAACAGTGCGAGAAGCTCGATATATTTTAAAGAGCTTTTAGCTTTCGATATTTGTAAGGTTCGCTCGATACAAAAATGCAATTGCGGGTGTATTTCGGTTAGTTTACAATATTGCACGAACTATATATTTATATATATATATATATATATATATATATATATATATATATATATATATATATATATACCTTTTACAAGTAACATGGCGAAATATCGGACTATCGTTTTTCCGATTGTGATTTTACTCAACCTCTTGATTCTTATAAATATATATATATATATATATATATATATATATATATATATATATATATATTTTATACAATATTTTCTACTTCTACGTATATGAATCTTTGAGTGAATACAGTAAACATTTTGAAAGTTCCATTCGAATTTTGAAGAGATTTATTTTGAAGAAAAAGAAAGAGAGAGAGGGAGAGAAAATAATAAGAAACAAGAGACGAAAAGAAAAAGGGGGAGAGAAAGAAAGAAAAAATAAAAAACGATTCCGAACCAGACTAATCTGAAAATAGCTATCGTCTTCTATTAGCTTGATACGGATTTCGACGAGTTTTCGTGGTCTTATTAAAAAATCAACGAATGAAATTCAATTGCAACCTCCTCGGAATTCGTTAAAAAGATGTATCGAAGCGAAAGGTTACTACTTGTCTCCGACTGTCTCTCGATGCAAGTCGAAAAGATGGCAAAAGAAAAAGAAAAAAGGGAGACAGAGAAATAGAAAGAGAAAGAGAGAAAAAAAGAAAGAAAGAAAGAAAGAGTGACAGAAAAAGAGATAGAGAGAGAAAGAGAGAAAAAAGAGAAGAGAACGTGTATGTACGTAACCTAGATTTTCATCTCCTTTCGCCTTTTTCCCGGGGAAAAAGAAATGAGTCACGGTATACATAAAGAAAAAGAGAGAAAGAGAGAGAGAGAGAGAGAGAGAGAGAGAGAGAGAGAGAGAGAGAGAGTATCGGTTTAACACCTCGGCTTGGAAAAATATTCCAAACGTCCCGGTGGCTTCGATTTCGAAGAGTCAAATCAAAGAACGATATGGAAGTGTAGACTAAAAATTTACGAACGCAATGTTCCTATTTTTCGAACGATACCGATTCTAATTTGAAAATGTCTTTCGCCGGATGGAAGAAGGTCCTCGAGGTAGGTGCATTGAACTTGTAAAACCTGTTAGCTTTCTCGAGTATACTCGGTGAAAATCTGTAAAACTCGGCACACAAACGGTATTCCCTTGAAAGGGAACGACCAGAAAGGAGAGACAGAGACAGGGAAAAAGGAGGAAACAGAAAGAGAGAGAGAGAGAGAGAGAGAGAGAGAGAAAAGAGAATTACAACGTTCGACTGTAGTTCGTCGATGTGAAATATCTCGAGAGTCGCGCCTTTACAAAATGAGATAAAAAGGAAGAAAAGAATGAGGAGAAAAAGGGAAGAAAGGGGTGAGAAAGAGAAGAAGGAGGAGGAGGAGGAGGTAAGAGTGGTGGCGAGCAATTTATCTAAAAGTTAAAAGGGAGGAGGGGTTCGGAGGGTACGATGGGGAATGAAGAAAATTAGCGGAAGCCACTCGCGAGAGAGCCATTCGTTATCGAGGCGGCAATAACGGTGTTCGCTTTTTCGCACTGCGCCACCGCGATAAATCCAACGACGTTAATGTTGCCAGAAGCTAAAGTCGAGTGTGTTTCCTAGGGGTGGCTTGGGTGGGCTGGGGTTAGGCTGGGGGATTGAGAAAAAGGGGTGAATCCAATTAAAGATTCAAAGATGTCGTAAAGCGTTGCGTAGACAATCACTCGTAAAAGTGTTCAATTCGCAACGTTGAACTAACGGAGGAGTACGAACGAACGTTTGCGAGCGCGCGCGTCCACGTAGAATGAAAGATTTCATCGGGAGATTAACAACGTGGGTGTTCGTAATGGAACGAAAAAGAAAGAAAAAAGAAGAACGGAACGTAGAAAGAAAAAAAAAAAGAGGGAAAAGAAATAGAACAATTATCTTACCAAGAGATATAAAGATATATATATATGTATGTATGTATGTATGTATGTATGTATGTATGTATACACACACACACGCGCGCGCACAAACACACACATACATATATATATATATATATATGTTTGTGTATTAGTGAAATTGTCGGACGATAGGCATCCATGTGTCGGACTATACGACTGGGCCAATTTTTATTTCGATCTAGCCGATACCTAACGGAGAATTAGAAAACGACACGAGAGAGAGAGAGAGAGAGAGAGAGAGAGAGAAAGAGTGAGAGGGAGTAAGAGAGGAGGGGATGAAATCGTTAGGAGGAAAACACACAATGCACAATTAACAATAGAACACATACGTGTATATCGGTATATCTATTTATTGTATATATGTGTGTGTGTGTGTGTGTGTGTGTGTGTGTGTGTATCTGTATTGTTTCGGTCCTCGACTATAACATCGTGCATTTTGGTTCGAAACATTAGGAAAAACCTTCGATATATCGTGGTGCAACGAGGAATGAACGCATTGCAATTGACTCTCGTTACTATGGAGAAAAAGCGTTCGTTTTTCTTTTTTCTTTTCTTTCTTTTTTTTTTTTCTTCTTCTTCCTTTTTTTTGCACCGACAAGGCTCAACGAACGAAATGCAAGTAGGTATATACGTGTAGGGGTGGTTGATAAAAATTTAGAAACTTTGCCGTACGGCTTAACGAGGGGAAACTCACTCGACATTTTTGTCGCTCTAACAAAGGATTTGCCTTAAAATTTATTGGAAGCGGATGTTTCATATAATTTTTCAGAGAAAAGAACCAAAATTTACATTCTCGTGAAGTTTGACGAATGTATCTCGTCTCTTTTCTTTTTCTCTTTAGTCGTACTCACGCGTGCCCGCGCGTACACACACACACACACACGCACGCACGAGTGCACGCACTCACCGTATATATAATATATATATATATATATATATATATATATATATATATATATATATATATATACGTATATACACATATGCATATACATATACTATACATATATATGTACGTCTCATACAATTTCGTCGATTTTCATCGCGTCCCAACGATCACGGCTGCATGGAAACGGATATTAAGTGAAAATCGTTGGAATAGCTGGAGTCGAGAGAAATGAAAATTGGAAATACCATTGGAAGAGTGACGAGAGAGATAGCTGCAGTATCGAAAGTTTTTTCGCCGACCTAGAAAACCTTAATTTGAACGAAGTTCCACGAAAATATGTATGTAGAGAGAGAATGAGAGAGAGAGAGAGAGAGAGAGAGAGAGAGAAAGAAAGAAATGGGAAAAAAGGAGAGGTAGAAGAAGGGAAGAAAGTGAAAAGAAAAAAATGATAGAAAGAACGAATAAAAGGAAGAAAGGAAGGAAGGAAGAAAGAAAGGAGGAGTAACGTTGGTGGAATAACAAGTCCCTTACCGTTCCAGCTCCAGGATCAGTGATTTTGCAAGGTAAGATAGCCTTGCCTCCGCTTTGAGCGACGACCTCGGTGATTGGTCCTTCGAGGACGTCATCTCCTTTACCTTCGAGACCATTTAACGGCTCGACTATATTTTTAGAACTCGACTCTTGTTGATGCTTCGCATGACTCTCTGAAATAATCAAACGAATGTCTCTCTTACACATCGCAGGCAACGTTCTCAACATTCTATTTCTATGTCGTGTCAAAGATAAAAAAAAAAAAAAAAGAAAAAAAGAGAAGGAAATGATCGAAAAATAAAGAAACGTTCATATAATACAACTTTCGCTCGTTCTTAATTAACAAGCAAATTAGCTAAGATTTGTTATTGAACATTAATGATATGATACAACTGTGTGAAATAATTCGATGTCAATTCTCGCTTTTTTTTTTTTTTTAGCGCGACGAAAACGTTCTCAAAACATTTTTTATCCTTTAAATTCACGAAGCTAAATCCTCGTAATTATTCCGAAACGATCTTTATGCTTTTCGATTGGGTGATAAGGATACCTAATAGCGATGAAAGATATATTGTGTGTATATATATATATATATATATATATACACATATATATGTTACATATGTATAGTCTCTAACAAAAGAGGATGTACGTATATACATTTATACGTACGTACATTACATATGTATATACGTACATATATATATATATATATATATATATATATATATATATATACGCCATAATATTAAGGGTCTTAATTTTCATTGGTGGTCCGTACCAATATCGTACTGGGTAAGGGATGGGTGTGGGGGTAGGGGTAAAAGAAAAGGTGTTATCTAACGATACGATACGATGCAATGCGATGAAAGCGAGAGCGAACGTCTCACTTTGAGATTAATGCCGGTAACATCGCGACGATAACACATAACCGGGCTATAGTCTAAGTGGCTTAAGTGAATAACTTAGTCACGGCAATTACGAGGGTCTGCCCGCTACGTTTGCCAGGGTACCGAGTACTCCCGAAGCTGAATTTCCGTGGAGATTCAACTAGAAACTCTTCTCTTTTCCCTTCGACCCTGCATCCTCCGTTTCACCTCTCTCTCTCTCTCTCTTTCTCTCTGAAACTCTGTCTCTGTCTTTTCTCGGAACAAAATTCAACCTTCGACCGACCCGCCTCATACCCTCGTTCACACAATATAGTAGGTCTAAAGCTTAATACAGAAAACTGAATTAAATCGAAGCCTCTTTACAAAAATAAAGTAACTCCTCCTCCTCCTCCTCCTCATTTGCCCCTTTAGGTTTACTTTTAATCATCAACATATACTGTAACGTGCCAATTAGAACGTAATAAGATTTTGTTTCTTTTACGTTTCCAAATTATTTCATGCGTGACAATCAAAGGTCGAATTATATATTTTACCGCTTGAAAAACAGAGACAGAGAAGGAGCGAGAACAAAGATAAATATATATATATATATATATATATATATATATATATATATAGAGAGAGAGAGAGAGAGAGAGAGAGAGTAAGGGAGGAAGAGAGTGAGGGAGAGCGAAGAAGGAGAGACGAGACGTTCGCAAAAAATTCAACTTTCCTAATTAACCCGACGTTTTCACTAACAATTAATGCTACGTTAAATTTCGCTTTGATACGAATGTAGTATTTAAATGTACGTTATTTAAATAAAAATTCTATCTACGTATTTGACATATTTATTTATTTATTTATTTATTTATTATATTATTTCTTTTTTTGATATACGTATATCATTGTTATCGTTTTTAATCTCGAAAAGAACGAGCCGCGTATCTCGCAGTATCGTTGAACAAAAATTTGACAAAGGAAATGAAAATAAATGTTTGGATTTAATCGATTAGTTAAATGAATCGCATTACGATAATCCATTCACTGTTGTCATTAGATCGCTATTATCCGTTTAAAAAAAAGATCAGAAAAAGAATAACGAAACAAACGAAGGAAAGTACGAACAATTGGAAGCTCTTGTTTTTTCGAGGAGGAAGTACAAGAGAGAGAGAGAGAGAGAGAGAGAGAAAGAGAAAGGAGAAATAAAATACAGAAAATAACCAATGAATTCGTACGGATACGCCTTTAGTCGGATTCTCAAAATTGGATCCTCCGGTCGATTAGCGTTCGAACCGAATGCAAGATTAATCTCGATTAACTTCGAAAAGTTTGTTCGATTCGTGAACCGTAAAACGGTCGCGTAAAATACCGACCGGCATTCGTTTAATTAAATTTTTAATTAGATCGAAGGTTGGCCGACGACGACGACGACGACGACGACGACGAGTACGACGACTACGTCGGACATAGCGTTGACCTAAATTTGAAAAATTAAAAAAAAAAAGGAAAAAAGAGGAAACCGAGAAAAAAGAATTAAAGAGGAAAATACAAAGGAAGAACGCATTATAGAGAATATAAACGGCGGGAGGGGTGGGGTGGGTGGGTGGGGGGAGGGGGAAGGAAAGAAAAAAACGTGGGAATAGAGTAGAGAAAAATAAAAACGGGGATGCTACTATTTGGATTTCGAACTGTGTGCTTCGACGTTGCCATCGAAGGTAGCTAGCAACATTTTCGAACAAAGAAAACTCGCGAAGCGGGAGGATACTCGTTGAAAAAAAAAAAAAAAAAAGAATAAAAAAAGACAAAAATATCGGGAAAGTAGAAGAGACAGAGAAAACATTTAAAAAAAAAAAAAAACTCACAGATATGAGAAAATCCTGAGAACGTTATCGACGAATTACTATTTTTTTTTCTAATCTAATTCGATCTAAATCTACTTATGTCCACGTACGCGAAAGAGAAAAAGGAAGATGGAGAATGAGAGAGAGAGAGAGAGAGAGAGAGCTTTATGTGCCCTTTACGAATTTCCATCTCGCTAACGAGGTAAAAGTTCTCGTGGTTCTCGGCAACGTGATAACCGGAAATTACTTGTCAGCCATCTATAGCATTAAAGCGTAGAATTAAGAATTTGTATCGGCGCGCGCGCGCGCGTGTGCGTATAAAATGAACGATTTATACAAATAAAAGAGATCGTTTCTTTCAATATAGAAAAGTCTTGATTATTTTTGACTAAAATGAAACTTCAATTATAATATCGATTAAACCTTACAATCGTATTTTTTTTTTTCTGTTCTTTCTCGTTATCTTCTTACTTTATTATCATTCCCGACGGTTTAACATGAATCGTTTATACGTGCGATGGACGGCAAGGGATGAATGATACAAGCAATTGGCAGCGATTTATTTTCGTATGTTTCGCGTTCTCGTTGAGGTTGAAACGACTAATGGATTTATGAGATAGAAAAGAAAAGAGAAGAAGGAGAAGAAAGCAAAAGTAAAGGGGGAGGGACGAAAAGGAAGGACAACGGAGAATTATATTCACGATATAATTTATATTATACTATCTTTTCGTTTCTTACGTACCTGTAAAATAAAGATGTATTTCGAGTAGAAGACCGACCAGGATCAATAAGGTTTTCATGATGATATCCTCCAATTGAAATCTCTGCGTTTTAATATCAGCCAGCGACTGTAATGAAAATTGAGAGAAGATTAAAATCGTCTTGGTGAATTTCATGAGATAAACATAAACAAAGAGAGAGAGAGAGAGAAAGAGAGAGATTCGTAATAATAAACGTTATGTCCTTGTAGAACTGAAAGGAGAGACAGGAACGTATTAATAGCTTTTACACAGGGTGGCCCATCGACTCGAAACACTCGATATAAACTACGAGTTATTTGAAACTTTAGAAAGGGAGAGAGAGAGAGAGACATAGACAGAGACAGACAGACAGACAGACAGACAGACAGGAGAGAGAGAGAGAGAGAGAGAGAGAGAGCAGAGCCGATAAACTTTCGAACTCGCAGAAACCCGTCTGTACGGGTTTATATCTCTTTGCTTATACGTCGTGAATTAACTGCCATAGCGACGGTGTTTCTCTATATTCCATCTAAATTTTCCAACGTTATATACGAATAGAAACTCAATGAACACGACATGAATTCAAAGCGAATTAGTAGTACGAACTACCCAAATGTAATGGATCTCTTAATCCTTTCTCATCTTACTTCTTTGCCCCCTCCCCCCGCTACCCCGCTCCCCAACTCCCCCCACCCGTGGGACTTAATACACTTAGTCGCCTCCCTCATGATTATTACTCTTCGTCGGATAGATAAACGAAAGAAGAAGAAGAAAAAGAAAAAGAAATAGAAATGAGAATAAATGAATAAATCAAAATGGATAGAATTAAGGTATATAATAGGAAGACGCTTGTAAAAATGATCATTCGATGTGACTTTCGTTTCTTTTTTTTTTTTTTTTTTTTTCTTTTGTCGAAATTTTTTAAACGTCCTACCTTACGTCGAATTAAAAAGGGCTCGTAGAATCTCTAAACAGGGTTCGAAAAAGGAGAATGAAGAGAGTAGTCAAAGGAAGAAGAATAGCCAAGGGAAGTGAGTAGGGGGGTGAGAGGCGGGGGAGGAGGTGAGGTGAGGCGAGGGTGTGAGAGGAAGAGCGAGGGTCAAACAAAGGGATTCTCTGTAAATCACACGCGAGGCGTTTCTAACGTGACATTAGCTGGTCTCTCCGACAGAGAGAGAGAGAGAGAGAGAGAGAGAGAGAGAGAGAGAGAGAGAGAGAGAGAGAGAGAGAACTAACCGTACACTGCACCCTTTCCATAGCCAGACCTTTTTTGTCGTGTACGCTTTCAAACTAAAGCACCAAAGCTCTCTAGACGATCGATATGGCCTGAGTACTCTATGGTCCTTCCACTCTCTTCGTTCGGATAATGTGTAAAGAAGATAAAGAAGGATAAACGAGTCGACTAATCAACGACATACCGGAAATTCCAACGACAATGTTTAGTTTTTAAATGTATTATTCACTTGCCATTTAATGTACTCTCTCTCTCTCTCTCTCTCTTGTTTCCTTTACATGTAACAAATGTTAAATAGAACGACCTTGTTTACGGATTACCTCCTTCTTGCTTCTCGTAACTTTTTTATTTACCATTGATCGTATTTATAAATTCTAAGGTGTCCTCGAGAAATTAAATATAAGCACGCACGTGCTAATAGTTTAGTCCGTGATTAGCAGTGCCATCGATTGATTCCTCTCTCTCTCTCTCTCTCTCTCTCTCTCTCTCTTTTTTATTTTTTGAATGTTTCGTTTGAAATTTTTCTCTTCGTCTTTCATTCGATCGAACACTCTTGTCGCTTGCGTTTTTCCCCGTGGTAAAACTTTAAACGATTTAATCGGCTACGGGAGGAGAGACGATCTTTTTTTTTCTTTTCCTCAAAATCCTCTTTACTCCGCTACTCGACGAGTAGAAAAATAGCTCGAGCGTCGTCGGGTGATCTTGTTATTACGCTGCGTTCTATCTTTGATGAAAGGAAAACACAACCGCCAAAACGACGGAGATACGAGAATTTCAAGATAGGTATACACTCCGGCTAGAACTTTGAGAGATGTGTTATTCCGATCGAACGTTATGATTCATCGGATATCCATTAGAAATCATTACGTGGATCATCGAAGATCTTTTTTCCTAATCCTTACGATTCTCGATAAGTTTTTATTCCTTCGGAGGACGTATAACTTTCCGTCGCATACTTCGACTGTTCTAACGGATTAGAAATCTCGTCGGATCTGTACTGCGAGGCTCGTATCGTTATTTCAAATATTTACAATTCTCGAAACAAATTTATTTATAGGATAGACGAAAGGTATGTATAACGATCGATCTGAACGACGAATGAATAAAATGATCTTTGTTCGTTACGATCGATTGAAAGGGAAAATCTCAGGAGATCAATCGGCAATTGGACATTTTTACGGACATCGATTGAGTCGTGAGGTAATAGTAATTATAAAAAAAAAAAAAAAAAAAGAACAAAAATCGTTCCGATAGGATCAATCCATTTAAGGATTAATAGCTAAGGCTAAAATAGTCGTATAAGATTGAAAGCTCGTAAGAATCTATTTTTTTTTCCTTTTTTCTCTTTTTCCTTTTTTTTCCCCCCCTTGTAGATTCAGGAAAGGCACGCGCGTTACATTGAGCACGAGTCTGCGGTTAGCTGGACCAAACCGTTCGTAAACCCGACACGAGAACCATTCGTTTCGAACGAATACATACGTGAGAGTTTTCAAAGTAAACATAGTGGCCCAGACCAAACGGCGGTTTTCAATTCCGCTCTGAGACCTCGAGCGGTATTTTCAAAACCTTCAACGAGAGAAAGAGAAGAAAGATGACCTTGCTCGTTAAACGGCAATGCGGTTAACGTCTTTGAAAGCTTCTCTCCCGTATGAAGAGTTAGGATAGACCAAAATGTACTTTCGTGTTTCGCTTTGCCCATTAAACAACTATCACGATTGTTCTTAATACTTGATTTACAATCATCGAATATAGGTGTGTGTGTGTGTATGTATGTACAAAAATACATATGTATATTTATTTATTTATTTTTACGTTAACTCGTCATTCTGAAATTCAATTATAAATGTAAGGGAAATAAGTTGAAATGTATATTGAAATATATATATATATATATATATATATATATATAAAATAATAATAATAGTAATTATGATAATAATCATATTCAAAATTACGAAATTATTCGTAAAAACGACGGACGGAAGTTTAGATTTTTTCTATATTATTGAATTAATAAAAAAAGAAAATCAAATCGATCAAGAAACAAATTGTTAATTACGTTAAATTGTTATAAAATAAAAACAGAAGAATAAGACGAAGAAGAGGATAAGATGACTCGAGACGAGAGAATGGAATCAAATCGATCCTATAAAATTTAGAAATTGAACGGTCTGTTACGTCGCTTATGAAATTAATAATCGATTTACGGTTATATACAGAAGCGTGCTTCGGCCAATTGAAAAACGGTCACGCGAATTAAAGAAATGTATCATTTGAAAAATTTTTACCAAAACAATGGCAACGATTCCGGTGGTATAAGCGATTCGTTTCCGGTCAGGGATCCTTTTAAATATTTAACAGGACGTCCGAAAGCAATCGCGTGTTCCGTCGAACGGCGAACCTCGTCGTCGCGGCCACTGTTGAGAGCGAGCACGCGAGATTACACGAATTTTCTGATGGAATTTATATGTAACCATCTATCTATCTCCCTCTCTCTCTCTCTCTCTCTCTCTCTTTCTACAAAAAATATATACATATATATTTATATATATGTATATATATATATATATATATATATTTTCGCGAAATATTTCACTTTGAATAAAATTAACAAGCGAAACGGTATATATAAATGCGGGCATCGTCCTATCAAATACGTCATTTCCATTGGCTAATGATTTTTTTATTGAATTACAATGTCGAGAGAGAGAGAGAGAGGGGGGGAGTGGGAGAGAGAGAATTTCATGATCGTTACATTCGAAACGATTATAACAATAAATGCGATCAACGTACGATAATATTCATGTCATACGTATGACGAGTGGCATTATACGATTATTTATGAAACAAGTGGCGTTTCTAATGCATCGTATTCCCGAAATATCATATACCCCTCCCTCGCCATCTCCCCTCACCCCTCCTCGCTCATACATTAACATGTTTATGGAATGATCCCAGCTGACTTTGACGTAACTGACAGATGATATTGTGATATACGTATATATACAGTCAAGAATAAAATTAATAATTATAATGCTAATAAATGTAATAACATAATAACGGTATTCGCGTTTTAACCTGCTGACGATTGACGTCACGTTGGATTACGCTTAACGACAGATACGCTTCCACGTTTATTTCGATGCTACGCCGTCGTTTCGTATAACAAAAAAAAAAAAGAAAAAATAAAGGAAATCGACCGAAAAAAAAGAAGAAGAAGGAAGAAAAATAATAATAATTATAATAATAACAATAACTCGAGTTATAATTATATCTTCGATCGTTAATAATTCTGTCTCCGTTAAAAGAGAGATTTAAAGTAGGGAATGACGGGGGAAAAAAAGTTAATTATTTTAATCGTTATATACAACTTGCGTTCCAATTTCTTTCCTTCTTCCTTCCTACCGCGATAACACGTAATTCGTGGAAAATGCGAAACAATTTCGCGGTGTACGAGTACGCGTGAAATACAGGCAGACCTATGGCGAGGGGAGGGGAAGGGAGGAGAGGAGGCTTTTATTATTTCTATTTGCGTGACGCGCGGCAGAGGAAGCGTGACACGGACGAACCTTTTCGGCGGACTTTCATCGCCCTTTCGTTTCTCTCTTTTCACGTTATTCGGCCGAGCGCGAAATTAAGAAATATTTCCCCACTTCCTTTCTTTTCTTTTCTATTATTTTCCTTTTTTTTTTTTTTCCTTCACCTGTCCACTTTCTGACGTTTATCTCTCGCTTCTTCTTTTTCTTTTTCTTTTCCTTTATTTCTTCTTCGCCTCCTCATTCTCCTCCTCCCATCAATTTTATTTTTTTTTCCTTCGTGATAATATATATATATATATAAGCTCGGACGTTATATTCTGACAGATTTCTTTGACGAATAAGATCCTGGATTCGTTCTGTATATAAACGATTCATAAATTTTCCAATGATCTGACGAATTTCGTTTCTTTCCTATTCTTGTCTTTTCTTATTTTGTTGTTTTTTTATTTTTTTTTTTTTTTTTTCATAATGAAAAACAAGACAACTCGGACATCAACGACGGAATTCATTAACCTTGGATATCTTATATCGATTAAACGACCAAAAATAATACGGGAATTCGTGCTGATCGATAAACGATATCTCGATTCGCTCGTTCGATTAGATCGGAAATTCGTAAATTTCTTAAGTTCTATTTAAACGACGAAGCCAGATAAAATAACTCGAGAATTTCCGACGGAATTTGTAAACTTGAAAAATTTCCAAATTGTTCGGATACGGACGCGATTGTAATATAACTCGCGGATTATATCGGGCGAACGATATCTCAAATAGTTATGATGCTTTTCCCTAGATTAAATTGAAAATTTTCCATTGAATACGAGATGAATGGAAAAATAACTCGAAGCAACGAATTCTGACGCGCAAATTCTTAAAACTTTTAGGGAATTTTACGTTATCGAGATATAAAACGGATCGGTAAAAATTAGCAAGCGATATTTCGAATAGTTTCCCGTCGATCCTTTTCCCCGTCGATCGGAATAAAAAAAAAAAAAAAATTCCAATATCGTAGCTCGAATTCGCGATGAATAGTCATAAGTAATTTGGATTGGAATTTCAGGTTGCATTAGAAAATCGTACGGGTATATAAATCGTAAGAACGATTTTGTACAATTTACGAACGATCCGGTAAACGTTATTACGATATAATGCCATCTCTCTCGTACTATTCGACGATTACAATTGGAACGTCTCGCGAGTCACTCGGTGGCGTTAGAAAAAGAGTGAGATGCGAGCTCGTTTGCTACCCAACCTCTTTATTCGAGAGTTTTACTGTTACTCCGTAGAATCTGATATTTCCCTGGTGTAAAATTTTTGCTATTTATGAGACGCCGAGGTTCACAAGCGCCGTCCCGCGAGAGTCGGCCCCAAAATTACGATGAATGTGACATCTTCCGTTTCCGCAGTAGTCTGCCCCCACACCCATCCTCCTTCTCATCCTTCTCATTCTCCTCCTCGTCCTTCTCCTTCTACAACGACCGTTCCACCCTTCTCTTGCGCGTTCGTTCATTTTGCTGTAGCGAGCTCTTTCACTGTTCGTTCGTCCAATGTATTCTGACGGAATTATTAAACGACAGAATTAGCAAATATACATTTCTATGTATTCCCTAAGATATTCATACATACATACATACATACATACATACATACATACATACATATATTCATACGTATATTTTTATTCCTTCGTTTCTCTCTCTCTCTCTCTCTCTCTCTCTATTTCTCTGTCTGTTTCCTTTTTCTCTTCTTTATCCGATAGTCTTTTCGTAATTTAAATTCATATCGGTACGTCCGATCGCATAACGTCCGAATAACACTCGTTTTTATACCAATATACGATACACGGAGGACTTGGCGTGTTATCCGGAATTTAACTTTCCTCTTACCTCTCTCCCTCCATCCCTCCCTCCCTCCGCTCCACCCCTTCGTCCTGCTAACGAGTCATTTTCCTGAGACACAATACGCCTATGTATAATTTGTCCGATCGAAATCAAAACACGAGTGCCGTGTTATTCACTGAACTGATTTCCAGTCTCCTCCTCTATCGAATTAGTCGCCAAGTTGAATGTTCGATCGATGAAATTTCACTCCTGGTGCGAATAAAATCAAATGATACGTAGATCGAATCAGTATTTAGAGGAATAAGATTTCGTGTGCGATTTGAGGAAAGAAAGAGAAAGAGAAAGAGAAAGAAAGAGAGAGGACAAAAAGAGAAAGAGGAAAGGAAAGGAAAATGATCCTCTCGATCCTCTAGCTTTTAATAGTCACACGATTTACATACTGATATGAAATACATCACGTTACAAGTTGGTATAATCAGTTTTCTAGCGAAATGTAGCTTTGGGAGAAATGAATTCTCAGCGGTGTATCCCGAGCAAGAGTGTTTCAAACATATGTATATACGTATGTATCTATCTATCTATCCATGTATGCATGTATGCATGTATGCATGTATGTATGTATGTATATATATGTATGAGATAATATAGAAAGCAACTCGGTCTGTTGCTCACTTTTCGTATCGCCGTAAAACTTGATTTTATTCAACCGAATTAAGATTAGTCATAAGCACGAAACCTCTTAACTATATCAGCAAAATTATTGCCGATGCGATAAGGCAAATTTAAAGATGATTATAAATAAAAAGTGTATATTACGAGAACCGTCGATTATCCGAACTAATAATTTCTCCCTTCGCCAATTACGGCCGTCGAAAGAATCGCGAGGTAAGATCGACTTAAGATTAATCTGTTGAAACCTTTGGAACGAGAGTCATTGGTTACCCTAGGATTACCTTAATCTCTTGGCCGAGCTCGTTCTGCCGAGGATCGACAATGTTTTTCTGCGGTTTCCGCTCGACTAACATCCTGTTCGCGCCATAACCATCGGAGGAGGCCCGTTTCTTATCAGTAGTAATGCGCATTACCGAATATTCCCTACCGGATTTATTGGACTTATCTTATTATTCTTTTTTTTTTTTTGTTTTATCATCGTTTAAAACGCGAATGATTTATTCATCGAAATCGATAGAAAATACCGAGAGGGACAAATTAAAGAGACGAAATAAAAATTTTTCGTAGGCATTCAATTCATTTTCTTTTCTTTTTCTTTTTATTTTTTATTTTTTTTTTTTTTTTTTTTAGAACGAACGAAAAAGTGAATGACGTTATTTATAATATATTCGTGGTAATGTTACACCAGGAGGAAGTGAGTACTGACTGAGTACGCGTTTTCGTAGCTCGTACCTCGGCCTTTGTGATTAAAAATAACCTGCACACCTATATGACTAAATAATCGTTACGGTCCATTTAGCTCGGTGCATGCGCACCACGAGACAGAGTACTAACTCGTAAAAGCAATTTGTCTTGGTGTCCATCTCATGCGTTTATCACCGGAGTCAATTTGAATACTCATCTGTATAAGTTATCGTCTAAGGTGAATTTTTCTTGTCTTTTTCTTTCTCTTTTTTTTATTTATTTTTTTTTTTATCGAAACAACGTCTAACTAGTTAATTCAAATTGAACGGAATACTCCTATTTAGAAATGAATTCAAAAATGGAAGACGTTCGAAATTGTTCGAACGATAAGAAATAATTAATATCGTTGAAAGGTGAGTCTAGTAAAATCTTTCGATGTTAGAAATAACATCGAGAAAAGTATATGCATAGGATCTATTCATAGTGCACTGAAAAGTCGGCCAAGAGAATACATGGATCAAAGAGAAAAGAGAGATATATCGTTTCACTTGCATAATCCGTACATTTCCTTGCATTCTTCCATGTAGAAAGAAATTCTCAAACATTCGGGAAGATATAAGAGAAACAACGAAAGACAAGGCGAGTTTTCGAGTCTTTTGAATCATACAATACTAACGTTTAAGAAATATATATATATATATATATATATATATATATATATATATATATATATCTTCGAATATTATCTATACGTTTTCCTAATTTAAATAGATTAAAATCGTTATACGAAAGACTTTGATATTAAAATGATATATACATGATTAAAAATCATACAAATGATTTATATATTGTCAAATTTTTTTAAACTAAGGATTAATTGCGTTTAATTAAATCATTCATTCGAAAGTTTTAGTCGCGTAAGGGATTTCCTTCTTTTTTCTCTTTTTCATTTCAATAAGCATAATCACGATCTTCGAAAAGAAATCTTCGATGATTAAGATATTTTCGATAATTGAGACAGTTTCATCGCAAATTACTTTTCAACAAGTTGAAAAAACAACCGTGCAACGTTGACCGATCTTTCCTCTTTCAATTTGGATCGACGGAAAAATATGTACGAGTAGATTGTAAATAGAAACGATCGATTTAAACACAGTCCATAAATTCGCGGGATATTACTTCGCCGTAATTTTCTTATTACATGATTACTTCCGCTTATTTCCGGCTACGTCCGGTTATTATATATCGTAAGAATAATTGTTCTCAGACGTTATCTTTCGAAAACTTACCTTTCACTAATTGAATATAATTTTAACGTATTATTTATTTCATTGATTTTTATCCACCTATTTATATCGTTTTTATAATGTATTTATATTTTCATATATAAATTTATATTATAACGTATTTACGTAATGTATACACATATATATATATATATATATATATATATATATATATATATAAAATGTATTAATGTAATATATATTATAATGTATTTTATTTTAACGTATTTATAATGTTTTTTTATCTTTATAAATAATACATCGAGCAAAATTATTGGATATATTTTTTGAACCTATAAAAAGTTCTTTTAATGTTTTGATTCCAATTGGTGCCACCGTCGCCATGTATAGATCCTATCGAATAGACAGAACATTTATATCGTCCTTTTATTTATAGGTAATTCGCATAATTTTGTCAACGTACACTTTCTTTTAGTATACCAATCGATTGTCAAAATCGTAGTTTTCACGTTTGAATATTCGCGAGTCAAAGTGATATCGCATTTAGAAGCTATTCGCGATCAATTATGCAATGTTCTAGTTCGAACGTACATTTGCATTTCTCTGCCTGATTTTAGACTTTATTTTTACTCGTAGACGATTTCGAGCATATATTTTCATCGTTTCGATTAAAAAAAAAAAAAGAACTACACGTTTCGATACACTTGACGCATCAATATCGTTATTATAATATTTCGATATATATATATATATATATATATATATATATATATATATATTTTTTCAATAATAGATCGAAAAATTAAGGCCGGCCATTAAGCCGATGACGTTGCGCGCATACGTAGTAGATATACATTTTGTTAGTCTCGTTACCTCGGCTCTGCGTTTTAATACTCAGAGTATTTAAACTTAAAATAATTATCTTTCAATTTATATGTTATAAATCATACGTAATATTTTCAACGTATAAGACATACGTACATACACATGCGGATAAATAGACGAAGGATAATACAATAGACAGTACAGTAAAGATTATGTTTTATTTCTTTTTTTGCTGCTCCTTCGTACAACGTTTATTAACGAGTATGCGTGTATTTTGAATGAAAAGATTGGTGTATGTTCGTATAGAAAAAGTATATTGCGTTCGACGAACTTTCCATTGTGTTATTTTGCCTCGTGTGTTCCAGGAAATTCGCTTTCACGAGAGAGAACGTAAACGAGGTTATTCGTCCTTTGTTGTTGTTGTTGTCGGATAGGTGTGATATTTTCAATGTGTGTTATACGAAACCTCTCTCAGTCTAGCGAAGGACTTGTTCGCAGTACAACTCTTCGTTCGTATCGCTCCGTTGGTA
>OU964986.1:1720034-1722534 GCA_918808275.2 Dolichovespula sylvestris | reverse complement strand
CGTAACGAACGAACGTAATGGACGAACGGACGAACGGGAAATCTCTTTGAAATAACATTGATACCACGATAGACAAACAAATTTTTCTCCTCCAAGTTCAAGGAAACAAACAAACAAGCGAGCAAATAAACGAACGAATGAGAAAAATAAGCAGGCAAACAAATTGGTAGAAAGAAAAATAAAAGAAAATAGTAAAACGTTTAGCTTGACCAAGAGAAAGAGAGAGAAAGAGAAAGAGAGAGATAGAGGTAAAGAGACGTAGATAGATGGATAGATAGTGAGAGAGAGAGAGAGAGAGAGAGAGAGAGAGAGTGAGAGGATAGGTCGAATGCTCGTACCCGAATATATTCGTGTTACGGTTGCACGATTGCTAGTTTGTCTTTCTAGTTTTACCGTTGCTTGCTCTTCGAGGAAACAATCTAGGGGAAAAAGGGACAGAAAGGGAAGTAGCGAGAATGAGAGAATGAGAGAATGAGGGAGAGAGGGATAAAAAAGAGAGGAGAAGGAGTATGCGTCATTAGCACCATTATGTCGCTCTGTTTTCTATCCTTTCGATCGTAAAAAACTATTTCTCTCCCTTTCTCACACGTACGAACCCACCCTCCTTCTCTCCCTCTCTCTCTCTCTCTCTCTCTCTCCTTTCCCTTTGCTAGTATTCTGGGTTGCGTCTATGAAACCAACGCCGATTGCCATACCGCAAACGATCTCGTCTCGTGTTCTTGATTGATGAGCCCTCGAATGGATTCGTCGTCGGTTACGAAACGGCGGCACGTCGTTATCCTTGGCGTGCGATTCGCGTGTCAAGCAGGCCGCATAGCTTGCGAGCCGTTCTTCAAACGGGGCGCATTATCGACCGCGACGCGCTTTCGGGATAATTGCGCGTCGCTCGTGCGCCCCAATGCACCACTATACCGCACTACTACAATCGTACTTGTACAGGTACAGTAGTAGTATTTATACCGTTACCGTTACAACCACCCCCACTCCACCCCCTCTATTCCTCTCCTCCACTAACATTCTTACCTATGTCCATGTGTAATATTCCGATTACTAGTCTCGGGTGTTACGTGCCACTTGATAGATATTGTTTAGAACGTTGAGGGATAAAGAGAGCAGTTTATACTAAACTTCCTCTAGGGGAGTGCGGAATGAGGGAAGTGGGTGTAATTGGAAAATTAGAATGAAAGATTGACGGTGTGATGCAAGGTTAATTCGTTACCCCAAGAGATTTAACGCGTTACGCGTTAAACCGATGCGTTTATTTTTTTTTTTGTTGTTTCCTCTTCGCTTCTATCTTTCTTTTTTTTTTTTTTTTTTTTTATATCTATCGCTCTTCGTAAGTAACATCTTTCTTTCACATGTGTTTAATAAATATACATATATTTTCATTTATATGCAAATATATGTATATATATTTTTATTTTTAATTATTTGTATTAGACTTTATTTTTATTAGGGAGTATACATCTCTTGTTTTTTTTTTTTCTTGGTTCTTCAATTCTCTCGAACTTACTTCTCTCTTCGTATACATAAAAAAAGAATCTACTTGGTTATAATGCAAAAGTTTCGTTATTACTTTTATACTAGTATTATATCATACTAAAGACATTAAAAACTTTTGATATGAAGTATCAATTAATTCTCTCTCTCTCTCTCTCTCTCTCTCTCTCTCTCTCTCCCTCCCTATCTTCGACTATAAAATGAAATAGAGCTTGAAAAAAGAATACTGATATCCAAGTATATAATAACTTTTAAGTTACGTGGAGTTACGAAAGCGGAGGTTTAAATGTAATATGGGTTAACGAAAGGAGAAATTTTTTTTTTTTTTTAATATAAAATCAATTAAATTCCTCGACTCTTCGGGGTTATTGAACGTTTCGAAGCTCCTTGAATATTTTTCAAAATTTTCTCGCGATCCAGATAAATAATAATGTAATAATATTTCATTAGGTATCATTCTTTTCCTTTTTCTTTTTTTTTTTTTCTGAAGCACGTTCGTTGTACAGTATACGAGGGTAGGAATATACGTGGAGCAAAAAAAGAAATGTCGATATTGTCGGCGGTACGTCCGATTCTTTTTTTTTTTTTTTTTTTTTTCTTCTTCGTGGCACATCAAAAGCTCCACATTACGAGGTGGTCTTTTAATAAAATACACCACGTGAACCTACTGTATGCAGCCGCGCGTGAACCATATAACCCCGTGGAACTCGTCTTTGGCGGAAGCTCGACGTTTTACGAGCTCGTAAAATAGTTACTGCTCTATCACCTTCCAAGTTACACACTGTCGTACGACAAAATTTCCACTTCAAACGATTCACCGTGTAGCTACCATACGATTAAAGGCCCTCTATGTTCGATCGGTATCCACCAAATTATTCGAACGTGTCGTGTAAATTAAGCAACTTTTTCTATTTTCCAATTTAAATTATACACCATCGTCATGTTTTATTTTTAGTTAACGAAACCTATTTCGATCGTTAGTATCGAACAGAACGAAGCA
>OU964986.1:1712534-1717534 GCA_918808275.2 Dolichovespula sylvestris | reverse complement strand
TTCTTTTTTTTTTCTTCCTGGTTTTCTTTATTTTTATGAGTCGATTCATAGAAATATGTTTTATTACAAGTAAAGTTTTATATTTCTAATATCACGAATACTAATATATATTACATGGTATATTAATATTATTTGATATATATATATATGAGCCGTTCACAAGCCAAATCGATCGACTACGCTCTATGAATGTTTTTAAATTTATGTGTCAAAGCACTCGACGGAGCTCTAACGTTTTATAATCATAATAAATTTTTCCTTAATTTCCGTTATTCAATACCATTAAGTGGCAAAATTTATTCGGCCATCGAATAAAAAATAATTTATTTTGAGTAATAACCATTATCCTACGACTGTTCTATCTCATTCACTTTATACGTATGAAAGCTAACGTTTGCATTTATACATTCTACGATGTTTATTCGAACGTATATTTTAAAGAGAATTTCAAAAAGCAATTTATATTATCTCATCACATTTTTCCACTCTTTGTTTTATGGAGTTAATCGATTTGGCAAGTGTGAGCGGCTCCCATACGCATGTATTATTATTAACAATAATTATTATTACAATACGACGATAATCAACGAACGAAGCAAGAACGTTTACTTTTGACATATTTAAAAGCAATATATATATATATATATATATATATATATATATATATATAATGCAATAAAACGTACCGATAAACTCTTATAATAGATCGATTCCGTAGATCGAGTTACTCTACATGGTACTACTAATAATGATTCTCTGTGATGAATCAGACCTTGCACTTTGTTCGCATGAACAAGCTCCTGAGTAAATTATAGAAGGGTATTGAGTTTATCAAGCCGAGAATCACAGGTTCGGACGATATCATGGCCAGGGGAATCGGTGGTTTGCATTGGAACGCGTCGAGACGCATCGGGACACAAAACAGGAGGGTGGGAGGGAGGGTGGAAGGGACGAGTCGAGCGTGTGCGAGAGAAGCGAGGGATCGTATTTTATTGCTTCTCTGATAGGCGAAAATGGGAACCTCCTGATGCCAGCGATCGCAAGGGCCATACAATAGGAACCTTCGTCCTGGTTATTAATCATCGCATTTCCCTTCTCGTCCACTTACATCCTGAACGTATACCTGCATGGTACAGAACCGGATGCTTTACGACTACAGAGATACGAAATTGACGACATTTTGACGTTCATTGTGCACGGAATCGAGATGAGATCGTTATCGTTATCGAGTATCATCTTATTCACTTTTTCTTTTTTCCTTACTCGTCCTCTCCGCCCTCCTCCCACCTCCCTCCGGACCACTCGCCGTACTTTAGATTTCGATCGAACGAGAATTCTCATTGCGCACTCGTACTCGCGTTCGAGTCAACTGCATACGTAAATAGCTATATATATATATATATATATATGGATATATCGGTATACATATTTTATTTATTTAATTATTTATTTATTTGTATATGTAGGTTAGTAGTATAGTGCGATTTATGGGGGTTTTAATGTAGATAATAGAATGTAATCGATGCTCGTATAGGCATATATTAGTTGGTGTCCACTTAAGTATTTTTCCGTATCGTGTATTCATTTCGCATCAAAAAAAGAAAAAAAAAAAAAAAGAAAAAAAAAAGAGGAAGAAACTTATGGGACAGACTAATATAACTGCAAACAAGATGAAATATCGTACAGTCGAGACGTACGAATTCGAATTTTATAATGGAAGAAATTAATGTTCTCTATAATTAGAGCCGTCTAATTTCGAAGTTGCACAGTTATCGTTTCGTTTGAATAATTTTATTTCATTCATATCGCCGACGTAATCATTGTCACTTCGTATCGAATATTTTATACGGATTTTCTTTCTCTTTTCTTTTTTTTTTTTTTTTCTTTCTTTTATCAAGTACAATTTACACGCCGTGACTTCGACACTGTACGTAATTTTCTTGTAGACGCGACAAGAAAATTGGGTTACTCCGGAGGGCCGACTTGGGTATATAAAAAAAAAGAAAAAAAAAAAAAGAAAAGAAAAGAAAGCATTTTCCAAATCCTACGAAACGTGGCCGGGAAAAAGGATTTTCATCCTACCGGCGATATATTTTCTAAGCTGATACAATATCTCGTCCCTTTTTTTCTCTTGTTCTTTTTGTTTCGGATTAATACATGTATTCGCTTCGCTCTCGATATATATCCTTAGAGATAGATCGATCTTCTTGTAATTTGTTTTCTTCTTCCTCTTCTTTTTTTTTTTATTATTATTATTATTATTATTATTATTTATTTATTTTTTCCCCAAGTTTCTAGACACAGAAAATATAGTTTCTCTGAGCGAGGCATGATTGAATGCGTACCCTTCCCAAGTAAAATATATTTCGTTATCGTTCCGCTCACAGTTGAGAAGGATCGAATTATAGTCACGCAATCTCTCTCTCTTTCTCTCTCTCTCTCTCTCTATCTATCTCTATCCATCTATCTATCTATCTCATCATCTGTATCGAGCCATGTCTTCTTTTATTAGAATCTCAGGAAGCAAGCAGATTTTTTTATATGTCTCTTATTTTTTTTTTTCATTCTTTCTTCTGCCCCCCCCCCCTCTCTCTCTCTCTCTCGTTCTTTCTTCCATTTCATCGCATTCTCCCGTACCTCTACAAGAAAACGAATCACCTACCGTAACGTGGCCATTTCTCAAACGAATATAATATTTCGTTGCCTCGATTCGTATTTTCGTATTTTCTAACACACGAAGATTCGAAAGATCATTATTACGTTATTATTAACGTTGGGTAACACGATCTGTTAAGTTTCATTTATATTTCATCTTCCTCTCTCTCTCTCTCTCTCTCTCTCTCTATCTTTTGTCGATCGCGATATTTATTAGTATAAATTAATGAGTATAAATTAAGTGTAAATTATCTTTCTTCTTTTTTGCTTCGTTTTATATATATATATATATATATATATATATTTCTTTGTCGATGGGAAGAGGGAGGAAGATAAAGGAAAACCAAGGAAGAAAAAGAGAACGAGAGGAGAAAAGAAAATATCGGTAAAGAAGAAGAAGAAGAAGAAGAAGAAGAAGAAGAACGAATAGATAAGAAAACGTAGGAAAAAAGGAACCTTCGTTAAAAGCCTGCGAGGAGATATGGTATATCAAAGAAATATGCGGTAAAAGTTCTCTCTTCTTTGTTCCTTCCTTTTTTTTTCTTTTTTACTCGTCTCCTTTCCCTTTCTCTTTTTCCCGTTTTTCGTTTTTCGTTGAAGAAGAAAAGTAAAAAAAAAAAAAAAAAGAAAAAACTTATCCTACGTTAAGAAAAGCCATCGAAATTTATCCGATTTCCTTTTCATTCAAGATCGAAGAACTCGATAAACCATCATCGTTTCGAAAGAGAAGGTCTTTGTCAAGCCTACGTTACTTTTTCACTTGGCACACGTAGGTTCGATCGAAACAAACGATTGATATCATCGCACAGGCACGACGTTTAAAACGACGTTAGGTAATTAATGACGGTCCAGCATACAACCATCGTTTACTGTTTAAACGAGAGAAAGCCACCGATAGTAGACAAATGGTGATCGGCAGTAAAGTTTGGTCAAACGTCAAAACAATTTCAACCACGCCCCACGATCTTTAACGATTCAATTTACTTTTATTATTAAATTAAATATATATATGTACTACGTACGTTTATGTAGTGCGTTATGTAGTACGTGTATTATATATATATATATATATATATACTACGTACATTTTGTTTATTAATATTATGGAATGAAATTATTCTCATTTAATACAATCGATTGGAAAAATAGATGAATAGAACGAGAGAGAGAGAGAGGGAGAGAGAGAGATAGCGAGCGAGTTGATTTCTTTGAAAATATTTTTTGGAAGTTAGATCGAAGAAAGCTAAATTGACGTGATAACACACGGTAGAGAAACGTGATTAAAGAATAATCCAATTTTGCTCTTCTTTGAGTAACAAGGTTTGAACGTGCGGATCAATAAATCAAGCGAATGTTTCCACGAACTAGAAAAGAAAGGTATTCGTTAACGTTCGGCGATTTCCTCTATTCAAGTTTCTATCTCACTGTCTGTCCGTCCGTCTTTCTCTTTTTTCTCTTCATTCCTATCTATCCGTCTATCTCCATCTCGATCATACTCTATGTCCCTCCGCAACGAGTTAATCACTGATCATTTTAAATCGCTTGATTAAGTCACGATAGTAATCACTGGCGGCGACACTATCTCGTTCATACTCCGCAAACGCTATCGTCAATTTCGCCTATGTGGAATAATTATAACGATGTCATTAATATCGAAGACTGAAGAAACGATTTTGAACGAACGAGAACGTAAGGGTAAGGTGCGCGTGTGTGTCTTTCGGTCCAATCAAATTTGTTCTTTTTTTTTTTATTTCTTTTCTTTATCGTTTAGATTCTTTCGTTTTCTTCTTTTTTTCCTATCCCCCACCTCCCTCCATGCCTCGATAATACTCGAATCGTAACGACATATCAAATATTAAAAGTTAAATATTATATAACATGATATATTGACATTGGTCGCGATTTCATTCGTTTCACAGTCGATTTATTTGTACGTCGAGTAGATCGCGCGCATATTACAACCTTTCGAACGCCAAATATCCAAAATACAGGCTTTAATGATTTTGACATTACGCTATCGAGCACGTATGTATGTGTTTGCACATAGAAACGTAGGTAGGATGAAAAAAAAAAAGAGTAAAGAAAAAAAAAAAAAATAAAAAAATAAACAAAAAAAAAAAAGAAGTAAAGAGCGTTCCCCGTTGACGGCCTTTCCTCGGCATTATGAATATTCACGGATCGTATCGGTCGCGTTTTACTTTCCGCACGAAATGCATCGAGAAACGTAATGATAATATCTTGCTCGATGATAATAGTAATATTCACTGTAAACGTATTCGCGATTACGAACGTACGTACGTACCAGCGCACGCGGGTTTTCCCCTTTAACGAATAGTTCACGTTTC
>OU964986.1:1700034-1710034 GCA_918808275.2 Dolichovespula sylvestris | reverse complement strand
TAATATTTACTCCGATGAAAATCTCTTAGAAGATACGCAAAAAGTCGTTTCATCTTGCTTACGTTAAAAGAGAAAGAGAAAGAAGGTAAGAGAGAGAGAGAGAGAGAGAGAGAGAGAATCTTCTCGTATGATCAAATGAGCGAACAAGCTCGTATTAAGTCCAGTTAACAAGGTACTCTTAATTCCATTTTTGTAACGTTGTCTCTCTCTCTCTCTCTCTGTCTCTCGCTTTCCTTCGACACTCGAATATCATCTCGTTTTCATTATCTTTTATTTAATTAAAGAGAACCGACCAAATAATGTCGTAATTATTTCTACCCTCCTGTCCTTCCCTCTTTCTTTCTCTTGATCCTTTTTCCCCTCTCTTTTTCTTTTCTCTTTCTTTCTTTCTTTCTTTCATTTCTCTTTTTTTTTTGCTCCTTCGATCAATATCCGCGATATCATCAATATTTCGATTTCAGGCGAAGTCGAAATGTTTTTGGCAAGAAGAATTTTTGTTTTTCATACACTTTTTTCTTTTTTATAAATTCTCTTTCGCCTTCTCTCTCTCTCTCTCTCTCTTTCTTCCTTTCTCTCTTTCTTTGGAACGATATTCGTCATGTGAAAAAGAAAAGGAAGAAAGAGGACAAAAAAAGGAGGGGAAATAAAATACTTTCGAAAATAGAATCGCCTCGAACAATTTTTGCTCGGGTTTTTTTCTTTTGCCATTCTTTTTGCTTTCTTTTTTTATTTTTTTTTCTTCTTTTTTGAACACTTTCTCTCGAAATTTCGGGTGGACCGCAAATTGCGTGGTCGTCGTTACTTCGAACGAGTGAAGAACTAAACGAGGAAAATCGAACGTGCCTATGCCATATAAAGAGAAAAAAAGAAATAAAATAAAATAAAATAAAAATAAAAATAAAATTAGAAATAAAAAGAAAAACGGAGCCATGTAAAAAAATACATATATATATATATATATATATATATATATATATATATATATATAAAAAGAAAAGAACATTTTCTTCGTATATTATATTCCATACGGATACACACAGAATATACACTGCGCGCACACACACAAACATACGTATAATACAAATAATAAAAAAAACATGAAAGCGTATAATATCTTCCTCATTTCTTTTTTCCATGGTTGGTAGCGTGCTTTTTAAAGCGAATGAAAAGCGTAACTAATATCGACTTCATGTACGAAATTGAATCGTGAAAAATAGGTTTGACAGTTCTCTCGTATTCAAGCGAAAGCTCTTCTTTCTTTCTCTCTCTCTCTCTCTCTTTCTTTCTCTCTATCTATCTATCTCTCTTTGACTTTCTCGCTTGTTCGTCTGATCCAAATAAATTACCATTCGTAATAATCGCTGGATTTCGACTTATATATCGCTAATGGAAATACGGTTAGAGACACGAACAACCGTGATATCGCACGAGTGCCCGACTACATTGACTCTTCTGTCTTGAATTTCGAACACGAACCACTCCAATTAGAGTCGTAACTCGATGACTATTCTCGGTAGGTAGTACCCACTTCTCGTCCGTTGCATCGAATCATTATTTATCGATTCACGTCAATTCTGTCATGACGAACGTTCGTATCATTTTAATACTGGATATGCACGTATGTACATCGGTACGATATCAATTTATCAACGATGCTTATCCACCGCTAACAAGCAAAGTTAAGCTCGTATTAACGAAAGGGTCTCGCGTTAATTAATAATATCTAACGCGCTAAATATTCCAGACATTTTTTTCATACCTTTCTTCCCGGGATGTCCTTTGTTACATATATATTTATATATAAAAAAAGAAAGAACAGAAAGAATAAATAAATAAACAAATAAATAATAATAATAAAACGAAAGGAAAAGGAAAGATCGAAACTGCGAACTGTCCGCGATAAGAGCAAGCGTGTTTTTTCACAGCTATAAAAAAAAAAAAAAAAGAAAAAAGAAAAATGTTATTAAAGATATATCAGGTTTTATTCCGTGTTAAACGGATAATTTCTTTCCTTTTCTTCTTCTTCTTCAATTTCTTTTTTTTGTCTCGATGCAATATCACAATTTTCTCACTTTATCGTTCTACAGCGTGTCTTTTTTATCATCCTCCCTCTCCCTCTCATTTACCTCGTACCCCCTTACCCCGCTTCTATCGGCAAAGAACAACGAAGCCTTTTAAACGCCTTCGGAATTCGATATCGCCGTGTACCAAGCGCTTCTCATTCTTCCGTTTAATTGCGTTTGTCTTTTAAAAAGAATTACGTTGCAATGAAAATCGTAAATTATACCCATCGATAAGTACTCGTTTGTATATGTGTTGTTTGCACGTAGATATATATATATATATATATATATATATATATATATATTCCATGTAGATAGCTATGTATCTACCTACCTACCTACCTACCTACCTACCTACCTACCTACCTACCTACCTACCTACCTACCTACCTGCCTGCCTGCCTGCCTGCCCACCGGCAGAGTCCATTATCGTGAACGTTCGATCGTCGACTCACGCTGGACGCTCGAGGTAATGACGTCCATGAATATTTATCGCGTCATCGTTTGAATTCGCCGCATTTCTCTCGCTTCCTACATCGTTTCCTCCCTCTCTCTCTCTCTCTCTCTCTCTCTCTCTCTCTCTCCCCATGCAATGTAATCGTTCGCTCTCGGGAGAGAACCGATGCGATTGAAATCTTTCCCCGTGTATCCGGAAATTCTCAATGTCATTAACTGTGATAAACGTTATGTAATGGATGCCAGTCAACGTGAATACTAATTTTTGAGAGATTTTCAATTAGAAAGGGAAAAAGAATAAGGAAATGAAATAATAATGATGATAATGATAATAATAATAATAATAATAATAATAATAATAATAATGATGATGACGACGACGACGACGACGATGATAGTAATTTCCTCCACGGAAGATACATATTTCGGAAAAAGAAAAGTGCGCGCGTTACGCGTCGAAAATCAGTTTGATTCAAATATCCCGGGTAGAAAACCAATCGGAAGTTACGTGACCGCGCGATCCGTCATTGCTTTCGCCATCTCGCCGTTAATACCGATTAGTCTTTTATCCAACGCTCCTCTACCTCCCCCCTCTCTCTCTCTCTCTATCTATCTATCTATCTATCTATCTATCTATCTCTTTCTCTCTCTCTCTCTCTTTTTTTTTCTTATTTTTCTTTTTCTTTGCTTATTTTTCTTCTTCTTTTTTTTCTTATCGATCCCTAATACGCGAGCTAATCCATGAAAGGGAACGATTCCACGAGGAGATTCGAATGCAGTGATAGCGTGGCTCTATCGGTAAATCAAACGAATCGATACACTTAATCTGGCATCTCTAGGCAATACGACGTTGGCCCATCCCGACTAGTGAATTTATGACTCGCCGGACGATCGAACGATAACATCGATAAATTGCAGTTAGTCGTGATCATCGTGAAACTCTGGACTATCTTCTTTCCATCACTTCTATCCTTCTTCACTTTCTCTTTCTCTCTCTTTCTCTCTCAATATATATATATATATATATATATCACCATCTATCTATCTATCTCTATTCCTCTTTCTCTCGGTGTCTATCTCTTATCGTGTCTATCCAGAGAAAATAGACAACTTAAATCGTTTATTCAATCTTTCGTTGAATGTATATCGATTCGTACGTACGTACATACATCGAAATTATGATATCGCAAAAGAGAACCTTTTAATGTTTCTCCTACCCTACTCAATTAATTTCATTTATGATAAGTAATTCTTACGAATATTATCGAAATTATCTTTTAGAAAGTAAGAGTTTTAAGAGTCCCGACATTGTTCAGAATAGGAGTATTTGATAATATTCTATTATCGTATGTGTTTATATATATATATATATATATATATATATATATATGTCTCGATATTGCATACATACATACACATATATGTGTGTGTATTGGTATGGTGTCAATAGGAAGAGAAATATACTTTTTCGAACTTTCCAAATACCACGATGGAAGTGGGCAGGAGGGGGAGGGATTGACGGATAGACGAATAATAAAGCTAAAAACACTTGGAGAGAAACACTCGACCGTACCACGTATTTGTCTATTTTCTTCGCCGATCGAAAAACATCGGGAAATAGCTTGGAATGGGGGCCCGCCTAAATCTCGAAAGAAAAACAAGTACGGCACACCTTCCGTGTCACTGTCGTAGGAAAACAAAATTCCCTCCTTTCTAGCAAGCCACGTTCGGCAAATAATTCTCTCCCGAACTCCTCCTCCGTTTCTACTTTTTCTCTCTCTCTCTCCCTCCATGTCTCCCTCCCTCCCTCCCTCCCTCCCTCCCTCCCTCCCTCCCTCCCTCCCTCTCTCACTCCCTTTCTGTCTCTCTGCCTGTTTCTCTCCTTCTCACACTCGCGTTCTTCCTCCCCGTTTCTTTTTTTTTCTTCTTCTTCTTCTTCCTCTTCTTCTTCTTTTTCGCGTGACGCATTTGGTACACGAATGAGAATGCATCTCGTCGAGATTTTCTCGTAAAAACTCGTTGCATTCTTATCGTACCTCTCTCCCGATTACACGGTTTACATGTACGAAAAGAGGTGGAATACTTGGAATAGTGTGACATAAAACAACTTGCAACCTCGCCTATCTCCTTTTTAACGAAATAAAAATAGAGGGGAAAAAAGGAGAGGAAGAAAGAAGGAAGGGAAACAAAAAAATGTTAGTACCTATCTAACTACTGTTGATTTTTATCTATCCGTTTCGCACGTTTCTACGCGGTAGGAAAACATGAAAAAGAAAATAACAAAGAGAGAGAGAGAGAGAGAGAGAGAAAATTATCCTATATATACGCGTACATAATTAAATGATGAACTTGACATTTTTCTATTTTTCTGTCTGTCTCTCTCTCTCTCTCTCTCTCTCTCTCTCTCTCTCTCTCTCTCTCTCTGTATCTATTTATCTATCTCTACCTCTATCTCGATCACCGTCTATGTCTCCCTTTCTCTCTCTCTCTCTCTCTCTCTCTCTCTCTCTCTCTCTCTTGAATCGTTCATCCAAGTACGCATGCTCCTTTGATCTCAATTTCACATAGTGACCGAAAGGGCCGATGTTTAGCCAGCTTTGATCGACGGGAAATTTATTTATTCGCTCGCGCGCACCCTGACTGTTTCAACGTGCAAATATCATTCGGGGAAAAAGCAAATAGTTCGTATACTTGTTGACCTTTCTAAAAATTGACTACTCGAACTGTTTCGTGTTCCTTTATTATAGCGACCATTCCACCCTCTCTCTCTCTCTCTCTCTCTCTTTCTTTTCCTCTTTTCTCCTAAATGAACAAACAATAAAAAAAAAATAAATAAATAAATAAAAATACATTTCCGCTCGACGACGAGTCGTTCGAATTTGTCAATCCCCGTCAATAATAACCTGCGATCAATCCGACCCCGATTGGGGATAGGGGGAGGGAAGGAAGTCTAAAAGTATGTAAAGAATAAAATTCGATCGTACCTCGTACCGATGAAATCGTAGAGCGAACAAGCTGTTCCTAATGAATTATGCAATACGGAATCACGAAAGATTTCTTGGCGAGCTTTTTACGGGACGGAATTCGTTTTATTTCTCCACGTTATATCCGGATGGTAGTAAATAGGATAAAAAGAGGAACGAGATGTTATAGAAGATCGTGAGAGACGAGAGATGAGGAGGGGTCGTGAGAGAGAGAGAGAGAGAGAGAGACCGCGCGCACTTGTACTAACTCGAATAATCTCCAGGACACGGTCCTAATAATACCCTACGGCGTTCACCCTTGTCACAGAAGGACTCAAGGGACGATTCGAAAAGTACGTCTGACGCTACCAACACAACCACACTGTCACCCTCCTCTAGGAATTCGTTGTGGTTCGTTGTTACTGCCCATTAAACGCATACCACCCTGCTGCTAGCCGATACGTGTGATTCGTAAGAAGAATGGAACGTAAAGAGAAGTTTTGTAGCTTTTGGATATGAGGGAGGGAGAGGGATAAAGGGGTAGAGGTAGGGATAAGGATGAAGATGAGGTTGGGATTGGGAAGTTGGGGTGGAGGTTGGGGTGGAGGTTGGGGTTGGGGTTGGGGTTGGAGTTGAGGGGGAGGAAATATATAGGAAATTAGTCGAGTCCGTGCATCTGTCGTCTTTCAGTATGACACGAAAAAGTCGCCAGATAGCGTAACGGTCGATATCGGTTCACGTAATCCCTTTAGCTTTTGCCCAGTCGATGCGCAGAAATAACCGCGGCTCGATACAAGCGAACTATTCGCGCTAATGCCTCTTGGGGATGTACGAGGGTCTAGAGGGTAGAAAGTTGGGGAGAAGGAAGTCTCTCGAACAAGGAATACTTTATGAGGACGACAGATGCGTACTCGGATTATCCTTTAAACACACACGATTCCTTTTCCTTTGCTCCCTTCTCTCTCTCTCTCTCTCTCTCTCTCTCTCTCTCTTTTTCTCTTTTAAACCTTTCGTTCGTCTTCAGGACAAAAGGATGGTCAAACGTTCTTATGAAAATACAATAAATGGAAGTCCGTATAAAATGGATTTCGTACGGTTCCTAGAATCCCTGTGACAGTTTAAGATTAAACCGGTAAACCGCTTTAATGCTTTTCGTGGAATGTCTTTCTTTTCTTTCTCTCTCTCTCTCTCTCTCTCTCTCTCTCTCTTTGTCTCTTGGTATTATTGTTGTACATAATTTTATTTTCTTTTTAATTATTACTATTATTTCGAATCGAAGTTTGATAAAACAAAAATGTAAGGAAAGAGAGTGTAGAATTTCTTTTCTTTACTTCATGGTTTACCTTTAATCTCATCATTTTCTTATCTATACTTGCCCGTATTTGCATTTCTGTTATTGCCAGTAGCAATATCATTACTCTTTCTGATATTAACGACAGGTGAAAAAAAAAAAATGGTGTAATCGTTTGGAATATAACAACGCGGCATAGAAAAAAAGGTCCTCGTTTTAATTCGACCATTTCGAAATATCTTCATTCAATTCGATAACGCGTGGAGGAACGAAGATCTAAAGTTTGCATCGTTCGAAACGATTAAAAATAGAATTATACGGGAATTCGTAACGATCTTGGTGGTTACAAAGATCCGATGTATATATATATATATATATATATATATATATATATATATATATATATATAATCTGTTACGTTCGTGTTCTGTACGAGACATCATCAAGAATTCTATTTGATCATGAACGTACGTATGTATATACTTTAACCATATCGTATCTTTCTATTTCGTTGCCTAACGTAGACAAAAGGATTGAATTTGTCCATCGGCCAGTAACAAACCGAAATCCCGTTTGCTATACCGGCGAGCTCGAATTTTCGGCACTTTCACATCGAACAAGCCGTTCGGCGCAAATTTCCATTAATCATCCCCCTGTTCTCTCTCTCTCTCTCTCTCTCTCTCTCTCTCTCTCTATCGCATAGCGTTCGAAAGATAGAAGAGTTGTGTGTGTGCGTATGCGTGTGTACGTGCTATAGCTCGGCCAACTATTTTCCCTGTCGTCGCCGCTCGGCAGCTCGTAACGCGAGGAAATTAGCGCTTTATAACGCTCGGCCTCCGATAATCGTATCGGCCGCTCATGCTCGTTATACTGCCGATTTGCCTGGGGAACCTAGGTGTCCATGCCGTATCTCTCTTTTCACGTGCTCGTGAAACACATCACTTCGCACCTTTCCTCTTTCCTTTCTTTTTGTTTTTATTTTTTCGTATTTTTTTTTCTTTTTTTTTTTTTTTTTTTTTTTATTATTATTATTATTCTCTTTCCCGTTTTTCGATGCGCGATGTTTTATCTTCTTTTTCTTTTTGTCTTTCGTTTCTTTTTCTCTTTGTAAACCGCACTCGCAAAGCCAAGCTTTGTTTCACAAGTTCATGGCACAGGATAGCATCGTTTGATTCTTGTCACGTTATCAAAAAAAAAAAAAAAAAAATAAGAGAGAGAGAGAGAGAGAAAGAAAAAATGGGAGAAAAAGGAGCAAAAGAGTCGTTTCGTCGAAGTTATTACGGTCATAATGGCGGACTGTTAAGATACAAACTGGTGTTATCGGGTTCGAGAAGTTTTCATGTCACGCAACAAAGCACCCTTTTTGAAAGAGATCAAAGTTAGTTCTGTCGAGCGAATATATAAAATGAATTTTATTGTTCGTTATAGAGCTACGATACAAGTCGTGATAGTTATTAACGTATGAAGAAAAAAAGGGAAAAAAAAAATATATATATATATATATACACATAATACATATGTATGCACGTAAAAAAAAAAAAAAAAACAAAGAAAAAAGAAAGGAAGATGGAAAAAAAAAAGTAGAAGAAGAGGGTATGAGTATGGAAAAAAAAAAAAAATACATTCGTTTGCCAGAGGCGCGTTTCCACTTTTCGTTTCGTCGGCAAATCCGCGAGAAAAATTGGCCGCGAGCGGTCAAGCGTGGATGCTGAAAACCATTACTCCTCTCGACTACAAATTTCTCCTGTGAAAGCTGGGAAGGAACGTGCCATGAGAGTTAAAATGGCGTTCTCTCTATGTAGCCAACTGACGCTATCCCGCCACGGCTTCTCCTCGTTGGTTGCCGTACAATGACACCGTGACGTGGAACGAAATATTCTTACGAGCTCGACTTTTCTATCGATCTCTCTCTCTCTCTCTCTCTCTCTCTCTCTCTCTCTTCTTTGACGTCGCTTAGTGTGTACTCGTTGTTACGTAAATCGACGCCTCTACGTTCTTCGAACACGCGACGTTGATCTCGTTCAAGAGACAAGTCCTTTCAAATGTCGAACGAATGTACCCGGAGTCGTTGTTACGTACGAAAATATACATACAATACAAGAGCGAAAAAATGCATGAATAAATCCGTACGAAACTGTTTCGATATAATAATTAACGATCGGTGCGAAGATCAATGAATGAACAACGAACGACGAAGGGGATTTGATCGACGAACAATGACGATCGCTAGCCTCGATCTTACAAATTTCATTTCTTACAATTTTAATAATCTCGCCTTTTTCGTTACGCTCGAAAGACGAACATTTCTAAGGATTTCACGATAAGACGAAGGAGGTACGAGTTTTATCTTAAAAAAAAAAAAAAAAAAAAAAAAAAGAAAAAAAAGAAAAATACAATTTTAAGATTTCCCTCGCAACAATACACATCGTAGATTGAGAATTATTAAAGGTGCTTTAACGAGAGTAAAGTGTAACGCGAGAAGTACGTCGTGCTACGATAAATTCTCCTATTTCTAATCTCTGATCGACGGTAAAAATTAAGATATATCGGACGAATAGATTTATGTAACACAAAAGAAAAAACGCAAATCAATTTACGATCGATATTTAATCCTTTCGTGAATGATAAATAAAGAACGTTGGAAATATATATTATATACATACATACATACATACATACATACATACATATATATATACATATATAAACGAATGCCGTTAGATACGATTCTGCGATGTGATTAGTATCTATTATCGACGAGATAATAGCAAATGAAACGTGACCGTTGTTCCGATCTCACGAACGATTGTAATATAACGAAATGAAAATTGAAAGTGACGTGTTAATACGATACCTCGTAGTAGACTTATACACACACACACACACACACACACACATACATACACAACGTAGCTGTGCATTTCTTTTCTATCTCGGTATCATCATTCGTACGAAGAGACGACGATTGCCGTCGTCCCGATTTCCCGCGTGTGTGTGTGTGTGTGTGTGTGTGTGTGTTGCGATCTAACGTTAAGAGAAGATATAGGTAACCTAACGTCGTGGTAAGATATATTTAACCGATAGGCTGGATTTCTTTTTCGTTCGATATAGAAACTAGCGATTCACGAGGCACGAGGTGGCACGGAACCGGTGCTTTTCCACTGGGAAACGATACGTCTGACCGTTTGATTACCCACGTTATACCCTCGAGCTCTCGTAATTACCAG
>OU964986.1:1675034-1695034 GCA_918808275.2 Dolichovespula sylvestris | reverse complement strand
AATTTATCAAATTGCATTCCGTTTCGACACGGCCGGTGTACACACGCTTCCGAATATAACGTCACTTCGAATCCGAGAACTCGGAGCGATGAAGGAATTAAACTTTGCCGATTCGACCGCGCAAAAAGGGATCCAGTCGAATCGCTCCCTTCTGCGTTCCACTTTTTATCACTTTGAAATTCTTTCTCTCTCTCTCTCTCTCTCTCTCTCTCTCTCTCTCTCTCTCTCTCTCTCTCTCTCTCTCTCGAGGCATCGCCATCATTGGAATTCCAAACGTACGAGTACCATGATATAATTGAAATATTGCTGCATTCTATGGTGCCTCGAGATGAATAGCTATCGAAGGAGAGAAAGAGGATGGACAAACGTTCTTTATCTTTATGAAAAAGATCCGGGCATTCGTGGAATTGGGGAAATTGTCGAATGATAAACAAAAAATGAAATGAAGAGGAAAACGAAGAAAGAAAGAGGATGAGGGGAAAATTAACGCTGCTCGTACGACGATTGTCAAAGATTTGACAGTTGTGAAGATTCACGATTTGAACGTACTTTTGTCTTTATGAGAGAGAGAGAGAGAGAGAGAGAGAGAGAGAAAAAGAAGAAAAAAAGTATCGAAAATTTACGGAATTACGGGGGAAAACGTATGAGAGGAAAGAGAAATGATAAAACTAATTATCGTGTTCTTCTTTTTTTTTTTTTTTTAATATACCCTTATAAAAAAGATCGGGAATTTGGGGGATTTGGGGAATTTTGGGAATTCGGGGAATCATGGAAAAATGAAGAAAAGAAAAAAAAAAAAGAAAACAGTACGAAAAATTATCGACGCTCGTGCACGCGATATTTGAATAGTCAAAATTGAACCGTTACTCGTTACACGACGGCGTTCTTTATATCCTTATAAAAAAAAAAAAAAAAGAAGAAAAAAAGATCGGAAATTTGGGGAATTCGGGGAATCGTGGAAAAAATTAAAAAACGAAAGAGAAACAACATTGAAACAAAACAAAACAAAACAGAAAATTATTGACGCCCGTACACGGTATTCGAGGAGTCACAATTGAACCGTTACTCGTTACGCGACGGCGTTCTTTATCCTTACAAAAAAAAAAAAAAAATCAAAAAAAGAAAAAAGATAGGGAATTCGGGGAATCGTGAAAAAAATAAAATGGAAAAACAAAACAGGACAAAAAAAAGAAAGAAAAAATTATCGACGCTCGTACAACGGTATTTGAGTATTCACAATTGGACTACGAAATTCGGTACGCGAAGCGCAAACATTATATTCTAACGTGATAAATCGCCGTACGAAAAGCAAAAAAAAAAAAAAAAAGAAAAAAAGAAAAAAGAAACAAAAAGGGATGCGTTCTCTAGCCGCTCCCTCCCTCCCTCCCTCTCTCTCTCTGTTTTTTTGGACACTTTCACGCAGTGTTACGTTACAATGACAAGAATTTTATGAATGAGAAAAGAGCTTCGGTTGAAATTCCTGTTTCGAAAAATTAAAATAAAAAAATAATACAGATGTGAATCCGGTGACCTAACGGCGGCAAGCTAAAACTACTATCTCATTGTCCGTTCGCACGGTGACCGAACGAGTTAACGCGCTTTATTTTCACCTACCTCACGACGAAACCTCCTCCTCCTCCTCCTCCATTTCATCCCCATCTCCTCTCCTCTCCTCTCCTCGCCATTACTCTACTCAATTCTTCCCTTTCCCTTTCCACCATCCTTTCTTTTCCCTTTTCGTCCCTTTCGTTCTACGCTTCTCGGATATCCGGGATAGTAATAAATTCTTTCTCCCTCTTCTTCATCATCCGGCATACCTTGACTTATACTTCATTCGGGTGTAAATTTGCACGCGTATAATGTCAGCCGTCTTTCCCATGCATACGAGATAACGAAAATGTAACTATAAAGATTTCTCTCTATGCAGAAAGAGAAATGATGGCGGTGGAGGAGGAGGGGGAGGAGGAGGAGGAGGATAAGAGAAGGAGGAGGACGACGAAAAGAGATACAGGAGAGCCTGAAAGCAAAATAATATACGGCGAATATAAGGATTTAAAGTAGAGAAGAACTGGAGTCGAGTATCGTTAAACGAATTCGCGATTTCTTACCCGACGCATTCTACTTTCTTCTTCTCCTTTTTTTTCATTATTATTATTATTATTATTATTATTATTCAATCTCTTTTCCCTCTTTCTTTTCGTCCCTCGTACATTTTTCATCGTCCTTTTTATACTATAGTACTATTGTTTTACGAGCGACGACCCTTCACGTATAATTGAGTTGATCGTTAAACAAATTAAACATCTTTGGTTCTCAATATATCAGAATTAATGTAATAAATAATGTTGCATTAATCGATGCAAAGTTATAATAGATTTTGAGTGTAATAGAAAATTATTAACATCGCCAACATAAATTTCAGAACGTTAACAATCGAAGCAGATGTTATATACACACATTCACACACACAATAATATTATAGAAACGTAAAGCGTATCGCGAGGAGCAAAACCCGATTGGTTACGATGAGTAAAATGGGTCGCGTATAATCGAATTGTTACTTAATCGGAGAACGATTAATTAAATTATCAAAATAATTGTTTCTTCGCGTTCTTCTTTGTCTGTATTTCTTTTTTTTTTTTTCACTCTCCGTTTCATCGAATACATCGAATAAAATTGCTAACGCGGAGTTTAAAGTAGATTAAAAAAAAAAAAAAAAAGAAGAAACAAAGTAGAGAAAGACGAGAGATAAATAAAATGCTACCAACGATCGGGACAGACTTTATGATGTCGAAAATGATCTGACCAATAGGAATTTAACCTCGTATCACGAAGAGCAAAACGTTGTTACGCTTGTAACGCGCGGTTTCGATCGAGGCAGTAAAAAGAGAAACGATATACCGATCGGTATCGTTAATTACAATGAATTACGAGAAACAGCTGCATCGAAAATATCGCAAAGCGTGTGCCTTCGAACGTACACGCGCCATATGCGTTTCACTGGTTGCACGTTTACGCGAGAGTCGCGGTAAATGGTTGCTAAAGCGGGGATAGGGGTGATGGGTGGGTGGGTGGGGGTGGTGGTGAGGTTGTGTACGAGCGAGGTAGGAGGGAAGGGGAGGGTGGAATATGAACGAGATAGATCGAGGCGATAAATTTTACACAATTGAAAACCGCGCGACAACGAATACTCAGGTGTAACTATAACGACATTACACAGTGCTAATCGCCGATATAATTGTACTCTCTAAATTTTAATATCCCCACCTCACCTCCCCCCATCTCCCTCTCCCTCACGAATCGGATCATTCCTAATCGATTTAGTGATTTCACTAAACTCCTAGATGGTGTACGGTTTTTATATCGAAACGTAACGATCGAAACGATTTACGATTCGGTCTGAAGATTATACGGACGACAATTAAACTGTCGATAGAGCTTATCGATAAGCGTTAGGAATAGTAGTACCGTCTGATTCTGATTCTGATTCTGATTCTGATTCTGATTCTGATTTTGATTCTGATTCCGATACGTGATCGATGCATGATCATAGTTTTCAGGAGAACTTCGAACGCGAACTGCTGGAAGGGAAGAAAAAAAAAATAAAAAAGAAAGAAGATAAAGAAAACGATAAATCGTATCACGGAGCGATCACGAGACGAGTTCCGATCGAGCGTAAAGACAATTGAGAGGCAATTAAAACGATCGATGGGGTAGCGTCGATACAATCGAGGCAAGTAAGTGACTAACGCGATTAGACGTCATTGTGTGTGCCGATTCGTTTTCGTTAATTCGAATGGTATTCGGGTCATAAGTGAAATAATAATTCGAACTTGTTTTTTTTTCTTATCCCTCTCCCTCCCCCGAGGCACGAATCTAACCGATCTAAACGAGGCCCCGGACGGAGTATGGGAACGGTTACGGTGGTACGGGTAAAATTCAACGGGAAATACTCAGGACAGGGTTCGTGTTAATGCGGAAAATCCTGACTAAAGCTCCCATTTAACAGGCAAGATTACGGGTAATACACCTGATAAGGATTATAGAGAGAGAGAGAGAGAGAGAGAGAGAGAGAGAGAGAGAGAGTTCGTTTCCATTCCCCTCTACCACCCCTTCGTTTCCTTCGCGGCAACCTCTCGTAAAATGAAATACCTGGGTCGAGACCGGAAGAGAGTGGGTCTTCGCATAACGGAATTGTCCTCGTCTTTGAATAATTAAGCTTCTTTGCCTCGCGGCGAAAGCTCCGAACCGGCGATCCCGCGCCTCGCAAGACCTTGGGGGATGGGGATGAGAGAGAAAGAGAGAAAGAGATGGAGAGGGTGGGCGTGAGAGGGATGAAGAGAAGTGACTTTATCAAAGGTACATTACTAATTCTTGTCCCATCGAATTAAACGCTTGGGACGTGCAACTTTCGCAAGTCGGTGTTCTTCCTCTTCCTCTTTATCCTCCTCCTCCTCCTCCTCCTCCTTCTCACGACCTTCCTTTATTTTATATTCTTCTTCGTCCTAACAATTTCTTCCATCTCCGTTTCTACCGAAAAGGGTAAGGGATGCCCTCTTGCCTCTGGAAACGTAGGCACTTCGTTAGCCGGACGTAAACTTTCGTCTAATTATCAACGGGCAAACCAAGAAGAAACATTCTCCAAGGTTCCACGGGTACGAAACTTCCGACTTAAACGACGTAATTATCGAACAACGGACTAGACCAAGAACGAAATTTGCACATTTGCACCTGGTAATAGTTTATCCTGTTCGTATACACACCCCTTTGCCCGAAGTTGGATATAAGATATCCACTGACAAATCACCGTTCATTAGCATATCGCGTGGAATCCGATCGAATAATAATATACATGTATTGTACATGTTACAATTGAATGGTTTTCTATATGCAATGGATTTGTTCGTTCGTATCGTAACTCCGTTGCAACGTAAATGCGTTAACGAGATTATGAGAAGATAGATTGATCGCACTTATTTTGAATCTCTCCAATTATGTTACGTTGATCTTTTTCTGTTTCTTTTTTCTTTTCTTTTTTAAATTACCATCGGAAAATTTCGAAGTAGGGGGTTAGGGGAAAAATTGATGAAGAACGATTAGAAGTGCGAAAAAATTTGTTGACGAAGTTACGTCGAAATAACGTGGAAAATAATTGCAAGGAATACGAGTTAGAACTGTAGTAACATAACCGCCGGAGCTAATCTCAAACGGATAAATAAGCAAACAATATTCAGCGAGTACATGGATAATGGAACTAACACGTTTCGACAGCAAGCGTTAGGTAGAGCAATAGGATGTCGATGAATCAGCGATAATATCCGAATCGAAATTGGATATTTGATAAGCAAACGCAATGCAGCTAATCTCTCGTGCGTACCAACCGATACGTTAGATATAAATCAATTGATACGTCCAGTAATAAAATCGAAACAAAGTGCGAAACTCTCTCTCTCTCTCTCTCTCTTTCTCTCTCTCTGCGTGCGTGCAATTGTGTATACGTGTGTGTACGTGCGCGTCCAATGTAAGTTTTAAATTGATAACACGATCGATCTTAATTAGAGGAAATCAAAATATTTATTGCGATGTATTTTTATTTTCGTTGATCTTTTTTAAAAGTTACTAATTATGAATCGATATGTATATATATATATATATATATATATATATATATATATATATACATATACATACAAATACAATAATACAATAAATACAATAAATACAACAAATACAATAAATTTAGTATTCAAAACTACAATGCATTCTATGAATCGATAATAGTTTTTCGACCGAATCGCTTGAAATTCGTTATTACTTTACTATACGTCTATTCGTCTTATTATATAGGCTCTAAATGTGAAGATATTTAGTGCTTTTAACGTTGAAAATTTTCAAAAAAGAATTATGACATATAATATACGTGCCCTCAGTTTCCCTCTCTCTCTCTCTCTCCCTCTCTCTCTCTCTCTCTCTCTCTCTCTCTCTCTCTCTCTCTCTCTCTCTTTTAAAGCTTTGTTTTAGTCATACGTCGGCGAAGAAACATTTCTTTTGAAAATTGCTTTTCACGTCACGATTCAAGCATCCAGTAATAAAATGGTATCATTATTACAAAGAAGGAAAGTCGACGTGGTTAGAAAAAGAGAGACAAATGGAGAGAAAGAGAGAGAGTGAGATCCGTTGTGTATTCTTTCTCGTGATATAACGCAGCATAAAATGAAATTTTTCGTTTCGAGTAAAATCCGTGGATCCTAGAGAATAACTATACGCGAGTTGACTCTTTTATTTTAAAAGGAATATAAAGAAAATAGAAAAGAAAAACCAACATCTTATCATTCGTAATGTACGAAGAAGTAAGTTTACGGTCGATTAATTGCATTTCGTTAATGGCCAAATTTTGGCGTGAATATTAAAATGAAAGTTTCGCTAGACGCAAATTATTGCCGGCTTTACTATAACTTCGTTATATTTATTTTACGTAATCAATGAAATCACGGTCGAGTAATTTTTTCGGAAAACAAAATTACAAAAAAAAAAAAAAAAAAGAAGAAAAAAGTTTCGACGAAACTTTATGGTATTAGAGAGAGAGAAAAAAAAAAGAAAGAAAAAATCGCAAGAGAAATACGAATCCGTAAGGTAACGAAGTGAAAATTTGTCAAGAATAATTTTTTTTTAACTTCATGGATGGAATAATCTTGACGTAAATGCAATTAGGGAAGTATGCGAACTATTCTAATTATTCAATTCTTCTCATGAACGAATCTCATCGATTGTACGATTTCTCTTCCATTCTATCTCAATGTATCGAAAAGTTAATTAGCCATGCGCTCGTTGCGGTGAACCGATTGCGAGTCGCATTCTCTCTCTTTCTTGTTTTTTATTTATTGATTTATTTTTTGTTATTGTTGTCGTCGTCGTAAGTGCTCGTAAAGTGTCTTTTAACATCGACGTCGAACGTAAAAACTACTCTGGATAAAGTTTTACTCGTTCGATATAATCCTATTTAATTGCAACGGTATATTTAGTTCTGCTGCCTCGGGATCCTCGTCCCATTCCAAAAAATGAAGAAAGAGAATTGAAGCAACAAAAATAGCAAAAAAAAAATGAGAACGAAAGAAAAACAAATGTGTCTTAGAGAAGGTTGACGGAGGGGCAGGAGAGTGGAGGGATGCGAAGATGAACGTAAGTAAATAAAAAAATAAATAAATGAAGTTCAGAGGGTATCGAACGCGTGTCTGACGATTTTTACTTCGTTAATTGAAAAGATATAATAATAATAATAATAATAATAATAAAAATAAATATAAAACTTCGACGAGTTAAACTTCTTCGAGCGTTTCGCGTGAAAGGAAAAGAAGAGGAAGAAGAAAAATAAGAAAACGAAGAAATGATAATTCTACGATAAGATAAACACGAGTTACGATAACATCCAAACGATACCCATCTCGATATCTTGAAACCCCACTAAGTAACTCGTAGATGGATCGATGAACGGGCAATTGACGAAATTATACGTCGAGGAATAGAATGAATGACCGACTACTACCGGTGGATGGTCCGTTCGGTAACATCGAACGACGTAGGCTATCCCTAAATTCTAATAACATGTCATGATTTTGCCTAATAACTGTGATCCGATTTCGTCCGATTTCAATATTTTACCATGTCCGAATATAACGCATAGTCGTCGTTTGCACGTAATTCAAACGTCTTGCTAAAAATACAATGCACCTCTCCGATAATATCCTTTATTCTTTCTTCTAATCAAAAAGAAAAAGAAAAAAGAAAAAAAACGTACACATTACTACATACATACATACATATACATATATATATATATATATTTTCGTTACTAAAAAGAAGAAAAAAAAAACAGAAAAGAAAAAGCGAAAAAATAAAAGAAGACCTCGAAGTAGATACAATCGGATAAATGGAAAACGCTTTTCTCTCTCGCAATTATAATCGATGAGGTTCGCCTGGCGAGTGGGAGCGATCAAAAACGGGAATTTAATGTTTTAAACGTTAACGCGTAAAGAATTATACGCTGTTACATCGATTACGTGATTGCATAGATAGATAAACCGTGCACTCATGCATATAACCGTACGCACAGATAAACTGCATACGTATCTACTTACGTACGTACGTATATAGAAAATTCAACGATTCGATATCTACGTAACATCCGTCTCGGTTGGATACGAAAGGGGTAGAAGAAATTTTGACGTTTTTAACGGATAGAAAGTATTCGTTTGGCGTTAACGAAGAGCATAGATTTAATAAATTGAATTTTCAAGAGATCTTCGTGTACCTACCAAAAAGAAGAGATGAAAAAATAAGCGGAAACGGGTTCTGCGTCTTCGTCCTCTTGATCATGTAGAGCAGTAGAGAACGGTTTCGGTTTTGTATCGTCGGTAGGATCCTCCGTAGAATCGACGTTTGTTATTTTAATCGTTAACGCCCTTATATCCCCAACTCCCTCTTTTCCTAGATCCTAAACTCGCGGATCGTGGGAGGGAGGGTGTGCGTTTTAACGTAACGAAGCTCGATCGAAGTTATTCGCGCACTTTTTCGCGCCGTTCACCGCAATGACGGTAACACAATGCGGTAGGAAGGTACACGGGATATACTAGTTGAAATTATTCGAGTCGGTCGAGAATGATTCTATGTCCGTGTGAAACGATCGAGTCGTGTTTTACACTCGAATCGAGAACGTATTTCTTTTTACATTCTTTTTTACTTTCATATTAATTTGGTAACAACACATTAATGCTCGGTCCTTTTCTTTTTTTTTGTCTTTTTTTCCTTCTTTATTATCTCTCCTTCTTCCTCTCTTTTTTCCTTCCCTTTTTCTATATCTTTCCCTTCAGTCCATCGAGGAGACCGTTCGATCAGTTAACTGCTCTCTCTCCTTTTTTCCTCCTCTTCTTCCTCTTCTCCTCCTTCTCTAAGCGAACGATCACTTTCACCAGTAACACCATCGATCGCGCAGATCTCGAATGTTCACCGTAAGATCCATTGATGGAAGATAGATAGATAGATAGATAGATAGATGGATGGATAGAAATAGACGGAGAGATGGATGGAGAGATCGGGATAGCAAATAAAAAAATAAAAAAAGAAGAGAACAAAAGGAAATAATATTCAACGATCGAAAGAAACACTGGATCGATCGTCCTTCCTCGTCCTTAACGATATCGCGCGAATCCTCATCCCGTTATCCCGCAGTAAAGATCACTATTTCTCGTGGCACACTGCTATCCGTCACACTCGCGAAAAGAGGTCAAAGGTGGTAGGACTATTTTCAGGATACTCGGCTGCTCCTCCCATCGGATGTAGAGAAACCCTTCGCAGTCCGAGTACTTGTTGTTTCTTTTTTTTTCTTCCTATCTCTCCTCGAATTCCTCTTCGAGGGGAAATGAAATAAAAAAGGAAAACAAACAAATGAAAGATCAAACGGTTAATCAAAAGGGAAATGTGAAAAAGAAGGAAGAATATTTCTAATAACTCTTCAGTGTCCACGACGAACGGACGGGTTATAAAATCAAAATCGAAACGGGAATAAGGACGAACGAGTAACGAGCTCCGTTACGTTACGTACGTGCATACGTACGTACGCGCGCAAGATTAACGAAAGAAAAAAAAAAAGAAGAAGAAGAAGAAGAAGAAGAAGAAAGGAACGAAATTACTATGGAACGCCGAAGGGTAACGAAAGGGAACGCTACGAAAATTCAAGGAAGGAGAAGGAGGAATCGAGAGGATAAGAAACTAGAGGAACGCAAAAGTAAGAAAGGTGCTGAGAGAAGGGTGTCTGACACGAGGTGGTGACGGGTGCGGGGGGAGAAAAAAAAAAAAAAAAAAAAGAGAGAGAGAGAAGAAGAAAACGAACGGAAGAACGCGCGAACGGGTTTGCGACGTCACTCTTTAAACAAATTAGCTTCCTTTGAAAATTCTTTGTTTGCTGCCGCGAGGATGCGCGCGAACGAGTCGCCAAAGAACGCGCCTCGAAAAAGGGGGGCCCTGGGGAGGGCGGGCGGGGGGGGGGAGGGGCACTGAGCGTATCTATGTATATATATATATATATATATACGTGGGTACTAGCCGAGCGGGTAAAAGCGTACGACGAACGTACGTACGTACGAACGAACGAACGAGACGTACGAACGTACGAGTGTGTATATGTAAGAGAGAGAAAGAAAGAGAGAGAGAGAGAGAGAGAGAGAGAGAGAGAGGGAGAGAAAGCTAAAGAACGAAGAAACGAGCGAGAGAGCAAGCGAGCCGAGCGATGGTTATGCGCGAGCGACGCGTCGTGTTGTTGGAAACCGACTAAACCCCGAGAGCCGTCCTGCACCCCCGGATGCCGCGCATGCCCCTTCTTCCAACCCTACAGTAACTCTCTCTCTCTCTCTCTCTCTCTCTCTCTCTCTCTCTCTCTCGCCTGCTCCTCCTTCTCCACCACTTCCAACCTTCTCTCATCCTCCTCTTCTCCTCTACTCTCCTCTATTCCCTTCCCTTCTCTTCTCTTCTCTTCTCTTTCTCCTACTCTCCTTTCTCCTCTCCTCTTCTCTTCTTCTTTCTCCTCCCCTCTCCCTCTCTATCTCCTCCTTCTCCTCAGCTGCCACCCAACGCGTGCCGCCCCCAAAACCACGGTGACTTCATCTTTTTTCTCCATATCGTAAGTGCCCTCTCTCTCTCTCTCTCTCTCTCTCTCTCTCTCTCTCTCTCTCTCTCTCTCTCTCTCTCTCTCTTTCTTTCTTTATTTCTTTCTCTCTCTGTCTTTCTGTCTCCAACTATTTCTATCCTATCTCTTTCATCTCTCCCTTTCTTTACGCCCTTATTCCAATCCCATTGTTATTCTTATTTTCTATTCCATTATTATTCCTAGTTCGATCCGTACGACGAATCGTCAGATTTATTTAGCCATCGGCGATGTATAAACGATCGGGAGGATCGTTATCGATGAATTTTATATATTCTTTCTTATTATAGGGCTATCTCTAAAAAAAAAAAAAAAAAAAAAAAAAAAAAAAAAAAAAAACAAAAAGGAAAAAAAAATGAGAAGAAAGAAAATTAAAGAATGAGTAAAAGGAGAAGAGAAGCTTCGGATCCTTTCCTTTTTTTTTTCTTTTCTCAATATTTCTATTTCTTTTCTTTTTTCTTTTATTGTACGCAACCACCGCGCTACGAGAAACAACTTCTTTGGGTATATACAGTGTAATGATTAATTGCAACGCGATAACTAGGAGTCTCGAACGAGTTTATTGTTAATGAATAACGAAGAAGAAGGTATACCTAATGTCAGATTCGAATTATTTCGAACGATTCTACTATATAGCCCGTTTATGCGTATACATATGGATAATATGTACATATACATTATGGATAATAATACACACACACACACATATATATATATATATATATATATATATATATATATATATTCAGATACGGGGAATGTTTTTCGATGGTAAAACGAGGAAAATGAAAATTTCACGAGGGTTGAAAGAGCACCGGTAGGAATATCTTGTGAGAAAAGGTGGATTTGAATTTTCAACCTAAACCCCGGAGCAAACAGGCTAGAAATTGGAGCAACGTTGAAACATATGCGAGATCATCTCTCGTTCGTTTTAAATCATATAAACTTTGTAATAAATACGAAACTGTTACATGTATCTCCTAGTGTGGATGGTATGTATATATATATATATATATATATATATATATATATATATATACACACATACGTGAATATTTACATACACGCACACACGTACGTACACAAACACACATGCGTAAAAATGTATAAATATCCGTGTTTTCTTGCGAGCGTAAGGAGAAGCGAAAGACGGGAAACGAGGCGTTGTCGGAGGTGGAAAAGTAGGTGGAAAGTGGGTGGGTGGGTGGTAGGGGAGGGAAGGGGGGGATTCGTAGGAAGCGCTAATGGAACGTGGTGAAGCTGTGGCTGGTGCTGTGGCGTTGGCGCGATCCTCGTTGAGCTTGAGGATGCCCTGCTTGAAAGTATCCGACGTTGAGATTAAGAAGAGAGCGATAAGAGAGAGAAAAAGAGAAAGAGAGAAAGAGAGAGAGAGAGAGAGAGAAAGAGAAAGAGAATAAAGAATAAAAGAATGATTAATTCGAAGACGCGCACTCATCGTCGTCTTGAGCGAGGGAGCTTCGTTAAAATCGCGATTCATGGCACGAAAAGCGAGAATAAGCGATTGGACAATGAACAGAGGGAGAGAGATAGAAAGAGAGAGAGAGAGAGGGGTGGAAAGGGTTGCCAAGGGTTGCGATAGCCACCCTTCCTTCTTCTCTTTTTTTTCTTCTTCCTCCTCTTCTTCATTCTTTTTTTCTCCTTCCTTCTCTCCCTTTCCTTCGCACTTGTTTTCTTTTCTCTCCCTTGGTTTTTTTTCCCTTCTCTTCTATTCTTTTCTTTACTTTTCCTCTCTTCTTTTTTCTCTCTTACCAGTGTTCCTCATCAAGAGGCTATTGATTTATTCTTTCTACAGGTGTGCCTCTCGTCCTTCTTCTTCTCGCGATGAATCGCGGGAACATTCGTCTTTTCCTTTCTTTCTCCTTTTTTTTTTTTTTTTTTTATTATTTCTCTCTCTTTTATTATTCCTCCTTCTTCTTCTTCTTCTTCTTCTTCTTCTTCTTCTTCTTCCATTCCTTTTTCTTCTTCGTGCTTTTTTTTTTTTTTTTTAGTTCCTCCGTATATTTCCCTCCTCTACAGAGTCGTCGTAATCGTCTCGTCGTTGTTCGTTGGTTCACCAAGTAGTAGACACTTCAATTTTTCATCTCGAAATCACAACAATGCCGGCTCGTTAAATCCTCTCTCCCACCCCCAACCCCCTATCCTTTTTTCTCCCTTTCCTTCCACCTTTCTAGTGGTTATTTTTGTTACTTTTATTATTATTATTATTATTATTATTATTATTATTATTGTTTTCTTTTTCCTTTTATATATACTTTACTTACCTTCTTTTTTTTATTTTTTTTTTTTATTTTTAGGTAAAATCTTCCACCACGGTTTTTTTCTTCGTCTCGTTCTCGCTCATACCCCCATTTTTTTTGGTCCCTCAGCCCCAGCGAAAGATTCAAAATCCTTCTGTCCAACACCATTGTGTTCAATCTCTTTTCCTTTTTCTTTTCTTTCTTTCTTTCTTTTGAAGAGGAACGGAAGCGAAAGAAAGGGAAAAAATAGTGAAAGACAGAGACAGAGAACGATGTAGAGAGAGATGAAGGGAGAGAGGAAGAGGGAGCTTTAATAACCACTTTGGATAAATCTCTTTGGCCCTCCGGAAGATCGACAGGGCTCGAGCGAGGATGACGTTATCGCGATTATCAGTCAACCAGCTATCGTTGAGATGATTTATCTAAAGATATGAGATAAATAATTGTTTAATCTATAAATGAAAAAGAACGGAGATTTGTGAGTAATAAAAAACAAAGAAATTAAAAAAGAAAAAAAAAAAGAACAGAGATAGAGATAGAGATAGAGAGAGAGAGAGAGAGAGAGAGTAAACGTGAGAGAAAATAGTGAACTTAACTCGAGTTACGAGGTACCCAATAATTGATCCGATTCACGTCGAAACTTTTCGACGCAAGATTCAAAAGAAGATGGTCGGTGGTGGATATTGGTGATGTTGGTGGATGTTGGTGATGGTTGGGAGAAAAAGGGAAGGGGAAAGGAAAATCAAGATGGAAAGGAGGAGGCAAGACACTCGGCCGGAAGAACTTTTCAATTTCCTCTCCTTCGCCCTTTGCTAACGTAAGGAAGAAAACTCTTTATGGAGGTGAACGTTTCGCATTACCAAACAGCCCTTCTCAGCCGAGAATCCCTTCTTCTTATTCTACTTCTCTTTTCACCCCCTCATCACACCACCAACCCCTTCCTCCCTTTAGCCTAGGCTTTTTCATCGATGTTTGCGATCGATATATATATATATATATATATATATATATATATATATATATATATATAGAGAGAGAGAGAGAGAGAGAGAGAGGAGAGGAAAGCGAGATATAAAGAGAATCGATATTACCTACTCCTCATGTCAATCCTTAACGAGAGTAAACGCGCTCGTTTACCAAATCCTAAGGATCACGAGAAGAGGGTATCATTAGCAATCCTCAAAAGGGCTGTTGTGGTTTCTCGAGATCGTAGGTAATCAAAAGTACAAATACAAGAAAAAAAAAAAAAAGAATCTTATCGATTAATTAGTTACGTACCTATATATAAAAATATACTTGATTCTTTTTCTGTTTCTTTCTTTCTTTTATATATATATATATATATATATATATATATATATATATATATATATTTCTTATCGCTAATTTGTTTTTCGTTCCTTCTATACTTCTATAATTCATTCGTGTTAATTTCTTTTGCGTCGCATTGAAAAATTAATTACGCAATTACGCGTATATATATATATATATATATATATATATATATATATATATAATAGACTTAATTAAAAGTAGAAGAGAAGGAGCAATAAAATAAATGTATAGTAGAATCTTGATAATAAGAATTAGTTGAAATGACTAATCGAATATTCTAAAGACGTAACGAGACGATTGTATTCGTCATGCATCTGATTTTCTTCTACGTAACAAACTTGCGCATTTAACGTTAAGCAAACTAAATTGGCCATTAGTATAACTGACGAAACTCTGGCAATAGCGTATTTCCCCATCCTTGTCTCTTCTTTCGAAATCTCTCTCTCTCTCTCTCTCTCTCTCTCTTTCTCCTTTATATTTCTCTTTCTATTTCAAGACCCTTAAACTCTCCCGTATAACCAGCAGCACCGTTTCCCTTCGATTTCGAAACGCGGCTCCCTTGAACTTTCCTATTAACTGGTTAATTTGAATCCGTCCCGTCCCTTCTCCCCCCGTCCCTTCACGTCCCGTCTCGTGACACGTGACTAACGATCAAAAACGCCTTGCTTTTCTACTCGCAACGCGCGAACTTTCCTTCCGACATTATAACATGGTACGACGAGATATAGTGTCAGCGATTTTCTTCGGGATGTTCCTGTTGACTTTCGATCAAAAGAACAGCGTTATATTTACCTCTATAATATGTATAAATATACACGTACAATTTTTTGATGTATATTTTGAGATCGAAGAAGAAGAAGAAAAAGAAGAAGAAAAAGAAGAAGGTAAGCAGGTCTCTCTCGCGTATAGAAATGAAAGAACCTAAATATATATATACATATATATATATACACATACATACATACATACATACATACATAAAATACATAGTGAACTTAGAAATGTACGAAATGCATGAGTGTATTGTTGCCGTCCGAGCATTCATTAAAATTTATTTCGTCGTTTTCATTTTGTTTAACTGTGACCTACCTACATACCTCTACCATGGCATGTTATAGACAGCAGAGCCCTTTAGAAAATCTCGTTCTAGTTTACGATAAATATTCTTTAACGGTTAATAAAATTGACGTCGCAAGTATTATAGAAACAAACAAAAAAAAAAATAAAATCAAATCAAAACTTGTTATATCGCTTGATTTAGGATTAAAGGGAAACGACTTTTCCCATTAGCGACGAGAATGATCGTACGAAAAAAAAAAAAAGAAAAGAAAAAAGAAAAAAAAAGAAACGAAAATATTTGTCGTTCCTTCTTCCTTCTCGTTTGTTTATTTCTTATTTTTATCCTCTTTCTTATTGTTATTCCTCTCTTTCTTACCTTCCACTTTATTCCTATTTTTCCCGCCTCGCACACCCCCGACCTTCCCCCGCTTCCCCGCGCCCCTTTCGAAACTTTTCCACCGAAACTTGCCTGAAACATTATTCGTGAAAATTTACTTAACGTTCGTTATTAATAAAGCTCCGTTCCACGAATCTCTCCACGCTAGCTATACCGTAACGCGTTTTACTTGAACGTATAATAAAGCTTTAATAGTTACAACGTAATCACCTTACAACGACCACGAGGACGTTGAACGAAAGGAAACGTGAGACCTACTTTTCAAACCGTAGAGAAAACCGGTCATGCAACGATCCGTTGAACGGGGCAGTCCCTAAGATGGATCGCTTTGTGATATTGTAAAAGGGCAACCCAAACGCGAAAGCGATTTTCTTTCTTTCTTTCTTTCTTTATATCTTTCTTTCTTTTTATCATTCATTCATTCATTCTTTCTTGCTTTCTTCGTTTCGTTTCTTGCTCTCTCTTTTTAGATTACGATTAGAAAATGTTCTTCGATGTATATATATATATATATATATATATATATATATATATATATATATATATATAGAGAGAGAGAGAGAGAGAGAGAGGAACGAAGGGCAGCTCTTAAATTGAATTTAATTATGAAATCGTTTCGTTTAGGTGAATACGATTCTCATATAAACTTCTCTCCTTCTCTCTCTTTCTCTTCGATGCAGCAATGGAACAAATCGGAAACTTCAAGAGAACCCCGTGTTTGAATGCGCTCTATCGCTAATTCGCTAAACCGAAAACTTTGCGTTATCCATGTAATATGCAACGCGCAGTTATGCTGCCGAAAACGTACGAATTTCCGTACGGAATTATTGCTCTTAGTATGTACTCTACGATTACGTCATTTCTAGACGGTCAGATCGAGAGTTAACTGTTAGCGTTGCACTCTCTCTCTCTCTCTCTCTCTCTCTCTCTTTCTCTTTCTCTCTCATTCGGTCGAAAATACTTGGAGGATTACGAATGCCCCGAAGTACATGGGTACGTCACAAACAAACATTACGATTATTCGTTCCGACATCTCGTTGAAATTTAAAGGAAACGTAACGCCCGAACGCCTCCCGTCTTATTCCATCAACCAAACCGCAAATCCACCCCCTCCCCCCAACGCCACCCACCTAACCGTCCCGATCCATCTGATCCCACCGTATTCGTCCGTTCAGACGAATTTACGATCAAAAAGCACGTACTTGATCGAAACCAAGAATAATCTACTACCACCTCCGCCCACACCCTTCTTACATTTACCACCATCCATCCTCCCAACCCTCACTCCTCTTATTATACCTCCGTTTCTATTCTATTTATCTTCCCAAAACGGCTTTATTATTATTATTATTATTATTATTATTGTTATTGTTATTGTTATTATTATTCGAAAGATTTATTGCGTAAGGAACGAAGATGTACCAAACTTGTTTTCGTGTATGTATGTATGTATATTTATATATACGTATATACAATATATATATATATATACATTTATATATAACGTTTACCATATTCTATGTCGAACGGGTATTGTATGAAATTTTAACGAATACTTCCAACACGAAAGAGAGATATATATACCGCAAAGCAACCGTAGAGATAGAGAAAAGGCTAGAGAGACATTAACAAAGTGGCGTAGAGCGGTCAGCCCTATAAACTGTGGCCGAGTAAAATGTCGAGCGAGCTGCTGTTATTACGGGTCGATGCGTAACAGAGGGCTTTCACTGTTAACTCCAAACGAGTTGGATATCTGGCATTTGCGAGCTTTACAGGACGACTCGTAAAACGATTTTATCCGGAAAAAAAAAAAAAGAAATACTCTTATCGGCGATGGTCGACGCTTTAACATTTAACTATTAACTATCTCCTGGAATCCGTTTAATATATCGATTCATAATAAATATCAGACCTATCTCTATGATTCGTACCGATTTCGACATCGTTTTGACATTTTAATAACGTAGAAAATGCTAAGAGAAGAACATTTGTGTCTCGGTAGAAATTGTAAGACGCGTCGAGAGGATGAGCGTAATGTCGAATATTAATTAATTTATACACGTTAACGAGTATTCTTCGATTGTATCTCTGTTCGTCGATAATCAAGTTTTTCAAGTTTCAATAATAGAAATGAAGTTTGAATCGGTATTATCGAAGAACGTGGAAAATTGCATCCGTGAGAGATGCATCTCGGGAAGAAAGAGAATTCGCTCGAAGAACGTTTACCGTCGAATGTAACAAGTATTTTATGAAATATTAAATATGTATATATATATATATATATAGATTGACAAGACTATATAGAGATTGACAATAACCACTTGTTAAAATATCGAAAGAATTCTGGATATTACTGTCGAAGAACGTTGGGAATTGAATCTGAGAAATGCATCTCAGCGGGAAACAGGACTGGCATGTTTAATTACATCCCACATCGTGTATATAACCGACGCATACGTACATGCATATATATATAACATATATATATACATATATATATATTATATATATATACATACATATACCGTACGATTTAATCATCGAATTCAATGCATAGAAGGAATTATTCGTCGCGATTATCGAACAGCCGACAGAATGAGAGAGAGAGAGAGAGAGAGCTACAGAGAGAGAGAGAGAGAGAGAGAGAGAGAGAGAGAGAGAGAGAGAGGCATCCTTGAGAATTTCTTACGATGAACGAAGAAAATAGAACAACGTTGATATGCGTCAAGAGTGTTCTGGCTAATCACAATTCGTTCTGTTGAAACAAGGAAGAAATTCGTTCGTTAGAATAGTAGTACGCTAGAGGAATTTCTACGAATTCTAGGGAATTACGTTAACCGTTAGCATCTACCGTTCGTATCATCTTGTCGACTTAATGCGAGACGTCTGCCATAGAAGAGGGCGGGACGGAGCGAGGGAGGGAAAGAAAGAGAGAGAGAGAGAGAGAGAGGACAGGGTGAGAGACGAGGACGAGGTGGGTAAAAGGGAGGAGTGAAGGTTACAAGCAACCCTCTTCGCGATCTTTCGTTGAAACTCGAAATTACAATTGCAGTGAGGAGACGAAGACGACGACGAAGACGACGAGGACGATTGTTGCTCGATTAGTCCCACGTATTACACAACCCTTAGGGAGAAGCGCTTTTGTGGGGCCTACCTTCTCTTCTCGCACTTCCTCCTCCTTCTACGCGTCTAAGTTTACCGCAAGAGGCCGCAGGCTGAACGACGTAAACACGTCTATCGTACGTTCGTGCTTAACCCTCATCTTTGATCACTTTGAGGCCGTACTTCTAACTCCACGCTTCCTCGTCATCATCCTTCTCTCTCTCTCTCTCTCTCTCTCTCTCTCTCTCTCTCTCTCTCTCTCTAAATCGCGAGATTGTAGGAATGTAACAAGTTAAATCAATGAAATCGAATTATACGTTACGTACGTATCTTTTGCAGTTTCAATTCATCGTCTAATCAGTTTCAATGCATCGTATTATCAATCTCAATTCATCGTTTCATCGTTCGATACTTAGAAAACTATATGTCGTAACAAAATGAAAATGAAAGCAAAAAAAAAAAAAGAAAGGAAGAAATACAATAAAGAAAAGAACATTAACGAGTGAATTTTCGTCCGAGTATATTTCTTTCTTTCGTGTGTTAAAAGAGAACAAAAAACAATAATAAGAAAAGGAAATTCAAATGAAATGTTGCTATGTTTCGTGTCCACACGAATCTCGTTTGTTCGTATAGATTTTGTACGTTTGTATTCTATGTATTTATGTTTATTGGGCGAAAAAAGAGAAATAAATAAATAAATATCTCGTGACTAAAATTATGTTACGAAGTTGGGCAGATAAAAGTTATGCGTATATATGTATATACATTACACTTAGAACTTTTTGATCCAATTGTTTAAGTTCAGTCAACATTCAGCGAATACCGGCATATACACGTGTGTGCGTGTGCACGCGCGCGCGTGTGTGTGTGTGTGTGTATAATCTGAAGTTAGGTGGGACACGTGTATATCGTGTCGTAAGAATATAAATTACAATTTTATCGTCGAGTTACATGAACCCGCATTATACGATGATATCCCGTATTAAATTAAAATTATGTAAATTAACTTTCACAATAATTAAAAATAACAATGTACCGATTAGGTGTAATAAATTGATTAAAATTTATCATAAATTACGTACGATCGGGTGTTCTTATGTCTTTAATTTCTTTCTTTTTTTTTCTTTTTCCTTTCGGGCTCGAAATTTTGTCT
>OU964986.1:1647534-1670034 GCA_918808275.2 Dolichovespula sylvestris | reverse complement strand
ATTATTATTATTATTTGGTAACGTGGTTTGTGTATTAATCGTTACGTTCGGAATATCGTTAAAATTAAAAGAACGCCGGAAGATATTTCTCTTTGATTTTGATTTTGATTTTGGTTTCGTTATCTCGACCTATTTTCCAATAATTATTATCCAAGCTAGTATCGTCAAAATCTTTCCTAGCATTGGTCGTCATCGCGTTGCACGATGAGTTTCACACATTGAGTTTTCTTTAATCGCGTTAATGTCTTAATAAGGATTTTGTTTTGGCAAAAATCCGAGATCGACGTAGGTAACTTTAATTATAAAAATACTCGAAATCGTGGGAGGGTAGGGTGGGGAGGGGGGATGGGTGAAAATACACAGAGAATCGTCGTCTATAGATCAACGATGGGAGGATATAAATTACTCTCCGATGCTGTTCGTCTATTAAAAAACAGGCAAAGTAAAAGAGGATTGGGAGGGAGGGAATGAGAGAGAGAGAGAGAGAGAGAGGAGGGGGAGGCTTTTACGATCGCTGTGGCGATTTGTTCCTGTCCGCGATTAGCATGCCTAATAAAGGTTCTGCGCACACAGCGAAGCAAGCGACCGAGAGGATGGGAATATCAGTTTTGCAGCGTAATAGGAAGCAACGAGGCTCTCTCTCTCTCTCTCTCTCTCTCTCTCTCTTCAACGCGTTGCCAGAAATAGAGAGAGAGAGAGAGAGAGAGAGAGGGGGTTGAAAACAAAATCCATTCGGGATTTGAATAATTTTTGTCCCTTATCGTGCATACACACCAGGAAGCGAAGACAACCAGGAAAAGCAATAAATTATTTCTCAATAAAATAACGAACGATCATCAACAGAGATATTACTATCCGCACAACCATTTAACCTTTTTCAAATCTCTCTCTCTCTCTCTCTCTCTCTCTCTCTCTCTCTCTCTCTCTATTCGTGGCAACGTTGAAACAAGCAAAAGCGACGACGATAAGCGGAATAAAGGAAAGATCGAAAAGAAAGGAAAACAAACAAATAAAGAGAAAATAAATAAATAAATAAACGAAAGAAAAAAATAAAAAGAGAATTGAAAGAATAAAAAAGAGAAGAAAGAAAACTACAGGTTAATGACAGTTAAAAATCTTGACGATAAAATTAGATTTGTAATTTACTCGTTCTACGTACAAACGCGTACGCACTAGTTGATAGATATTTTATTTTTCAATTCACGGAAAATATTAACGTATATTATTCACTTTCTTTCTCTCTCTCTCTCTTTCTCTCTCTCTCTCTCTCTCTCTCTCTCTATCTCTATCTCTCTATTTCTGTCTCTCCATTAGTGAAATAACCTTTAATATATACCATTATATCTCTCTCTCTCTCTCTCTCTCTCTCTTTCTTTCTCTATCCTTGTCCCTCTATGACAGTCAGTTTCCAAAACCGTTCACAGGAATTCGTCGGGGAACAGAATGATCTTTGGCATCGTGTCAAAGTCCCTTCTATTAAACATAAAGTGCGAACTGTGGATATAGACATACAGTATATATCATACACACACACACACGCACACATAGCAGGAAGAGTATGGAATCAGAGAGTAAATGTGGGAGTCGCAGAGTCAGTAGACAGATGAGAGAGATAGAGATAGAGATATATAGATAGATAGATAGATAGATAGATAGAGAGAGAGAGAGAGAGAGTACATTTGCCTACGCATTTACTCGATGCACCGCGTACGCGTACCTATACCCACTTCTGCCATCCCGTAGTATGTAAAACAGATTTTCGGCGTAGCCAACCGCAACGCGGCGGTTTACAAGAGCCGATTTAATCAAGCCCTCGGGGTCGCAGTCAGCCAGAGGCGGTTCGTGTGCTCGCGCGAGTAATTAATAAGGACGTCGTTACCGGTTCTCTACGTGGCCAGAGTAGCCCTCCAATATACGGAGAATTTAGACGGCTAATTCCCAGCTTAGTAACCGACCGTCATCGGCCCATTTACTGGCAAAGCGATTTTCCAGGGAAACGCTTTTTACACCATCTCTCTCTCTCTCTCTCTCTCTCTCTCTCTCTATCTATCTATCTATCTATCTATCTATCTTCGTCTCTCTCTTTCTCTCTCTCCCGTTTATGCACGTGTCTCAAACGCCAGACTTCCTTCTCTCTCTCTCTCTCTCTCTCTCTCTCTATTTCTATCTCGCTCGCTCGCTCGCTCGCACTGTCTCGTCCTCATTATCCGACATCCGCCTCTTCTCTCTCTCTCTCTCTCTCTCTCTCTCTCTCTCTCTCTGTGTCCGTCTCCGTCTCTCTGTCTCTTTATTTCTGTCTCGCTTTAGCAAGGCGATCACAACTGCTACTTAGTCGCGAGAACCACGATCGTATAGGGGTTGGGGGTGCAGGGTGAGTGGGTTGAGGGAACGTTTAAACGATGTTAAAAAGATAGTTTCTCCGCGCGGGAAATGACATTTCCGTACGGTAGGAGAAAGCATTAGCGTTAGCGGAGTCACTTATATCGAACATGCGAACCTCTCTCCCTCTCTCTCTCTCTCTCTATATATATATATATATATATATATCTCGTTCGTTCGGTAACTTGCTTGTTCGGTTACTTTAAAATGTGTATGTTGAGAGTAACCTGTGAAATTCTTTTTATAAATGAACTTGAGGTATTTTAAACTTCGAGTTATTTGAAGCGTGAAAAAGATATGGATACCGAGAAGAGAGAGAGAGAGAGAGATGTATAGTTGACTTTAATCTGTAGAATGAACGGTATCGAAGTAACCGCTAATTGAAAGTGTCGATCGATATACCACGCAAATACTCTCTGGTCTTTAATCTTTGCAAGCTCTAGGAAATACCAAACACATCGTTCGTTATCCAAGTTTACCCTTATCAAAGCCAAATGCAGTTTCTTCTTTCTTTATTTTCTTTTTTTGAATTTGTTTTATTTTCTTTAATTTCAAAAAAATTGTTCTTTTTTGCTTTACAATACCTGTTCACACTCAGAGGATTCGTCGAGTGAAAATACATTCCAATAAGGACGACCAATCGGTCTTATGTGAACGTGATTTAATTAGTTTTTCAATGATCTCGCGCGACATGTGATTTCTCTCAACACGTTGATCGTCGTACGATCGTCCTTGATAATAATCTTCGAGTTAGTATAACGAATCGACATTTTGAAGTTAATGGTCATTTAAATCTGTTTTATCGACTTATCGTTTTATCGTTAAACATTGTAATTATCGAATATGTGTACATACGTATGTACCGTTATACCTAACGCGTACCGTTCGAACGTCATCGTCGATCGTTGACGTAGCAAAAGAGATCCTCAGATTTCATGGTTTAAATTAAACCTTGAAAGCGTTTTGATAAACGCCAGAAGGAGATTCAACCGATCCTGCCATCCTCTTCAAATGCAATTACGTGGTGCAATTAGCTACGATATCGATTAACGCGCTAACGCTCCCTAACAATTTGCTTTTCCGATGGAAGGCGACCGGTGATTGGTTCGATATCTTCTCACATGGGTCTAGTCCTATCCTAGGCACGACAAGAGCGTTGATCTAAAGCTCTTTAGTTGAACGCGAGGAGGATCAAGAAAGTTCCCAGGAGCTAAAGGACCGAAGCTTACATTATCATAAGCCGAGCTCAAACTGTTTACGCCACAATACGTCCATTCGTGGTTTTGCTGAATTAAGACCGTGAAAGAGAGAGAGAGAGAGAGAGAGAGAATGGGAGAGAGGGATTATCCTTTACAAATAAAAACAAAAAAAGAGAGAAGAGTAACAGGAGAAAGGTATTATACTTATTTATGATATAAGGATTTGTTTGTTTATATTATAGAGTTTGTTTCATATGATAATGTATCGTCGATCTGGTCTGTTTATCATACCGTTTTATATATTTATACATATATACATAATGTATCATGATAGTACTTTTATATTTATATTATAATACTATAGGACATTTTACTAAACATGTATACGTATATATATATATATATATATTATATTATATTACTCTTATAATATTATACTATGTAGTATAATATAATTACAATATGATACTATAATATTTCACAACATCATTATATATTATATTACCAACAGTAATACATTAATTATACATTTAGTTTCATAATATATTATTTTTTATTATTATTCAAACGAATTAACGTCAATATGTTCTATTGAATATATTTATTGAGTATTATAAAGGAATAATATCCCGACATATATGTATATTATCGTCTTAACATATTATATTTCAAAAAAAAAAAAAGAAGAAGGAGAAATTTGTTCAACCTCTCATTACGTTGAAAACGGTGATGATGTGAAGAGAGAAAATCATCACATCGAGTCGAATTAAAAGAGAGAAAGAGAGATAGAGAAAGAGAGAGAGAGAGAGAGAGAGAAGGATTATCCTTTACAAATAAAAACGAAAAAGGAAGAAGAGTGACAGGAGAAAGGTATTATTCTTCTTTATAATATAAGAATTTATTTGTTTTTATTATAGAGTTTGTTTTATATGACAATGTATCTGGTCTGTTTATCGTATTGTTTTATATATTTATATATACATAATATATCATGATATTACTACTATATTTGTGTTATAATACTATAAGACACTTCACTGGTACATGTGTACGTATATGTATATTATATTACTCATACTATTATACTATGTAGTACAATATAATTATAATATGATACTATAACATTTTACAACATCACCATATATTATAATACTAAAAGTTATACATTTATTTTCCATAATGTATTATTTTTTATTATTATTCGATCGAATTAACGTCAATACATTCTATATTGATTATATTCATCGGGTATTATAACGGAATAATATCCCGACGTTTACGTTACAATATATTATCGTCTTAACATATTTTATCTCAATATAAAAAAAAAAAAAAAAAAAAAATAAAATAAAATAAAAAATAAAAGAAAAAGAATCAAACAAAAAGGAGGAATTCCTTCAACCTCTCGTCACGTTGAAAACGGCGATGATGTAAAGAGAGAAAATTATCACGTCGGGTTGAATTAAAAAAAAATGAGAGAGAGAGAGAGAGAGAGAGAGAGAGAGAGAGAGAGAGAGAGAGAGAGAGAGAGAGAGAGAGAATAGTAACATACGTAGATCCGTGAAGAAGTTTTATCCTCTTATTCGTGCTTATAGAAAGAAATAGAGAGAGAGAGAGAGAGAGAGAGAGAGAGAGAGAGAGGGAGAGAGAGGGAGAGAGAAAGAGAGTGAAATCCTCCGTAATTCCGCGGATTTTGTGAGGATTGCCGAGGGTAAAAGAAGGTCTCTCAGGATAAATAAGTTTCTCTTGGGTTACCGTGTGGACTATGGGAACGGCATGCGGGAGAGATAACTATGCGAATAGTGGTCCCATAGTCGATTGCTCGGCGAATGGAATAGAACGCGAACAGAACGGTGGGCGGTTACGAGTGGTGAAGAAACTTCTTTTTTTTTTTTGTTTTTTTCTTTTTTCTACATCGTTGCCCGGCTAAAATAAAAGTTTTCCAATTGGCTCTAGCCGAGTGCGATTAATATGTTAATTCGATAGAACTTCGGTTTAGGAGGAAGACTTCTTCCGTGATGTAGCGAGAGTGGGAAGCATTAATGCTTTTACCGTTCGAGAGACGTTTCTTCGTCCACCCCCCCCCCTCCTCCTCCTCCCCTTTTCTTTTTGTTTCCTCTCTTTCTTCCTTTTATTTTTTCCTCCCTCGTTTTCTCTCTCTCTCTCTCTCTCTTTCTTTCTCTCTTTCTCTGTCTTTTTTCTTGCTCCTCGCAGAGAGAAGAGTTTCCTTCCTACGTTCGGAGACTTCTCGTTCGTCCTTGTTATCTAAATCGTCCTAATCCCATTGACTCGAATTAACCACCTCCTTACAGACATTTCTCACATTATTTTTCACCGTATATATGTATGTGGATATTATGTGTGTGTGTGTGTGTGTGTGCGTGTGTGTGTATGCAAGATTTTTCTCAATCAACAAAAGAAATATATGGCGGTTTTAAATTTCCTAGGACGAGGTAAAATGTGATTTTAAAAATCACCTGGGGAATTTTTTGCCTAGCTCAACCGTTTGTGCGAATACTTTTTTCTTCATAATTTTTACTGTATATATGTGTGTATGTGTGTGTGTGTGTGTGTAATTAAATTTACAAAATTTTCTTATTTAAAGATACAAAGTTGTTTGTTTATTTTCGCTCGTTTTTGTTTTTATAAAGCAACCACAGAAAAGAATTGAAATATTTTAATCGCGAAATAAAAAATATTACTTTCACGGAACATAAATATATATATATGATAATATGTTAATATCAGATGTCTGTACGAGACTTTCGTTGAAAAGGACAAAGCAAATACGACCGACTATAGTGCGAGCAAACAGAGAAATTTCCTTTGATTGTGAAACATGCGTTACGTATTTCATTATATAACCTCATTATTACTACGCAACTCTATAACTAATTAATTAGTTAATCAAGTAAATAATTAGTTAATTAATTAATTGTCATACATGTACGAGCGAAACGCGCACAAATTCTTTCTGCCGACGAGTCAGTCGCTTGGATTAAAAAAAAAAAAAAAAAAAAAAAAAAAAGAAGAAAGAAATAAAACCAAAAAAAGGTTGAACGAAAATTGTATCACTCGTTCACGCGAGCATTAATACCATTGTCGCGTACCGTTCGATAGTTTTTTTCTTTATTCTTTCATTTACTCTCCATCCAGCCGCTTATTCTCTTCCCCCCAACCCCTAATCGATCGAGAAAATGAAAGTATTATGCAACACATTAAATATGGTGATTGATACGTCGATGATTACGTCTTTGAATTGAATGGTCGATTGTTTGGCTGTTCGTGAATTCAAACAGAAAGGCTGAAATGCATCTGCGTGTGACACGCAACACATTCTATACATATATATATATATATATATATATATATATATATATATATATATATATATATACACACACACACATATATAGTTAACCGTTCGGATACACATACACACACACGCACGCACACATAGGTATACGGGTATATGCGTCTATACGTATATCGTATGAATACGCAGGTGAGTAAAGACGATGTCATGCTGCGTCATAGACGGGCGAATGGTGGTCTTTGATGTATGCAACAGCATGCACGTAAGATTATCGTGAATCGTGAATCGTGCCCCGGCATATTAGCTCGATTTAACGGGCAGCCAACGGCCGTTAATTGCTCGCCATTCAAAACTGCGTCATCTCGAAGGAGAGATTCCGGAATAACGTTTCATTCGATCAAATGAGGGATTTAACGTTCGAAATTCTAAGCATCGTTTAAAGTTATCGACATGCCGTTGCCGGATATTCCTAGAAATACGAGAGAGAGAGAGAGAGAGAGAGAGAGAGAGAGAGAGAGAGAGAGAGAGAGAGAGAGAGAGAGAGGAGAGTAAGAGAGTTATCCTTGTCATGTCAATGTTTAATCCGCTCGTTATTTATACATTAATATCTGTACTCCATCTATTTGAATTGGACTACATAATTACGCTGAGAGTAAGATATATATATATATATATATTCGCTCGTGTTAGAGCAACGAACCGCACAATTCTTGTTTCTTTTCCCTCATATTTTCGACTTTCTTATCGCTAAACCTTAAATCTCTCGTAATAAAAAACGTATAAATGAAATCATAGTTGTTTTAAATACAGGATCGTCGTTCCTTCGCATTCCTTCGTTCGCGAATAAACAAGTCGAGATTATAGTCGAGATTAATCTCTCGTAGATATTTTTAAATCAATGTAATACCAATAGGGATATACTTTTTAATCGATTCAATCTAGATAAGTATCAAAGGTTACGGAATCAAATGTAGATTGTCTGGGCTACCAGTGGATTCCATTTGAGGACGGTGTGTTCCCCGAGGGATCTTGGAATAATCGGATCTTAGCAACCAACGGAGCCTAGCAGATGTGTCAGGATTTCCTGGATTTGCACGTCCATTCGTATAAACAATCGATTCAACACGGTTCGCGTAATGCAACACGAAATCGGTCGGTCGGTCTCGTCAGGTCTCCATTGAACAACAAGAAATTCGTATATGTATATATATATATATATATATATATATATATATATATATATATATATATATATATCGAAGGTCGTATATATATCACTCTCCTTCGACTTAGCCATTGATAATATCGACGATAAGTAGTCGATAATACCGCGATGTGGATTTATACGAAGAAAGTAGAGATAAACGAAGAGGTGGAGGGATGGGCGGAGTGGGGGAGTTCGGGTATGGATATTCGTGTAATTCCAGCGAATTACAGTTCGGTCATTTATCGCCGAGGTTGGTTATTATTGCTGATCGTTCTGAAAGTCCAATTAATCAGAGAAGGATGAGAATTAATGGGAACGATGAAGAATGGTAGAGACGAAAGGGTACGTCGAACCGTATAATATAAAGAGGGGGAAGGGAAGGTTTATATACACCGTACCTACCTATCTAACCGTAAGGGATGACAATAATTAAAATTCAGGGAAGGATAAAATCATGGGACGAATTCTTTCGCATAGCGCCAGTTCAACCGTCAAAAAGGGGGCTGCTGTTAATGGTTGTACTGGTAATAGCGATGATGATGGTGGTCGTACTAGTGGTGATGGTGGTGGTGGTGGTGGTGGTAATGGCACTACCACCATAACGCGACGACGGTAAAGAGAAGCTTAAAAAGTAGGGAGGAAAAAAAAAGAAAGAAGAAAAGAAAAGAAGAAAAAAAAGGAAGGAAAAGGATAGGAAGGAAGAAAGAAGCATGAGAGAGAGGGGGGAGGGGGAGGGGGAGGGGGAGGGGATGAAGAGGGCTGGACGAGGCTTTCGAGGAAACGCGCCAAAGGGACACTCGTAAGTTCTCCCTTTCGCGTTACCAATGCGACGAGTAATTTGGAGGATGTCTCGCCTTTTCTTTCGCACTTCTCTTCTTTTCGTAACTTTACCCTTGTGGCTGAGAGAGCAGAAGCAACGGTGACGGTCCCGTGTAATCTTACCAGATAGCATCGCTCGAGTCGTCGTCGGCGTCGTCGTCGTCGGCGTCGTCGTCGTCGTCGTTCTCCTCGTCTTCAATATTTATGCAACGACTCACTCTCCGCGCGCGCTGGACCGTAGATTCGTCCTCTTTCTATTATTTAACATCGAAAGCAGAGCTTTCTCTCTCTTTTTTTTTTTTTTTTTTTTTTTTAGGAAGAACAAAGCAACGAAACAACGTACCACCACAGACATTGCTTCACAGTTTCGGATACGGTTTTAATTATCCAAAGTTACTTCCTAAACGATTTCTTTCTTTTTTTCATCATTTCATCTTTTTATTTCTGTTCTTTTTTGTCTCTGTCTTGTCTTTTTTCTCCTTTCTTTTCTTTTTTTTTTTTTTTTCCTTTGATTTTCTTTTTTGTCTTTTTCTCGTATCTCGATTACCGTCATGAGTAACCCATTTAACATTTGAAGTATACTTTTTTTTTTTTTTTTTTTTTAATATCGCTTCACTCCCGGTTAAAAGAGCATACGCGGATATGTATGTAAGTATCAATTGCAGTGCTCTCGTTTAAAGTACGATAACGGTATTCAACCTGCTAACGACAGATTCATAGAGATCGTAAAGCGTGGGTAATCGTAACGGGTCATCGCCCATTTGAAAACAGTCCGAAAGAAATTGCACCCGGAGTTTCGTTCCATGATGGTGTAAAAATAAAAAAAAGAAGAAGAAGAAGAAGAAGAAGAAAAAAATACAGAAAAAAAGGGAAATTACAGGACATACCTCAGAGTCACAGTCAAAGGAGAAACTGGGCGAATTTTTGAATCGTTAAATTATCCTCCACCCATTCTTCCTTTTCTTCTTTCCCCCTCTACTTTTTGTGTTATTTTTTTCTTCGTGTGCATGTGAGTGTGCGTGAGCGAGAGCGAGAGAAAGAGAAAGAGAAAGAGAGAGAGAGAGAGAGAGAGAGAGAGAGAGAAAAGATACTTATGCAAGGAAAGAGAAGAATTGTTGGCACGTGAAAAATAATAATTCAAATAAATAACGTGGCCGATCCGAATGGTAATTCAAATGGTAATGCGACCTTTCGTCTTTGTCCTTTCAACGAGTGGCTAACTTCTCTATGTACGTATATATGTATGTATCTATATCTCTCTCGTCCACGAGCACGCGTTCGTGTGTGTGTGTGTGTGTGTGTGTGTGTGTGTGTGTGTGTGTGTGTGTATGCGAGCCGGTCCTCATGCTCCACCTCCCTTTTTCGTCCTTTCTTATCCTTCTACCCTTCGTCGCCTAGCAATACGAATCGCACGTAGGAGATAATGGCACCTAGCCAAAACAATCGCCAGCCGCTAAATTTCCAGTCAACAAACATTGGACCTTTGCCAAACGTTATCCCCCGCTGGTTGCTCTTCTCGGCTCCGTACACTTTTAAACCGCCAATGCCATATCCTCGTCCTCGTCCTCGTCCTCATCCTCATCGTCGTCGTCGTCGTCGTCGTCGTCGTCGTTGTGGTCTTCTTCATCTTCGTCCTTTTCGTCCACTATAACAAATTCCTTCCCTTTTTCTTTTCGATCTCGTCGTAATCCAAGTCGAACGAAATCCTTTTGCGGCCGAAAAGTTTGCCGTTTAAAAAGTCCGATACCGTATTTCTATCCTCAAAAAAAAAAAAGAGAGAGAGAGAAAGGAAGGATCGATCTTCCTTTATTTTTCTACTATAGACGTGTATAAGATATATATGTATATATATATATATATATATTTAAGAGATAATATTTTTCTCACCTTACAAATGTTATTAATTCTTATGTTATATCTATTACTGAATTTTGATATTTCTTCTTTGATTAAAAAGACATTACCCTTTAGATTCAAACATTAGATTCAGATAGAATCGAACATTCGATAATCATTTATTATTCATGTTAATAGTACCACGTCAGAATAATTTACTTATAATTCTCAATGAGAATTGATTGTGAAATATTTCCAAATAAAAAAGAGAAATACCTTACAAATGTCTGTTTTATCTATGTGTATATATATCAGAATATAAAGAAGAATTGTATCGATGTATCATTAACGATATCTAAATACATTATTTACGATATTTACAATAGTAATCATATTTATGTTGCAGTACCTTACGATAAAATAAAAGAGAAAGAGAGAGAGAGAGAGAGAGAGAGACGACAAATGTTCGGAGGAACGATCAAAGAAAATAATATTCATTGGACGATCGTTACGTCGGCAAGTAAGGTAAAAAAAAAAAAAAAAGAAACAAAAAAATAAAAGAAAAAGAAAATTCCATTCCCGAATAATACCGATTGAGAAATAAACATTCGCCGTGGGGATATATGGGGGAGGGATAGAAAGAAATATTTTTCTTCAAACTCTGGAGTGGCGCGCATCGATTTGCCATAAATAGGAGGTATAACGTGTGATCGATCATATAAATCAGACGCAATACCATATATTACATTGGATAGGTGCCAGTATACATAATGCACATATCCAAGCGCATTTAGCTGCGATCTCTTACCCTGGCATATCGTGAAAGTTGAAATTTCTCTTTGTCGATTTTATCGATCTATCGCGTTGATACATCTCGTTCCTTTCTCTTTTCCTTTCCTCTCCTTTCCTTTCTTTTCTCTCTTTCTCGATATTTTAACTTTACGCTTTAACTTTACGAGTGCGTCTCTTCCTCAATGGAAAATAATGGACTGGTGCGTGGTGGAAATATTTTCGATGGCTTAAAGAGAGAGAGAGAGAGAGAGATAGAAAGAGAGAAACAAAACTGAAAAAAAAAAGAAACAAAAGATAGAGAAAGAGAGGAACAAACAGCAACGGCAGCAACGTGTACTGTTCAGTGGCAAAGTCTCGACGCGCTTTTGCAACCGGGGATCGTAATATCGTTGGCCGGATTCGTAAAACAAAATGAGAAAACGCTCTAGGCGAATATGATTTACCTACCTGGCGTATAACAATATCGCTCTCGGTCGACCAGAGGGGAAGAGTAATTTCGTGCACGTCACAAGTTTTTAACGAAGTGCAAGTTTAATTTTTGAATTCGCTTGGCATACGAACGATCCCGCACTTTCTTTTTTTATTTCTATTTATTTATTTTTATTATTATTATTGTTATTATTATTATTATTATTATTATTATTATTTTTTTTTTTTTTCTCTTCCTCTTCTTCTTCTTCTTCCTCCTCCTCTTCTTTTCGGTTTTTTTTCCTATCCTTCGTCGCGTCCCGCTCCCTCTCACTACCCCACCATACGCTTGGTGATTTTCTCATCTGGTATCGGCAGTCTGGATGAAAACGTCGAACGAAAGAAAACAGAATTTTCTAGGTACTTTGTACAAACAGCTAGTTGTGTCTCTCTCTCTCTCTCTCTCTCTCTCTCTCTCTCTCTCTCTCTCTCTCTCGTTCGTTCTTTCTATCTTTCCATCAGAGATCAGATCAAAATGTCGATGCCCCGTACCACGATAGCAAATCTCACAAATCCTTCGGGTTTCCAACCGATTTTCAAAGCTCCAAGGCCCTCACGAATCCAAACTCTCTCTCTCTCCTTCTCTCTCTCTCTCTCTCTCTCCGACACACACACGCACACACACACAAACGCATTTTCCACGTTTGTATCAGGTTTGCCTTTTCGTCGTACTTCGAAGAATCAAAGTACGCGAATCCCTTATATTTCCTAGCGGGATCCTTGAGAACGAAACTCGTAGAAAGCGCGGCCATCCGAGCTCCGTCCTTTTATTTTTTCCGTCCTTCTTTTTTTTTTTTTTTTTTTTGTATCATTATCTTCTCCTCTCTTATCCGTCGGGAAATTTTTCAAGAGAAGAAGGACTCCGCGGACTAATGGGGGAGGGAGGTAAGAAGAATGACGTTGAAAAAGTTTCGTGCGTCTTTCGATTGAATATATTCCTTTTTTTCTCTCCCCCCCCCCCTCCCTCCCTCCCTCCCTCCCTCCCTACCCTATTCTTTTCTCTGCCGCGAAAGTGAAAAATAAAAGCGTTCGAGTTTATTCGCCGTAAACGGATTTTCTTTTCTTTTCTTTTCCATTTTTTTTTTTTTTTCTTTTCTTTCCTTCTTAGGGTTATAACGATAAGGAACGATAAGGGAGGAGGAAGGAGATACAAAACACGTTGTACATTATTCCAAAGTTAGGAGTATATCGTAGAGGTCGGTTAAATCGTCTCGATAGGATTTAAAATTATGGCTGGACGATACGGGTCAGTTGTGACTCCGCAGACACACACACGCACACACTCTAACACACACCCACAATATATGTATATCTATAATATAGATGTATATATATATATATATATAATATATATATATAATATATACGAGAATATCGTTGTCTTGTTTTGTTCCATGGGTAAGGATAAGCAAGTGGCACCACTAGCTCGACCAACCAACCATATACGATCTAACTCTGCAGACGAGATAGATAGAAAGAGAAAGATAGAGAGGGGGTGGGGAGGAGAAGAATGGAGAGAGAGAGAAAGAAAGAGAGAGACGGGTCACCGAGCTAGTACTACTACCCTTCGAAAGAGAACCTCCAAGTTAAAACGTTGCTGCCCGTAAATTTTCCCTTCTCTAAGGCCAAGAAATCGAAAACTATTTCGCCACGCCCCATAGATTACATTGTGAAACTCAAAGCACATCGAGTCTCTAAGACGGTGGTAAGGGGGACATCGACGAGGAGAGAAAACGGACGTAGAGAAACGATCCTTAAAATTATTGCTTCCTCCTCTCTTTTTCTTTCTCAATCTCTCTTTTTGTCTTTCCATCCGTCTCTCTCTCTCTCTCTCTCTCTCTTTCTCTCTGTGTGTTCACTTATTTCTTCTCTTTCTTATATCTTCTCTTTCTCTCCTTTCAATTTTAAAATATATTAGAGTTTATTAAATACGACACCTTTAAGCCAGCTTCCTATCGCGTTCTTTAAAATATCTCTAAGAATGAACAGGTCAATTCCTCTCTCTCTCTCTCTCTCTCTCTCTCTCTCTCTCTCTCTCTCTAACTGACTATCTATCTATCTATCTATCTAACTATCTATCTATCTATCTATCTATCTCTTTCTTTTTATCTTTTTAGATCGACTTATAGAACTTTGAAAAACATCAATCGATATTACTACACTCTTGTTACAACGTACCTAGTAGGGCTTAGTCGTAGGGCACCGTACATACATATATATCAGCAATATAAATTCCCAGAGTGGCCGAATAAATTCGGAAAGGGGAAACTAAACTCGGTCGTATCTGTCGGTCGAGCGTCGGCCCTTAACCCGTTTCCATGCACGCGATTTTCGTCCTCGATGTTATTGTGCACTATTACGATTATATTTTAAGAACGAGTATCATCGACAATCGAATGAGATAATGATCTTTTATCTCGAGAAAAATTGGTACTTAAATTTTTATCCGTTCCGTCGACAATATTTATATATTTACATATATATATATATATAAATATATATTCTTTACAATTTTTTTGAGCGTGCTCTACGTAAAATATTTACGTAGGAGTGAAAACAAAAAAAAAAAAAAAGAAAAGGAGAAAAAACGATAGGTCAGATTTTCTTTCGGACTATTTAAAGTCGTGTGCCAATCGTTTATGTTGAAAAATTGCGAAACGGACTTTAAAAATGAAACATCGCCGGCTTTAAACCCTATTAACGTTCGAGCCCATAGTGATCATCTCCGTCGCGCTATAATGAAAGATCTTTTATCATAGAAAAAGGACTTTATTTTCTATCCGATAGGCTGGGGCGGGAGGGGGAGGCGGGCAAGCGGGAGGAAAGAAGGAATATTATATTTGCGTATCATAAAAGGGAAAGGAAAAAAAAATTGATACGTCAGATTTTCTCTCTCTCTCTCTCTCTCTCTCTCTCTCTCTCTCTCTCTCTCTCTTTCTCTCTGTCCCTTTTACTTCGTGTCAATGCTCAAGCTGAAATGCTAAACGACTTTTGAAAAGAAACATCGCCGGTTTTAAACGCCATTATCGCTCAAGCTCATAGCAGTCACCTATAGTTGATAGGTATAGCAAGATTTTTCGCTTGCGACGGACGATTTCGCCGGTTTGATATATCGCGTTATTATCTTTCTCGGACGGGTCGAAGCGAACGACAAATCGAGCTGGTCTCGATAAAAAGTATTAAAAAGAAAAAAAAAAAAAAAAAGACAAGAGAAGAAAAAAAAGAAGAATAGAAGGGAGAGTACGCTCGCGTCATCGTTAAAAAAAAAAAAAAAAGAAAAAAAAGAAAAAAAACGAACGAGATAGAACGAAAAGGGATACTAGTATTCCACTACCGAAAGTAATTTTCTTACGAAGTGTTTCGAATATTTTTCATATTAGTTTCGAAGTGAGCGACGAAGAATTATTAAATGGTAATTATTATTTCTTCGATTGAGTTCGCCAGATGAATTTATTATAATACGTTCGATGACTTAATAAGTCAATGGAAAGATGCCGAGATCGATTCGATGGACGAAAAGGGAATATCGAAATGCGGTCAAAAGTGTATTTTAAGAATTATAACGATGAAACATGCAAGATGCAGAAGTCGCACGGTCGGTATTAAATAATCGGGTCGATTTTATTCGATATCTTTTTCTATCTGTTTCTTTTTCTTTTTTTTTTTTTTTTCTCTTCTATATCGAGCCATCGAGTTTCGTTGGGAAAAAGTTTTATTCTATTAATTATTGCATCGACGACGAAAATATACGTTCTTTTTTTATTTTTGTTTTATTTTTCGAAAAATAACCGAATGAAAGAATATAGATCGATCTGTAAAAAAAAAAAAAAGAAAAGAAAAGAAAAGAAAAAACATAAAACAAAACCACTATCGATATGGTTCTAAACACTTACGTAGAAATCGTAATAGAAAACGAAAGGAGCATTTAAAGGAGCATTTCGTTCGAAGTTAGTCGAACGGGAGTATACAAACTGACTTCTGTTGAAAATCTTTCCCACAACTTGTGCTACATACATATATAAATACATACGTGTGTGTGTGTGTGTACATACCTGTGTACATATCTCATGTATTTTTCCAAGATATATCCACGCTCAAAGACATCATGAAAAAGATACATCGATCTCGAGCTTTCACTATATCCGTTACGTTCGCTACCACCGAATATCGTAGCTTTCAAGCAAAGATATTCTATTTAAGAAAGAGAAAAATCGAGAAAAATAGAAGAAAGAAAGGAATAGAGAGAGAGAGAGAGAGAGAGAGAGAGAGAGAGAGAGAGAGAGAGAGAGAGAGAGAGAGAGAGAGAGAGAGAGACAGAGATAGAGATAGATAGACAGACATAGAGATATAAAGATAGCAGATACATAGATGAGTTCATGGAATAGGTAAGGATCGTTTATTCCTTCGATTGTACGATACGATATTTATATAAATTCACTTGGTATTTATCTTCGATACTTGAGCATCTATGTACGTTGCAAAGATGACAAATTGTAGGAAAAATAAAAAAAATTTAAAAATATATATATATATATATATATATATATATATATATATATATATATATATATATATACACATGAAAGGGAGGAATGGAGAGACATAAAGAGAGAAAGAGAGAGAGAGAGAGGAAATATTAAAAAAAAAAAAAAAATAAAAAAAAGGAAAAAGACAAGGTTGGCAGCTGGTATCCCAACGAGTTACGGCGGCAGACGTCGAGCAGAAAATTACAGGATATCGTGTAACCGTCTTCTTCAGGATTCTAGCATATAACAGGGCTTCTATTATTTTTGCAAATTCAATCAAGCACTACCGTTTCGAATGAGAAAGAGAGAGAGAGAGAGACAGAGAGAAAGAAAGAGAGAGAAAGATATATATATATATATATATATATATATAGAAGCGTACATTGCGGCCAACGCTCGTCAAGTATGCAAAATTTTCTACCACATTCACAATTTACAATGGAAATCGGATATAATACGATACACGGTCTGACGTGTAGACGCGGAATGAACGTGAACCGGCCCGAACAACGTTCGAATAAAACGAACGGACGTAAAGAAAGATTTTCTCTTTTACACCTTGGCAATGAGTATCTTTCGGCTGAGTCTAGCGCGAAACGTTCGCGAAATTTTTCAACAAAAATCATACGTTAGTTACTATCGTACTTTTCACGTCTTTCCTCTTTCTTTTCCTTTCATTTTTCTTTTTCTTTTCTTTTGTTTTTTTTTTTTATTCCTTTTCGTAATTCCTTCCACCTTCTTCGCCACCAAAATTTTTCCGGTTTATTTGCGAACGTACGTTATATTAATATCGGAAGATATAAAAGATTTTATCGACTATTCTATATCTATGTGTTGTTACATAAATACGTACATGCATACGTAATATATATATATAGGTATATATGTAAGTATGTGTGTGTATCTGTCAGCACAGTTTTTCATTGTTCATCCATCGACGTTCCCGCATACGCAATTCTGCGTCGTATATTTGTATATATGTATGAATACACACACACACACACACATATATATATATGTATATAGAACCAATGGGGATTTTCATTATTTTCCTATGATTCCTTTTATTTTTCTCCGGTTCGCTATCGAGAGAAACGACTGTTCATTAACCCTTATCACTCAAAGGAAATATTTTATTGCATGTTTCCCAACCGACTCGAAAGAAATTTCATATATTTCGACATTTCCAAGGAAAAATGTTGAATTATTTTTATACGCAGAGAAAGAGAGAAAGAGAGAGAGAGAGAGAGAGAGAGAGAGAGAAGGGAAAGGGAAAAAAATAGTCGTTTAAAAATGTCCGATAAATCAATATTAGATTTTGAGCGATAAAGGATCAATCTCGTTTCGTTATTAATTCGCTTAGCAAGAAAAAAGAAAAAAAAAAAAAAGAAAGATAACGATCAAACATCAATACCGTAAAGTTAGATAAATTATTTATCCGACGATCTAAACGACACAAATATCGTTTGGATCGTTTGACGCACGTTATTATTATGAATTATAATTATCCGAAACAACATCGAATTAGACGAACTCGAATATTCTCTGGTATAAATGGCTTGTATTGGAAACGGATAAGAGATCAAAGAAGAAAATTCTCGTGTGATATTAAACAAAACGATAGATAATTTAACAGCAATGGCGATTTGATAATTACGCGAACTGAAAAATATGTATAATTAATATCGTTATATATATATATATATATATATATATATATATATATATGTAAATGAATTTAACATATTTACGATCTGACAATAGTCGTCTATTTTAGTTTCTAATTTGATTAAATCGAAGTTGTTCGTTAGTAGAACGTCACGACATAGCAGCGGGCTATTAAAAGAAGAGGGTCGGAATCGAGGATAAGACAAAGACGAATAGACATAAAGGATGAAGAAGAAAGGGAGAAAGATTGAGAAAGATAGATAGATGGAGATAGAGAGAAAAAGAGTGGGGAGAGAGAGAGAGAGAGAGAGAGAGAAATAGAGAAAAGACACATAGAAGAGAGAGAGAGAGAGAGAGAGAGAGTCGAGAGTCGAGAATAGGAGAGAACGAAAGCAGAGTAGCAGAAAGATCAATAATCAGTTGGCGAACGAAGAAAGAGGGAGAGGGTGGTGGTCACGAAGTGTGGTAGGTTCGTTGTATCGAGAGAACAAAGGATAGTAACATATACGAGAGGGACAGTTTAGAAAAAGACACGACTACTATATTCGGGTCGTCGTCTGTCTCGGTTCGAACTTTGGAGACTTTGTAAAAGAAAGAGAGAGATATATATATATATATATATATACAATAGATAGATAGATAGATAGATAGATAGAAAGAGAGGAAGAGAGAGAAAGAGAAATACGGATGTTTGAAGAAACATTGGTGTTCGTAAAAATAGAAGGAAAGAATCTTCGTGAGGTGGGTGGATAAGGTGAGTCATGGAATCGGCTTTCTCACCTTCTTTTGCACTTATTTCGATTCTCACGAAACAAAGAAAGGAAGAGGGAGTGAGAGAGAGAGAGAGAGAGAGAGAGAGAGAGAGAGAGAGAAAGAGAGACTGGAAACAGAAGTAAAGAAAGAGGAAGAAATTCCGGTGTCGAAGAAACACGTACTTATTCTCTTTCTCTCGTACCGTGAAACGTTCATTTTCATTTGCGATCCTTCTTCCCCTTTTCCCTTTTTTCCACTTTTATTGGTATTAAGGTTATACATTCGATACACGATTCGATTAATTTATCATTAACTTTGTCCCTTTTTTTTTTTTTTTTTCCTTTGAAAACAACGTGACCCGAACTCCCACCCTCTATCCCTCTGTCCCACCGAATGTCGAGACGAAAATATCGATTATATTTCTATCATTTCTACCCGAGAACACTATGACGAAGTTCTAAATTAATATTCTTAATTATAACGAACGTACGTACGCACTTTCAGTCGTTTTGGAAATCATTTTCGACATGTAAAGGATCGTATGACATTTTATCGAACGGGGGTGGCTGTTACGTGAAAGCTAATTGGTAAACGTTTGTCGAATATACCTTCGTTGGAAACTAGCGAGTCTCATTACGTAAATTTTGTAGGTAATTATTTTTAATGAACCTAGAGATAATATAATGAGATTATTATTGATGAAAATCGTGGATTAATAGTAAAATCGAGTAGATTTCTTTGGTGATTAATAAAATGTTAACCTTTATATCTCTCTATCTATCTTTCTCTCTATTACTATCTCCTTCCCTCTCGCTCTCTCTCTCTCTCTATCTCTCTCTTACTCGTTTATATTACATGATAATTATATCCTTGTCGGTTCGTAAACGTTTCTCTTATGGCCTAGAGATCAAAACCAATAAGCGCTTGAAACTCTTGGAAAAGTTAGAAACTCTCTTAGATGGAGGCCCTCGAGGGCTACCACCACGTTTCGTAATCATTAAGATATCGACCTCCTCAGGGATAGGCCGTCCCTTATCGAACTCCTTCTACTTTAACTTACATCAAATGTTAAACTAGACTCGTGACTGGCGATTAATTTGTCTTAGGTCTTTGAAGATAATTTGAAAGGGACTTGGTAGGTGGGGTGGAGTGGGGGGGGGGGGGGGTGGGGAGGGTATCGCCGTATCGTATCTTTCCGATCGATAATTAAAATCGATATCTATACTCGTAACGATCATACTCGGTTGCTTCGTAAAACGAAATTCATGTCCACGACGACGTGAACGACAATGACAAGGAAAACGACAACGACAACGACGACGACAACAACGATTTCGAAACTCAAACGAATTTGTATCCTGGAAACGAATCGTGCGATGACGTAAACGCAATTATAACAAGGATGAAAATGTGACCGACCGCTCTCGCGAATGGCAGCTGTCGTCCAATCGAATCACTCATCGCTATTACCAACGTTTCTATCTCCTCCCTCTGTCTCTCTTTCTCTTTCTCTCTCTCTCTCTCTCTCTTTTCCTCCCTTTTTGCCTTTTCTATCTCTCTTGTTTCTTTTTATCAGTCGACAGAAAAAGATGAAATATGTTATCCCCGCATCCCCATATATTTCGTTATTCCGAGTATTATTTTCGTTTGGATTGTGGTACGGTTGTGTCGTGAGAACGATCGAAAGAGAAAGAGAAAGAGAAAGAGAAAGAGAGAGAGAGAGAAAAGGGCTCCTTACGGTCTCGTAACTTTCGTAAGAAATATCGGAAAGCTTCCGGAAAAGAAAGCTAATGATCTTGGTTAAAACGTTCAGGTAGGGATGATCGATGCGAAATTTTCTTTTCTAAACGAAGAAAACTTTATTTATTGTTACACCAAAGCTCTACGTCATCATTTTTATAACACGCCAAGAGCTTTTACCAATCCAACCGATAACATTGAAAACGTTTCCCACCCCCATAACCCTCCCGCCCATCATTTTGTCCTTTGTCCTAGGAATCGTTAGCTAGAACGATAACTGATTGATAACTTAACATTGCAAATATCGAAATGTTGTTTCGTTAATTTATACGAGATACGCGTATACGTAAGCGAGTAAAATTTATTTATTAAACGAGAAAGAAAAAAGTAGAAATGTAAAAGAATATATATATATATATATATATATATATATATATATATATATATATTTGTCAAAAGGAGTCATTGACTCTCGTTCGGTTGTGTATCATACGATTATAAATTATTCGCAATGCTTCAGTCGTGAATCGTTTTGATAATAAAAAAAGAAAAAGGAAGAAAGAAATAAAGAAATATATATATATATATATATTTCTTTTTACATTTTATATATATATTTCTTTTTATATTATATATATATATAAGAAAGCTACACGTCGAGATAAAGAAAGAAGTGGAAGATCATTTTGTTCAGAGATGGCCAGTCTCCAAGTTTTCCATCTCTCGCTGGTTTTTGGAACCGACCCTTTGCCTTGCCTTTACCACAATGAGAAGAACCAGGTGATTAATTTCTTTTACCTATCTATAACTATCTGTCGCTACTCGACGTGCTGTCTCTTTTAATTTATTATTCCTAAAGCTCTCGTGAAGAAGCTTTTAATAACCGTGAGGAAGCTTTTACTTTCGCACGAAGGATTTTCCAGACTCTATTCATAGGACTTGCCACGATCGATCCGAGGGATCGCCCATGCATGATTTATAATTCCACGAGAATAATACTTTTATCGTGCGAGAGGGAAAAGCGCAGCAGCAGGTGCTTTTCTTCGTGAATCATTTTGATAAGGTGAAAGGATTCATTGGGAGAAGGAAGAATGGAGAGGGGAAAAAAAGATAGAAGAAAGAGAAGAATAAAATGGTCGTGTACGTTAGCGAACGTCAATGGCGATTTGAAAAGTTACGAAAGCATAATTATATCGTTTCATTGATTTCCGTTTTCTATCGAGGCATCTGCGAATGAAAGTAAAAAAAAAAAAAAAAAGAAAAGGGAAAAGAGAGAGAGAGAGAGAGAGAGAGAGAGAGAGAGAGAGAGAGAGAGAAAGAAAATAAAACAAAGTGGAATAAATTGACTCTCGTACGATTGTTCGCCATACGGTCGTAAATTACACGCGACGCTTCTCCTTCGATCGTGAATCGTTTTGGAAGTAAAAAAATAAATAAATAAATAGATAAAAAACGAAAAAAAAAGAAAAGAAAAAAATAAATATCACCCATACTCGCGAATGTCAGTGATTTAAAGAGTCCAAAAAGCGGGATTATCGCGATTAATCGATTTCCTTTTTCGACGAATTTACGAGCGAGAATAAAAGAAAAAAAAATAATAATAATAATAATAATAATAATAAAATAATAATAATAATAATAATGAAGCTGAGTGGATAGACAAGAAAAAAAAGGAAAAAATAAAGAAATTAAAACAAAAAAAAAAAAAAAAAGACAATAACTAACTAAAAACCCACTGTAAAGAGAATCATTGGCTATCGTCCGATTGTGGAGCATCCGCTTATGGATCGTTCGTGA
>OU964986.1:1627534-1642534 GCA_918808275.2 Dolichovespula sylvestris | reverse complement strand
ATATATATATATATATATATATATATATACTCTCTCTTTATCGAGATAAGTCAGTAGGCGATGCATCGAGATTCTTCCTTTGACACCGTATAGATAACATTCCGTTCATATTTTCATTTAATAGCGACAGAATCCCGAGAGTTATGCCAATTATCCGTTTCGCAGGCATTTCAAGCAACGTCTCCCGATCTATCTATAGATATATCTGTGTGTGTGTGTGTGTGTGTGTGTGTGTGTGTGTGGGTGGGTGGGTGGGTGGGTACGTAGGTGTGTATCTATGTCCGAATCTAAACCACGAACGTTTATGACGGGATAACTTCCCCCCTAAACACAGCACTTCAACGAAATTACATACGATACTGGGTACACCGCTCATATAGAATGTTTCCTTTTGAGACTAACGTAAGGAACGAATGAAATTTTGTTACAATCGTACAATACGGGACGAGCGATGAAAGTTTGATTAAAAGAAAAAAAAAAAAAAAAACAAAAAAATAAGAAACGAATCGATTAATCATTTTTGGGGAATCTTTTTTTCCGTTTTAGTTTTTTTTTTCTTTTCGTGATACTATATACGCTTAGGGATTTTTCTCTTATGAAAATTGATACGAGAGACTCGATAAGTTGTTTTTATTATCATCCATTTGATATCTGACAATTATTACGGAGAATAATTTAAATAATAAATATAGATTTAAAAAAAAATATAGATTATAAAATATAGATTTTATAATCAATATATAATATATATTTATAATCAAGATAATAATAATAACAATAATAAATAAGAATAGTTAGGACTAATAATAAATATAATTTCGTTTCATGTTTTCGACTTTCGTGAATGGAAAATGGAATTGCATCGATGTTCGTCTTCAAAAGTGTTAAAATCAATAAACTCGAATAAAAGACCAAAAAAAAAAAAAGTAGAAATAAGTAAATATATAAAAAAAATCAGTCAATTTCGAGAAATTTTAATTAGCATTAGAGTACGTACTAATTAAAATGCATTCATATTTTTTTGTTTTTCTTTCGTATTTTCTTTTACTAGGGAATATCTTTGTAATAACTTTTATCCATTAGCAAAACCTCGTGGTTTTTATCTCTCTCTCTCTCCTCTCTCTCTCTCCTTTTTCATTAACAAGCAGAGTTTATTAAGAGAGCACCATACGAACGTATAAAAAAAAATGTCAAGTAGCTCGCTCGAGTGATCCTCGGGTAGAACGCTCTCAATTTTATTTTTTTCCCACTCCCCTCGGAATCCTCGCCATCGCGAATTACGCTATTTCATATTGTCGTAAGAATTAAAAACAACTGGTTCTCATTGTCATTTGACAATGGTTTAAACAATGTCTTCTCTCGTACGCACTCTATTTTACTTTCAATTGTTCATCGCGATACAGAATATATCTATGTATATATACGTATATATATATATATATATATATATATATATATATATATATATATATATATACTTTCCACTCGTATAATATTTTTCAGCATATTCCGTCTCTCTATTTTTTCTTTTTTTTTTTACGATCCTCAAAACATCATTATGGTTAGGCAAAGGAAGGTCATTGTACTTTATACAACCTTTTATCACACACTATATATATACACACACACACATATATTTTGTCATCACAAAATTAAATGTTTCATTTCATATCCGAAATGTTTAATATTATTCTGTTTTCTATTTTTTCTTTACTTTTCTTCGGTCTAGATCTTTATCGATCACCTGAATTTCTAAATCTTATGAGAGCATCGAATCGATGTCGAATTTGATACAAATGTAACACACAGTTCAATTATCTCCTCGAATAAATATCTCATATATTTAACGTGATAGATGAAACGAGATACCCGTTTGTTATTACATACATTGTGAACATCCATATTATATCAATTTATATCGACTTTGATTGAAATAAATAATATAAAAATATATAAATAAACAAACAAACAAACAAATAAATAAATAAATAAACAAACAAACGAACAAATCAATAAATAAACAAACAAACAAACAAATAAATAAATAAACAACCCATGCATATTTTAATGCAGCCGTCAATTTGAAGGATTCTATAAAGAAAAAAATAAAGGGAAAGAAAATAATAAAATCATATACTTTACCTTTTTCCCCAATTTATCTCGACTTTGATTGATGCGATGACGTGAACTGATAATAACGAGATAAAGAAAGAATAAAAAGAAGAAGAAGAAGAAGAAGAAGAAAGATAGCATTTCACGATGTATTCGTCGATATAATGAAAAAAGAAAAGAAAGGAAAAAAAAAAATAAATACACGAACACGTGTGGGTACGCAATGAGCGTGCCATAAATTTAATATCAAAGGAACTAAATTTTCGTCGCGTGCGATGGAGAAACGAAACGATATAGACAAAAAAAAAAAAAAAGAAAAGAAAACGGAAAGGATAAAGAAAGAGGATGAAAAAATAATAACTCGCACACCAACACGGGAATGGAATGGATATTCGAAAAATATTTCGCGATAATGACGGAAAAGGCCCGATTGTTTTATTTCAATATTATTTATTATACCGCATTATGCGCAAAACATCGTTTTGGCCGAGTTAGCGTGGAATTAGTATGGTTAATCTTCAGTACACAGACTCGCTAAATCTTCGTTACGTACAATAAATCCCCAAACGTGCGTTCTCTTTCTTTTCGTTAACGCACGCTACCATGACTACACACACATCCACACATGCACGCACGTACACACACAAAAGTAGAATATAGTAGTATATACATATAAAAATACATATACGCATATACATATATATATATATATATATATATATATATATATATATATATGTACATGCACGAAAACACGTTTATATATATCTAAACGTTGTGTGTAGGGAAGGGCAAAGGGGTAGGGACGGTAGAGGGGAGAAGGGACGGATAAAGCAAGTGATTTATAACGTGCATGTTTCCACAGTCTCGTTACAGTTTTCAAAGGGATATAAATTCAAAGCTTCATCGTTTGATTTCCGATTTTGTCGAAAGAGCCAAAAGCCGTTGCAATGCGTTGCGTTGCGTTGTTCACTTATAACCATGCCGGGGTGGAATGAAATGCTATTTTGTAGAAAAAATAGATTAAAAAAAAAAAAAAAGAAAGAAAGAAAGAAAGAAAGAAAGAAAGAAAGAAAAGGAAAGAAGAGAAGGAGAAAAAAGGAGAGAAAAAGAAGTAAGCACGTATAAGAATGTTAATGGATACTGTTACCCTCCCTTCCACCCACCCCTCCTCCCTCCCGTCCCCACCCACGTCACAGAGAGTACCGAAGGTACAGTCCTCTTTCACTTTATTATTTCTCAGAAAGTAGCTTGAATTCTTTGGGACAGGATTAAAAATAAAAGGAAAGGAAAGGAAGGGAAGGGAAAGGAAAGGAAAGGAAAAAAAAATAATACAGCGTTACGTGGGATTAAAAGCTTTCGAAGGGCGGAGGGGCGGGGAGGGGAGGGCTTCCCGGTTGATTTTCTTTTTCCGCTGGTGCTTTTACCGCCACCATTTCGAGACCTCACCAAAGTCGTTCGGAGTGAAAAAGAAAAGTAATAATCCACACAGATAGATAGATAGATATATAGATAGAGAGAGAGAGAGAGAGAGAGAGAGAGAAAGTGTGTGCGTGTGTGTGTGAAGGAGAAGGCTCGAAAAGTAGAGTAGAAAAATTTGTATGCAACTACCACTGAAATACATAAAGACATATGACGTAAAATCGCTCTAACCCACAAGGCAAATCCCCGTTACGCTATTTGTTATGAGAATAATTAACGCGATATCTACTTAAAATATCGATTTGCGCTATCTGCAGGTCGTATAAATAAATTCCAACGGGCGAGCGAGCAACGAGCGAGCGAGCAAGCAAGCAAGCAACGAGCAAGCAAAAAAAAAAAAGAAAAAAAAAGAAAAAAGAAAAAAAAATTTCTTTTTTTCGACGACAAAACCAGCCGGGCGCGGGCAAGGTTGGGGGAACGGGGTACGGGTAGGGCTAGGTTGAGTTGGAGGGGGAGGGGGATCGAGGGTGATGCGGGGAAGTGACGTTTGTTAACGGATAACGATCGCGTAGTGATTAAACGAGAATGAGTTTTAGTAACAACATCGGCGACGGAGTCACCTGGGAGCCATTCGCTTGCGTTAAAGAAAGATAACCGTGAGGGAGAAAAAAAGGGGGCAAGAAAAGAGAAAAGAGAAGAAGTAAAAGAAGGGGAAGAAGAGGAGGAAGAAGAAGAAGAAGAAGCGTGTAAACTCAGCTCCGTGTTAACAACGAACACGGAAGGGAAAGGTGTTCTAGCGTAGAAACAAAAGGAGAGGCAAGAACTAGAGATAGAGAAGGCGGGAGAGAGAGAGGAAGAGGGAGAGAAAGAGATAGATAGATAGATAGATACGTAGAGAGTGAGAGAGAGAGAGAGAGAGAGAGAGAGTATAGGCTAAGCGATCGACGAGCCCGAGCCATTCTCGCCCGTCCTGTCTTTGACGACCTTCTCTTGGGCACGCGGATTTTTCGACGTAATCGAGCGTGAGACATCGTAAATAAACTCCGGCTGATCCGCGTGTAAAACCGCGAGGACGAGAAGAAGAGAAATAAAGGGTAAGGATAGAATGGGATGGTCGACGACGGGGGCAAGAAGCGTAAGGGGAATCGGCGGGTGGTTGTGGGGAGGAAAAGAAGAGGAAGAAGAAGCGAGAGAGTAGAGAGTATAAGAAAAACCATCGTCGAACGACCCGTGTCGTTAGAGGATCATTTTTATCGGCAAACAGTTACTCCCACGTCGCTGCCACCTCCTCCCCTTCCCCAACCAGTCCCAGCCCCAGCCCTCCCCCCACCTCCAAACAAAAGACAAGAGCCAAAATCTTTATAGCGTATCCTTAAATCGTTTCAACGTAAAAATTCCAGTTACCAGTTTAGAACCGGATACGTGCCAAGTTTAATACGATTAATCTCGATTGTCCAATAACTGATAGGGGAAATCGGATATAATTCGATCGCGGTAAAAGGATTTGTCATTCGTTTTCGAATAGAAATAAGAAGAAGAGGAAGAGGAATACGAAACGAGAGAAATAGAGAGAGAGAGAGAGAGAGAGAGAGAGAGAGAGAGGAAAGAAAAAAGAAAAGAGGGCAAGACGTAACCGTCGTACATTTATGTCGTGATTTGATGTCAGAAAGAAAAGGAAGAAAAAAAAATGAAAGAAAGGAAAGAATAATTGGACTATTTCGATTAGTCGTGTTAAATTCGATAGCGTTGGATAGATATGTCGTCGTCATGGCCGAAGCTTACGTATATCCTCTATCTCTGGGTATTCTCGGATCTCTATCGGAGGACATACGAACGTAGGTTAACGTACATATGCCGTAGATCATAGGTCGAGAGAACTAGGTGGATACGTAGGCCCCTGGATACAACATTCGTCCTGGTGATCCGTGTTTGGTCCTAGAGATCCGTAGGTTACGTATTACGGTTTGGGGAGTTGCGGGTTGTGGCATGGTAGGGTGTGGCTTGCGGACAGTCGATTGCACGTTGCGGCATTGCAAATTGTAGATTGCGGCTTTGGAATAACAGATTATGAATCCGCAGTTACTGCAAGCCCGAGTTTTAACGGAAATTGAAAATATATCCCGATCGTGTTTTGCTTTTGAGTTTAAGAAATAAATTTCACGTTTACGTTTTCTCAAATACAAATTCGAGCGAGACGATAATATCTATTCATCGTATGACTTTCGTTTCACGCTAGAGCATTCGCTTTACACTGTGTGCGTGCGTGCGTGCGTGCGTGCGTGCGTGTGTGTGTGTGTGTGTTTGTTTGTTTGTTTGTTTGCTTGTTCGTTCGTTTGTTTTGTGCGTTTTGTGGTTGTTTGCACTACCATTTCTATGGTCAGTCCATTTTAAAACGAAATTTAACGATAATTGGTTAACGCTCGAAGCCATTTCGAATTAATTGCAGGCCAGACGAGATTGAATTAATTGGGAACGTATTAATTTTGTAATCGTGAGCTCACGAACAAGATCAGCTTACGAAGGTTCGCCTCGTGTTTCGGATCGTTCAATTAAATGTAACGAGTGTCGATGGACGTATGTTTCGTATAAGTGAATTTACGTCGTCTTCGTAACCATCGTAACCATTGACGCTACGCACACACACACGCACACACACACAGAGAGATAGAGAGAGAGAGAGAGAGAGAGAGAGAGAGAGAGAGAGAGAACCGATACCACACGTGAAAGTAAATTAACTTCAAACAATTTATCCATGATTCCGCTCTATTACTCCAGATTTGTTATAGTCGCGTGAAAATAACAAAAGGAAAGAAAAGAAAGAAAGAAAAAAAAAAAAGAGAAAAGAAAAAGAAGGAAACAAAATGATCGTCACCATGATGGGCGTAAAGTTCTATTTTTTTTTTCCCCGAACAAACGCGAACGACGGAATTCAATCTTCGAGAATTTGATTTCATCCATTTTACCATCGGTAATATCAATCGATAATATTAATCGTTCAAGTTTTCAATTTCAATGTTTTCCCTCCTTTCTGTTCTCTCTCTCTCTCTCTCTTCTTGTTTTCTTTTTTAACATACGTTTACAGATGGAACGATTAAGAGAAAAGAAATTCTTTACATTTTCCCGATCAGTTGGAATTATTCGAACGATTGAACGAGTTTCGAGTGGGGGAGGGGTGGGGAGGGGGTAAAGAAAGAAAGAGAAACATATTAAATAAGCCGAACAACTTCTCTCCTCTCCTAAGAGTATCTTTCTCCCTTTAAAAAGAAATTAATAACCGCGTCCACTTCGTGCGACTAGTTTCGTGTACGTAGCTCGATTATACAATTTAAGTTTGGCGCCGTTTTTACTTCCGGTATAGCCATTAACATCGATTGAAAAAACATCGAAGAAGTTACAAACGTTGCCTCGTTACGTTATTCATCCTTCAACGAATCTCTCTCTCGTTCTCTGCCTTTCTGGATAAAGCCATAGTGGGAATCTCCACGTTTTCTATCTTTAGCAATGGGGAGAAAGATAAAGAGAGAGAGAGAGAGAGAGAGAGAGAGAGAGATCCTTGCTAATTACACGAGCTTTCAAGTGAGCCTTTTCGTGCTCTACCATTTTTTGTACACCTCCACTCAGCAACCTTTTCACATGTAATTTCTCACGCATCTCCTTTTATCCTCGCTTATCATTCCGGAATTAACTCACCGACTATACGCGATGGAGCTCGAAACAAAATTCAACCCTTGGAGCGTTGCGTAGGAAATTTTGCGAGCATGCATGCATTCGACTTCAAAGATAACTAGGTAATTCTTTTTTTCCTTTTCTTTTTGTTTTCTCTCTTTATTTTTAGTTTCTTCCTCTCTCTCTCTCTCTCTCTCTCTCTATATATATATATCTTCCTTTATTTTCCATCCTTCTTTCTATCTACCCTTCTTTCTTTCTTTCTTTATATTTTACGCTTGAAAAAGTATAAAGGAGAGATAACAAAAAAAAAAAAAAAATAACATAAAAAAGAACGAAAAAAATAGAAACTCCACGGACTTGGCTTTTGTTTTCTCGTTTAGTCTCCCCCCCCCTCCTTTTTTCTAAAGTACACCGCACCATACGGTCGAGGGGTTCGTAGAGGATATGGAGCCAAAAAACAGAAATACATTCGCTCGGACGCTCTTTGTTATATTTGCGAGTACGAGGATGGTGAGTGGGTGTGGGCGGTTGCGAAGGGGAAAGGGGAGGGGGAGGAAATCGTTGATGCGTGTAAATGGAAATTTTATAAATCTTACAGAACGGTATATATCTATGGAAGATAAATCGTGGCCGATCGGATCGAACTATACTCTTGTTACTTTCGTCTTCTGAAAAAAAAAAAAACGAACGAACGAACGAACGAACGAACGAACGAACGAACAAAAAAAAAGCAGGGGAAAAAATAAAATAAATAAAGCAAAATATTGAAATACAAAACTTATAGAAGAGAGAGATAGATAGATAGATAGAGATAGAGAGAGAGAGAGAGAGAGAGAGAGAAATGGTGGACTCTTATCAACATCGTTGAAAAGGACTCTTATATCTAAATCGACGATCGGTACCGATCGAAAATTGCTAAAGTTTTATCGAGTAACAACCAAAAGCTTCCTGGATCGAACGTCCGAGAGTAAAAAAATAAATAAAAAAAAAAAAAATAAAAAAAATAATAAAAGAAATAATAAAAAAAAACGTCGAGTACCACCCGTTCGTCAAAGTACCCGCCTCGTGTGTTTCTTTGTGACGGCAAGTTATATACGTTCATGTTCGGAGATCAATAATCGACTATATGACGAAAGTTTTCGATCAGTCGGGCTACGGATCAAAGGAACGAATTTTTATGTGAACGGTATAGTAATCGTGCGCTCTCTCTCTCTCTCTCTCTCTCTCTCTCTTTAACCCTATGCAATAACTTTCTCTGATAAAATGCTACCAGTTTTTATAACTTGCGACATGATCGATTTTCTCACGCAAAATTCAGAAAAATCAGGAATAATTCGAACGTCACATTTAATAGGAATATGTATATATATATATACGTCATGCTTTAGGTTAAATATGTGTTTGTGTGTGTGTGTATATATATATATATATATATATATATATATATATATATATATATATATATAAGGAATATAAATTTAAGAGAAATCGAATATAAACTTTATTTGTATAAATCGTATAGAGACGTGATGCATTATTAATACAACGAATTACAAATAAATGATGTAATATATAATGAATGAGAGAGATTAATAAAAAAAACATTAGTATGCGACGGAAGAGAACGTTCGCATATTCATTATTTAAAGTGGTGGATTATAAGAGCGCGTTTAATTTTATGCTCGTAATGTGTATTGACGTATTTTGCTAAAATTGTACGTATAAATCAATGCAATTGTCTTTTCGTCGGCTTTCGGCTTTCACGTTGAAATATTTTTTTATTAATGGAACACGTTAACGGTAAAAATGACGGAGAAGAAAGGAAAAAAAGAATTAAAAATTAAATAGAAAGAAGAAATAGAGAGAGAGAGAGAGAGAGAGAGAGAGAGAGAGAGAGAGAACAAAAAGAAAAACGAGACAAATAATGAAATTATACGGCACTTCGTCGCAGATCGAAAATGTTATTTATTATAACGTGAGTGAAATTACTTATTATATTATAATACTAAACTAAATTATACGGCGGAATACTTATGACATCATGTTATATTAATTTACGTAATGTATGGCTTTAATAGCTCTCTCGTACTATAATCGGGTAAACGACAATAAAGGTGGCAATGATATAATATAACAATTTCGCATAAAAGTAAATAAGATCGCATACCGGTAAGATCTATGGGGAGATCTTAAACAATGAACGAGTACTTCTTTGCTAGGAAACGTTAACTCTTGTAAAATGGTGAAACTTTGTGACGTTTCGTTACTCAAGCCGATATATACGCATGAATATATATACATATATACGTATATACATATACATATATACAATACATGCTTTCTGTTTTCTACTGAAACGATACTTCTCCCTGTTTCGTCGTACGAACAACAAACTTTAATAATTTCGATATCGTTACTCGAGACGATTCAGCTCTCTCTCTCTCTCTCTCTCTCTCTCTCTCTCTCTCTCTCTCTCTCTCTCTCTCGTTTTATTTTTCGATATATATTTCCAAACGATATTTTAGATAGAAGGCCCACATATATTATACAAAGGAATTAATTAAATTCTCAATTTTTATCGTATCATTTATACGAAACAATTCTATCGTTTCTAGTTTGACGTTTATTAAACGATAACGAAGAGAACGAAGTGCTCGGCAAACGTTATATATTCTTGTTTAGTGATTCGACACCGTTATCCTACTATCGTTCTTTATCGTTAACGTCGATTGAAAATTTATAATTAATTGCTCGTTAGTACATTTATCTACCTACCTACCTACCTACCTACCTACCTACCTACCTACCTACCTACCTGTACCTACCTATCTATTCTCTGATGAATCAATTTTATACGAAAACAAGATTTTGATATGATAAAATGGTATATAAAATAGCCAATTTCAAAACGAAAAAGAAATAATAATATTATAATTTCTATTTGGTTAAAAAAAAGAATACTTTATTTTTATTAATTATCACTTCCAATGAAACTTATTGTATTTCGAAACTATACGAAAATCTCTCTCTCTCTCTCTCTCTCTCTCTCTTCAACTATCTACAATCCTCATTATCGTCGTCATAATAACAAATTCGACAACTCGAAACTACGAAATTCGAGAAACTGACAAACAAGTACTTAAGTACCAGAACAATAAAGATATGCAAATGTTGGGAAACGTAGATAGATGGGAAGACGATACTAACGTATAACTCCGACGATACTCGCGAGTAATACCTAATTGTAATACCAATCGCAAAGATTTTTCACTCTCTAGCAATTTCAATATTCTTCCTCTTTTTATCGATCCTTTTTTTTCTCTTTCATTTCTTTCATTCTTTTCTCTCTTTTTTTTTTTTTTTTTTTTTTTATTTTTCTTTTAATTTCAACGAGCTTCGAATACATCGAATAGGAAAACGAGTTACCTCGAGTGGATCGTCAAAGTTGAGGAAGGGGAAAAAAAGAGAAGTCGAGGAGAACGATGACGTCAGTGATAGTGAAAACACTCATCCCTCTCTCTCTCTCTCTCTCTCTCTCTCTTTCGTTGCTCTACTTTCGTTGCTCTCTTTCCGTTGCTGAACGAAAGGAACAAATGGTCTGTGTCAGGAGAACGGCTGGTTGCACGTGGGAGATCGAAAATGCGCGAGACGACGAAAAACACGCACTTCTTTACGTTCGCTTGCTTAGATAAAGAAGATTTATTTAACGCAGAATTCGAGAATGCGAAAGGAGCACGAAAAATATATAGAAAAAGAGAGAGAGAGAGATCAGCGATAGGTACTCGCTTGATGGATGGAAATTGCTTTGCATATTTTCTTCTCTCTACCTCTCTCTCTCTCTCTCTCTTACACTACCTATCTATCTATCTATCTATCTACCCATCTCCTTCTCTTTCTTTCTCTTTCTTTCTCATTCTCTTTCTCTTTCTTCGAGCATCTCACTCTCTCACTTTAACTGCTCCTTTACAAACAACACCGCTCGTCTATGTATCTACGTATACATAACCATGACATTGTACGTCACTATCGCTATAATCATCTTTTTCAATTCACTGGCACATTTTACGATATAATACGATAAGGAAAATTTTCTCAGATTCCTATTTCGTTTACCTCGCGACAACTCTAAGTAATTAATATCGTATTATAACCATGTTATATGACGAATAGTATACTAACGATAAAAGCATCGTCTATAACTCGCGCGACCTTCGATTCGTTCCCTTTTACTTCGTTCAACCAAAGCCACTGGAATGGGGTTGGAGTGATGCGGAGTTTAGGGGATGAGGAGTTTAAGGGATGGGGGTTAAGATAGCAATCTTGTTACTTCTATATTTCTTCGAACGTACGATAGAAATCTGAAAAAAGAAACAACTTTATCTCCTCCTCACTCCTTCCTTTCTTCGTATATTTTCTCTTTCTCTCTTTTCTTTTTTTTTTTTTTTTGCTTGAAATTTTTGTCTCTTTCTTCTTCTTTATTATTTTCTTTAGGATGTACGAAGAGCTCGTACGATGATGAAATTAAACGAGAATGAAATAGTATAGAAAGGGGGAGGGTCGAGGTATCGATAAAGGAACACACGTGTATCGAGATAAACCCCATACCTCATCCTATCACCTTTCTCCTCCTCTCTCCCACACCTTTTTCAACTTAAACTCAATTCTCCATGTCTATACTCTTTTATAAATTGTTCGAACGTTACTGAGATTTAACGAGCGAGCGAATAATTTTGACGAAGAGAAAAAGCAAAGATGGATTCGAATTTGTGAAACTTTATTATTATTTTTTTTTTCCCCCTTATTTATCGTCCATCGTTGTCAGACATAGGGTACTTTTCAATCTCAACGAATACTCAGGTACGATCTTCTTTCCATACCACGTGGGAATTATTTAATATCTATCAAGGATACGTACGAATTAGTCGATTTTATCCGATAACGCGATAAAATTCTTTCGTTCGTTAATAGAACTCCTCCGAACCTGTAACCTTTATATTTTTAATAACGTTACGATATTACATTAATCGATCTAGCAATTATTTTATTTTTATCGATAATGGCAAGTTCGTTTTGATCGGATGATTGTTTAATCGGGTTTCTTTTTTAATTCTGTGAAAACGAGAATAAGCCCGATCAATAGTAATTACTTTGCTTCACTTTAATCACGATCGGGTCACTTTAATCACGAGTATGCAGTAATCAACGAAATTTAAATAATTTCGAGTAGCTAGTGAAAAATCGTAATAATATTACATAGGTATGACGATTTACGGTAGCGTTGCAAAAAAAAAAGGAAAGAATAAAAAAGAAAAACAGGATTCGTTCCTCCGACGTTGCGTGTCATTGTTAACACAATTTTCATAATTTTATTAACGAGGATCAAAACGAATGACCTTGCACGAATTAAAAATCGAGATACCGTTGCGACAATTTTCGGAATTAAAAAAAAAAAAAAAAAAAAGAAAAAAGTAAAATAAATAAAGGAAATAAAATATCAAACATAATGAAACAAAATATAATTACGTACGATTTTCGAGATAGAAAAAGAAAGAGAGACAAAAAGAAGAAAGAAAAATCAATGTTTGCTCTGTGTCGAATGAATGAAATTCCTAAGAAAAGAAATAAAAGAGAGAAGCGTTAACGAAAAAGGAAATAAAAAAAAAAAAAAAAGAACGAAAAGAGAATATTTCGACGAATATAAAAATTTATATTTTCAATATAAAGAATAGGATAAATGTGTGTGTGTGTGTGTGTGTGTGTGTGTGTGTGTGTGTGTGTGTGTGTGTGTGTGTCTGTCTGTCTGTCTGTAGATATAAATATGACGACAAAGTACAAACAAATTGATTCGATTCGTTTGTAGAAAAACGGATTACACGATTCTTCTGATCCCTTCATATTTCTATGAGCAAGGTAATAAGGGCATGGCCTGGCTGGCTCCCTTTCTCCATCCTCTTAGCTTCCCTCCACCCCGTTCTTCCTACTGACTTTCCTTCACGAATGTAGATCTCGAATCTGACAGACTTTACGTAAAGGGAACTGACAGGAAGGAGTGACGCTGCTCGAGACACCGTAGTGAAACGTCTGCGGTTGAACTCCTCGAAGTAAGTTCGGAAATTTCGTCCTTCCCCTTTTCTCCTAAACGATCCTTCTCCAAAATTTTCCCTAACTATTCGCAAAATGAAAATGTGTAATTAAAACGTTAAATTCTACAACGAAACTTTGTTACCCCTCTCCTAATTACTTATATGTAAGAACACAATAAATCCCTTTTCTTCTTATTACTACTTCCAATCTCATTTCTCTCTTATTTTATCTTTTTTTTTTTTTTTTTTTTTTTTTTTAATAAATATCCTTCATAATGCGGTACCGATTCGACGAAAAAGAGAGAAGTCGTTTTTTACAATCTTTTGAATCGTTCTGCGTAACAAATTGTAGGATCCGACCGACGAACATAAAACCCCATATAGACAAGAGAATATAACAAATCAGAATAAAAACAGAATCAGATAAAAAAAAAAAAAAAAAAACAGAAATTTCTTCTCACTAATCTTGAATTGTTTATGTAACAAATTTTTAAGGCAATCCGACGAACGTAATCCGCTAGAAATAAGAATATAATGAATCTCTCTCTCTCTCTCTCTCTCTCTCTCTCTCTCTCTCATTTAATAACAATTCGATAAAAAAAAAAAAAATTCTAAAAAACAAAGAAAAGATCTCGCATTAATTCTATTAATTTATAGAAGATGCACCAATCGCAGTTGTTTTATTTTTTTCCTCCGCATAGATCGACGTTAAAAGAAGAATTACATTTTTTCTTTTTTTTTTTATTCTTTTTTTTTTTTTTTTTTTTTTTTTAACGACAAAATGTCATCGATACGCCGAAAACAAAATATCATGAAATGTCCGATAAGCGAAATATTTGGAGATAATAAAAATCGTTGGAAAAAGAAGTGAAAAAGGAAAAAAAAATCGAATAAACAATAGAGCGAAGAGCAGATGCATATTCCAGGGTACATGACGATAAGCTCACGCACAACAACATGCATTTCTAACTTTTGGAACGATTATGATCCGACATTTTGTCTGTTTCGAATATCACGTGTTGATGGTAGAAACGATCTCGTGTACGTCGACTGAAGTTAAAACTTTTTGAAGATTAAATATGCACATGGGATCAAGTGAAACAAAATTGTGTGTGTGTGTGTGTGTGTGTGTGTGTGTGTGTGTGTGTGTGTGTGTGTGTGTGTGTGTGTGTGTGTATACGAAATGTGTAAGAAGTCTCGAAAAATAGGTCACTAGATGATTACAGAGGAGCTCGAGTTATTTGAAATTTCTATCCTATTTCGTTTTACTTGGCATGTTTCTTTCGAAAGATAGAAGGACATCTGTAGAAAAGGAAAAGAAAGGAAGAAAGGAAGAAAGGAAGAAAGAAAAAAAAAAGAAACAGAGATCCAAAATTCATAGGAAAGAAGTAAGTTAGAGTTCGTTGAGACGCATTACGAGTTTTCATTTCTTCGTACCGAGCTCTCTCTCTCTCTCATACACACACACACACACACACACATAATCTCTTAGCGTATGTATTTTTGATCAGCCCTGATATCGGTACACGCGCATTATTATATCTTTTTCATTGTCACCATGAATATTATATATTTGTCAATTCTGAATTGAGCTTAAATACGCGTGTTTGTTATAACGCAAATTCGATACGATAACGTAGATAATTAGACAGTAACAATTACAAAAATTAAAAGCCCGAGAAACATTTATTATTTCATAAAACCGAACATATTT
>OU964986.1:1620034-1622534 GCA_918808275.2 Dolichovespula sylvestris | reverse complement strand
CTCTCTCTCTCTCTCTCTCTCTCTCTCTCTCTCTCTCTACCTCCTCCCCCCCGTTTCTCCTTTCTTCGTTAATTTTTTTATTTCATTTTCTCCCTCTCTCCCTCTCTCTCTCTCTCTTTCTCTCTTTTGCACGATATAAATTATTCGCGTAGATAGCTTTAAAGTAGAAGAAAATACAAAATATAATCAAAGACGTTGTCGTATAGCGTTGAAACATAGAGGAGACGTTAATTAAGATTCAACAACATCGGCTAATGGTTAATTAATTGTTACTGCCTGCAATAATTAACTTAAAACTTATTTTGCCAACGTGTAAAACGCTTTGTTTTAATCCTATTAAGGAAATTCCGTATTTATTGTAGTTTGTTTCGCGGAACGTTCGACAATGATTTAGGAGAGTTTCTTTCGTTAATGAGAAAGAGAGAAAGAGAGAGAGAGAGAGTGCGAGACAGAGAGAGAGAGAAAGAGAATGAGAGAAAGAGAGTGAGAATGAGAGATAGAGGAGAAGAAGAAGAGAAACGAAAAGAGAAGGAGAGAAAGAGAAAGAGAAAGAGAGAAAGAGAAAGAGAATTCATTGCATGCCTGAGAATGAAGGTGTCCGACGTAGTGAAATTTTTCATCATTATTATCGTACAAAAATGGGGGAAATTTTAGACGTTGCTTTAACGAATTTCTCATACCGTTGGAAACATTAATTTCCTTTTCGGACGGGAACGCAATGCCGAGAACGAGGGAATGAAAGAGATAGAGAGGGAGAAAGAAAAAGAGAGAGAGAGAGAGAGAGAGAGAGAGAGAGAGAGAGAGAGAGAGAATTTCGATCTCTCAGCTTTGAGAGAGAGAGAGAGAGAGAGAGAGAGAGAGAGAAAGAGAGGAAGAGAAAAAAAAACGGAAGAATCCGTCAAGGAAAATTACACACGACTCTAAAGAAACTAACGTATATTTTCAACGGGAAAGAAAACAAAGTTCCCCCACTGACTTTCTAATTCTAATCCGAACTCGTCCTGTATCCTAAGTACTCGACGTAAAATTTGAAAGGCTTAAAAAGTGAATAAGAAGAAGAGCAAGAAGAAGAAGGAGACGAGGATGAACTAAAAGTGTAGAAAGAATAAGAATAAGAATAAGAATAAGAAGAAGGAGGAGAAAACACGTTAGAGAAAGTATCACCGCAATCTGCATATTGCATAATAGGATGGCGTTGTGCGAACAGCTTAAAGCTCTTTCTCCTTTTCCTTTTACCCCTCACTCTTATCCTCTATTTCCCTCTCTCTCTCTCTCTCTCTCTCTCTCTCTCTCTCGCAAATCCTCCCTTCTCCCATTCACAACGTTCTCGTGAAAAGCCACGCGCGTATTGTACGAGTACAAAGTTCCAACGAGTATCCGCCATTTTTTCTCTTTATTTTCTCTTTCTAACTCTCTCTCTCTCTCTCTCTCTCTCTCTCTCTCTCTCTCTCTCTCTACCCCTCTCTCTATTTCTATCTATCTCCCATTTTACACGCATTTTCGGTGAAGGAAAGAAGGCAAAAAGATAATGAAAATTTCCCGTTAAAAAGGAAAAAAGAAAAACGAAGAAAATGGATAAATAAATGAATAAAATAAAAAGAATAAAAAAAAAAGAAAATAAAAATAAGTAAGAAGAAGAAGAAGAAGAAGAAGAAGAAGTTGGTGAAAAGAGAGAAGCAATAACGATGCACGCGGAACGACGTACGACGAAATTTCTGTTCCCTGTCGACCCGAGAGATAGAGGAGATAAGGGAGGGTGAAAAGAGTGAGGAGGGTGTTCTCCGTATAAGAGGAAAACAAAAATAAAAAAAAAAAAAAATTGTCGGAATCAAGTCTCGGCGAGGATGGTGGTGGGAGGAGGGAGGGAGGGAGGGGAATATCCGTTAAGGGTGGGCGCAAGGAATGGAAAAGAGGAGAGATGAAGAAGAAGAAGGAAAAAAAAAAAAGAAAAATCGCACGAAACTGTGGCATTCATCTCTGTCTAAAGTCAGGAATGAAATCACGGTGAACTCGAACGAAATTAAGAGGTTCGTTCGAAGCTGTAAAAAGGAGAGAGTGAACGGTGGGGAGGGGATGGAAGGGATGGAAGGGATGGAAGGAAGGAAGGAAAGAGATAGCGGGAAATAGAGATAGATAGATAATGAGACAGACAGAAAGAGAGAGAGAGAGAGAGAGAGAGAGAGAGAGAGAGAGAGCGAAAATAGGGAAAAGAAAAAGTAAGTTTTCTCCACTTAACGAATGGGCGAAGGTAATCTCGTTAGTGTTTCGTGTGCTCGCTTGGTGAAACACGAAAGGATGATGTTGGGCGAACTGTTTGTCTAAGTATTATGAAATAGGGATACGAAAGAGAGAGAGAGAGAGAGAGAGACGAGAATGAGCGTCGAAAAGGAAAAAGAACCTACGTGAAATACCTACTCGTGCAAATGAGAAATCTCTCCTTTCTCGGATGAGTTTTATTAGCAGGAAGAATTAATGTTCCGCTCTACCGGTTTTCTTCGGT
>OU964986.1:1600034-1617534 GCA_918808275.2 Dolichovespula sylvestris | reverse complement strand
GTATAAAAACAAAAAAGAAGAAGGAAAAGAAAAAAGAGAGGAATAGGGAGGGAAGGGGATAGTGTCCGTGGAATAAAAAGGAATAATAGGAGAAAACAGGAACGCGTCTCGCTCGTTTTCAGCATCAACGAGATAATTCCTTCTCTTCCTTCGCGAACGGTCACATCCGGCCACACGTCGCATCTGGTGCGACCATTCTCTTTCCCAGTCGTCTCTCTCTCTCTCTCTCTTTCTCTCTTTGTCTGTCTCTCTCACGTTCTCTTTTGTTATCTCTTTCAGCTGCTATCTCCTACGTCCTACCCGTAACCACCAAAACGGCGATTACTTATGGTACCCTCTACGCAAAACGCAAACCTAACATTCCTAACCGTCAACGTTTCAGAAAATAACACTAATACTAAGGAAAAAGGGAACATCACTCTTTTTAAATAAAAACGAGAATAATAATTTGAAACGGTTTTTGTTTACATTGTTGATCAATTTAATGTATCTATCTGTCATCATCGAATGTATTAGATGTAATATATATCGTTTAAAAAAGTTGAATGAAAAGAGAGAAAAGAAAAATATATATATATATATATATTTCTTTTTATTATACGTATATTTTTATTATACGATAAATCGAGTATAATATCGCGAAAAAAAAATTACAACATGCTTTCAACCAAAACGATCATTATTTATGATACTTTGTGCGCAAAATACGAACTTATCATACTTAACCATCAACGTTTCGCAAAATAATACTAGTACTAAGGGGAAAAAAAACATTACATCTCTCTCTCTCTCTCACACACACACACACACACAGTCGTTTTAAATAAAAACGAGAAAACAAATTTTAAACATTACTGTCTCCATTTTCAATTAATGATCGGATATATTTAGATATAATCTATTTCGTTTAAAAGAGTTAAATAGAGAACGAGAAGGGAAAAAAGCATATATATATATATATATATATATATATATATATATATATATATATAAACATAACGATAAACCGTGTATAATATCGCTAACAAACATCGAATTACAATTGCAAATTATGCTAACCGACCGTACCGAGTTATTTTAATAACCTAGCCGGATCTCACGGAGATAAAAGCGAGTCCAAGCGAAACATTAAACCATATCTCTCGAGATGTACGGTAGAGAATAGAAAACTGCCTTATAGCTCTTTTACCTCCCTCCCCCTCTTTTATTATATTTTCTCTTTTTTATTATTATTATTATTATTATCTTTCTTCTCTTATTTACTTTCCTCACGTTATAATGCACTACGTTGTTATAATAGAACTACTTCATATTTAAATGCGCACGCCTGTTACCGGTGAATTATTTCGACTAAAAATCAAAAAAAAAAAAAAAAAGAAAAAAAAATAATGAAAAGAAGAAGAAGAAGGCGAAGGAGAAAGATAAAAGGCTAGGAAAAGGAAAAAAAGAAACTATCTTACATCTTAACAATATTTCCTCTCAACCTAATCGTTCCCACATTTTCTCGCGTTTTATTCTTATTTTTTAGTTTTTCCTTCTTCCATTTCGTCCCGTTTTACCTCAAAACGTTCGGACGTGTGCGTTCGAAACGAAACGAATAGAAAAATGTTCTAAAAGTCGGGAGGAACGACCTATAGAAAATTTCACTTGTTCAATTTCTTTATATCGACGGATAAGACGATTTTCAACGCTGGCAAGGTTCTCCCGATGAATCGCCTTTAGAGGGCCAACAGGCGAACAGGACCAGGATCAGGATCAGGATCAGGACCAGTACCAGAACACCGGTAAAACCAGAATCAGTAATACCAGAGAAATACTAACTCTAACAGAAGCTGTAGCTAACACGAATGGACGTCTAACGAAAGGTGTCAAGAAAAGCGAATGGGTTGGTTAGAAAACGGATCGCATCGTTGAACGTTGCTATATATATACACACACACACACACACACACACACAGACAGACATGTACATATATACTAAGCTTATGGGGAAGCAACTCGGCGGGAGATCAAACGCTGTAACGTAGAAAGAGTGCGCAAAAGTTATCATTCCGCAATGGTAGCCTACCTTCTTCTATGATACGATAGAAATCGGTAACGCCGTCACGTACAAAGCATTGCGGATTCCGCCGGCTAAGGCTCGCGTCATATACAGACGAAAATTGGAAAATGCTCTTCATTTTCGCCGGGGTTTTCCACGGGAACGCGCATGCTCGTTCTACCATCACCCTCCCCTGTCTCGTCTCCCGTTCGAACCCTCACGTATCAAAACCCAACGTAACCCCCTCCTCCCCCCTGCCCCCCGCTCCCACGCCAATCCCGACCGTTCCTTTGGCAGAAGAAGAGAATGAGAGTAGGAACATCGGGAATAAAAAGAGTATCTGTCGACTTCAACGTCGACGGAGAATGAATGAATGGTTTCGTGAATTTTTAAACGTCACCCTAAATTACTCGTTTTTCACAGTTCCCTCTCGAATACGGGCTGCGGAGAGGGAGACGAGCTGTGGGGAGGGTGGGCTACAGGGTGATCGTAGCTTAGAGCAAAATGGGTTATTGAATCGAATCACGATCGTTATATATCGTCATTTTAATTCTATTTTAATTTTTTAATTTTCTTCCTCCGTGTAAAGGAAAAATTATTTAACGCGGAACTTATCGAAATAATTTCTACGATATTGATTTTTAAAAAAAAAAGAATCACGTATTTTTCTATCCCTCTTTTAACACGAGCTAACGAGTAATTCGTCGATTGAAAAGATAGAGAAAAAGAACAAAAAAAAAAAAAAAACAAACACGAAGAGCTTAAAATATATGGAGTATATGATCACGAAGTTACATGACGTTCAAACGGGAAACTTATAACTTGTAAAAGTTAAATTTATCGGGCATGTGAACTTTCGAATTGACGATTTTTCAGTCGGAAAAAAAAAAAGAAAGAAGAATTACCACGAGATACATTCGTATGTGTGTTAAGAGTATGTGCGATAACGAAGCACTTAGACGGTATTAAACGAAACTTATGTTTGTACAACATAAATACATTTTTAAGAAATATGTTAACCTCGTTGAATATTTGTATGAACGAATTATTCATCGAAAAGAAAATAAACGGAAGAAGGGAACTAATAGTGCAAATAGGCGAGTATTCAAACATGCACGACGATTAACGATTCTCGCTTTTAATTATAATAAGCTCCTTCATATTTGAGAGAGACAGAGACGGAGATAGATAGATAGAGAGAGAGAGAGAGAGAGAGAGAGAGGCTGGATAAAAAAAAAAGAAAAATAGCTTATAACGAGTCAAATTTTTTCTTTCCTAACACAATCTTCGATAAAATATTATATAAAATATATGTTTCATGGTAGAGGCATTGGTGTGTATGTGTGGAGCATGGAATCGATAGATCGAAACCGTCGATAGAGCCTTTAACGTCAAACTTTCAATTGAAAATTTTAAAGCAGCGCAAGAGAGAGAGAGAGAGAGAGGGAGAGAGAGAGAGAGAGAGAGAGAGAGAGAGAAAGAGCTAGAGAGAGAGAAAAGAGAAAGGGGAGAACTCTCGAGTTTCTCGCTCGAGTTTCTCGCTCGAACCGTGATATTACGTAATAAATCATCCGAATCTCGCGGTGTCATACAATATGGCCTTGTGGAGGTGAACGACGTCTATACCAATTTTCATTCCCGACGACATTCGACGTTCCTGTTGTACCAGAGCTGAACCTTTTCATTCCAACGACGACGGTAGACTCACTCCTCTGGTGAGGAGGCGATGTTCGAAAAGCGAGGGGTTAGCTAGTTTTCTCTCTCTCTCTCTCTCTCTCTCTCTTTCTGTCTCTCTGTCTATATTCTTTGATATCCTATATATCCGGAGAAGGGTTTCGCTTACTCTCTCTCTCTCTCTCTCTCTCTCTCTCTCTCTCTCTCTCTCTCTCTCTCTCTCTCTCTCTCTCTCTCTCTCTCTCTCTCCTTCTCTCTATCTTTCTTTCTCCGTCGCACGTCAAAGATTAATTCGTCCTGCGTCATCTCGCAAGTCGTATTTCAAGTTGGACTCGCACCTGCTTTAACGACACTTTCCAAAAGTGTAGGCGTCAGCGATTTTTTCGGGATACAGACGCTCCTGCGTCAGTAGGACGGAGGGGAGCGGGGGAGGGTGGGGAGGTGGGAGAGGAGGTTGGTAGGACTAAAAGAAAATTGGAAGTTGTTATATAGAAACTAGAACTCGGCGTGCGCCGCCGAGATCGATGCCAATCACGGGATTTAAATTAATATTGATCGTTCCCGATAAAACGAAATATGTTCGCGTTAGTTTCCACCCCCACACCCTCCCGATCCCCGAACCCTTATTGCTTCCGTTCGATGCGCCCCTCGTTTATCAATTTTACTTTCTTCCTATTGTATATTCCTGATCTTCGCGTAGATTCTCTCTCTTTCTCTATCTCTATCTCTATCTATCTTTTCTCTTCCCTTTTATATTTTTCTTTCAGAAGCCTTGCAAATCTTACGGAAGAGAGCTACTAATAATATATATATATATATATATATATATATATATATTTATTTATTTATTTTTATATTTCTCGTATTCATCGTATATCCGACATTTTTTATTCGTCATAACCAGATAGAAAACTCGTCCGATAATGTAAGCATAACCAATCGTAACATACGTTATGTTAGAGACGTCTTTGATATGAGTCAATTTCTCGAATAGGGAAGACGGTTTAGTAAGGAAGTGGACGTTTCTAGCATCTAACAGGCAGGGTCTCTCTATATATAACAAGCGATAGCAATGTCGAGAGCTTATACGTACGATACCTATCTTCAAGCGTCGCGAACAGTTCCGTCTATGATATTGGGTTTGTTCGGAAAAATTCGTGACCCATATGTATGGATCAAAATATGTCAGTTGATACATATATGTGTGCGTGTGTGTGTGTGTGTGTGTGTGTGTGTGCATAGCAATATACAGAACAATACGATACTCTGGTTTTCTGCATGGGTATACTGATTGAAACGAAACATTTGACGAGGTCATAATAAATTGTCTCTCTCTCTCTCTCTCTCTCTTCTTTTCTTCCTCTTTTCTTCTTTTTCGCTTTTTTATTTTCCTTTCTCATTTCCTTAATTAACCGATTCATCCCAATTTTCGGGTCACGTCGGAGATGAAAGGCAACGTTATAATAAGCTATTTCTTTTTCCTTTTTCATTTTCTTTAATAGAGTAAATTGTAAATAACATAACGCGATTGGCAAATGTGATTCGTGCTACTTCCGTTAATGAATTTCCATTATATCTCGTAGAAATATCCCAAAGTTTGTAATTAAGGAAAATTTGCGATTTAGAATTTCGATCTTTAACGTCGAATACCAACGCCTCACGTCGTACCAGAATTGGAAACGAACGTTCCTTTTATGTTTACAAAACTAAACGTGACAAAACAATTTCAACGGATCGATCGATTTAACGTTAGATTTCGTGTGTCAAATCGTTTTTATAATTAATAACGCAGTCGAACGTTATCCACGTGTGTACGTGTGTACAAAGAAAAAAAAAGAAAAAAAGAAAAAAAGAAAAGAAAAGAAATTAAAAACTAAAAACAAGAACGTGAGAACGCCATTACGATTGGTTGGCAAACTTAGTGACAAAAATTAACGGCAGAGGATATATCTAAGATCCGGAGATCGTTATCGTTCCAACTTGTGGGATTAATTAACCGTTAGAAAAGAAAAGTTCGTCTAATTTATACAAGACTTAATCGTTTGGACCGTGAGGAAGCGACGAAGGTTATCACGGTTTTTCAACATTAAGCTTTTCACTAAAGCGCGTTCACGTTTCTCTTACAGCACTGTCGGTAATAACTCGTCTCTTTCTCTCTCTCTCTCTCTCTCTCTTTCTCTTTCTCTCTTTCTATCTCTTGGTCGGGTTAGAAAAAGCTTTTGATGCTTTCAACGACGTCGTCGGCATCCTTTTACCTCGATTCGTTGATCTCCAGAGGGACACGGCCGCGGCTCTCTTTGTCCGCAAAAATGTGCCAAAATGTGGACAGAGTAAAAAACTTTCTCAAACATCTCATCTCTCTCTTTATCTCTCTCTCCCTCCCTCTCTCTCCCTCTCTTTCCCTTGATCTTGCATTTTTCTTCTTTTTACCTTGTTTTTTTTTCTTCATCTTCTTTCCTCTTCTTCTTACGCCGCAAAGAGAAAGGAAAGTCTGCTAATTTGAAGGGAAAATCTTAAGTACTACTCGCTTAAGGAAAGAAACTCTTTCATTGTTATGATAAGACGAAAACACAAACAAAGGAGAGGAGGTGGGGGTGGGGTGAAGCGGGATGCGAAAGTACTAAATATAAATATATATATATATATATATATATCGTTTTTTTTTTTCGACTACTTAATCGCGACTCCTTCATCGCTAGTTACTCCTTTGATGTTACGATGCATAAAAAGAAAAGTGAAATGAAAATTTTCCCGTGTTTTTCGAAAATGGAAAAAAAGGAAATAATAATAATAATGAAAAAAAAAGAAGGAAAAAGAAAAGAAGAGAGACGAGAAGTGGTCTTAATCTTCTTCGTTCGTATGTAAAAGAGAGAGAGAGAGAGAGAGAAGGCCATTTATTGGCTTTTTTTTCATGAGAAAGAGAGAGAAAGAACAAATTGAAATTCGAAATCGTTTCTCTCCCCCATTGTCGACCAATGTGCGCTTAAATACATATGTACGTACCGGTAGAAACTTCGCGAGCGCTTCGAGCGCTCGTTTCTCGATTGATTTTCATTCAGGGTATAGGGAAAACTCAAAAAAAAAAAAAAAAAAAATTTTCGCCAACGCGAACGACGACGCCTCGTGCACTTTTTTACACTTTTGCAAGTTATATCAAGGAAACAAAAATTTGTCCACGTATGTACCTGCGAAACCCGACACTACGATCTATTCTCTTTCGTTTGTTTTGTTCCCCTTTGTTTGCTTTTCTTTTTCCCTTTCTCCTTTTTTTTATTTTTCTCTTTTTCTTTTTTCTCTTTTAATTTTCCCTTTTTCTTTTTTTTTTTTTTTCATTTTTTCATCGACACCGCCCGTGTACATATGTTTTTTGTGTGATTTTTTTTTTCTTTTTTTTTTCTATCAGTGCGACTAGATTTTACGTAGGATACGATGGTACGTGAGTAATACAAAACGTTTAGTGCTAGATACGCGCGTTTCGTTTGTTTAATCCATTGAGAGCAAATTTTTATTCCATTCGGCTGTTTTGTTATATATGTGCGCGCGCGCGCGCGTGTGTGTGTACATACGTCTCTATTAAAAGTTGCAACAAGAAAAAAAGAAGCATGCGAAAAAAGCATGCGAAGAAAAAGAAAAAATAGTCGGTGCGTATGGTATATCGTATGGAAGAAAATATTAAAAGGAGAATAAATAAAAAAAAAAAAAGAAGAAGAAGTCACGATGAAATAATAATAATAATAATAATAATAATAATAATAATAATAATAATAATAATAATAACAATAATAATAATAATAATAAATTAAAATAAAATAAAATAAAAATTAGAAATAGAAAACGTGAAAACGTAGGTGTGTAGTCGCGACGCGAGCTTGTCCCAACGAAATTTCTATTAGATTTCGCCTACGATATGAAACAGGATATATTTTGATGAAATTTTATAACACCCACGTGCACGCGCACGCAAAACAATCCGCAAATTGAAATTTACGAAAATGTCGTTTCGATTTCCCTCGGGTAAATTATTTAGAAGACCAAACGTGCGATCGGGATCGTGAAAACGAGCACTACCACGAAAGATTGGCAACCGAAACCACCGTGTTTGTTATGTCGCCCATGTCCAAAGCCCGAAAAGCTCGTGTTCACCTCTATTCACGAAGAGAAATTTTTCTCTGCGTAAACGATTTTATTTTATTTTATTATATTTCTTTTTTTCTCGCGTGTGCGCGATTTTTTTCAACGTGTATACGTTAACGAGCCGAAAGTATTTGTGTATTATTGAATCGACGTGTCCACAAGGTTGACATCAAAGTAACATAAGCGATAAATTCGCGTGAAATATCGGTTATCATCATACCTCCTGTTAACGATCATAATTCCATTTTTATTTTCTAGGTAATTTTATATTTCCGTTGGATGCAAAAAAAAATAAAAAAGAAAATAAAAATAACAAATGTCGATATCTATTCATTAGGTTGATACTTGTTAAAACGGTTGAGAATATTTTATTTCGTTATTATTCTTTTACGATAGCGCATAAATGGAAACACCTTTCGGATAATATTAGTTCCATAATTATGACCCTTTTGATATTTCCGAAATAAAAACCAGATATATATATATATATATATATATATATATATATATTTATTTATTTATATATATGTGTGTGTAATAAATTTTTTTTTTCATAGGATTGATAAAATTAAACGCGAGATGAAACACGTGTTGGAAACAGTGCGGAAGAAAAAATCCAGTTATTAATTTGAATACGATCGAAAAAAAAAAACAAAAAAAAAAAAGGAACGAAGAAAAGAAAGAAAAAAATCCCATTTGCAGTTTCAGAAAAATTACGAAAAACTGGATCCATCGCGAAGCTATTCGCTCTGTGCGAAAATTCATGCAGAAAGGAAAATAATGGAAAAGAAGGAAAAGGGGAAAAAAGATAAAGAAAAAGAAAAGAGTTAGCTTCTATTATGTTGGGTTTCTTTCATACGGGGTGGCTAACTCGCCGCTTCTCTTTTACTCCATTCCTCTTTTTTCATTTTTCGTATTTTTTTATTTTTTTTTTTTTTTCATTTTTTTCCTCCTTCGGATGCTTTTATTTTCGGCCCTTTTCCCGTACATCGTTCCTTACTATGTTTCCTGTTGAACGTAGAGCGTAGAGCCCTACGAGGTTTTCGTCTCCTCGTATACAAAATATATCTATGTTTTTAGTTACGTTAGACGAAAGCGTTAGAGGGTGTTTTAAAACTGCAATATTAAGATAATATAGTACAGTATAGTATAGCATAGCATATACCCACGTCACTTTTTCCAACGTTAGAAAAATTTTATCGATCTTAGATCAGCAGACGAGAGGATCGTAGAGATCACTTTTTCTTTTCCTTTTCTCTTGTTTCTTCTTCCTTCTTTTTTTTTTTTTTTATCGTCGACATCCTAAGGGAAATCCCTTATTGCTTTTAGCTTCTATCTCTTTCACGTAAGTACATACATATCCTTGACGTTATAAAGTATCGAAGAAATATGGAATGACATTTTTAACTTTGCAACGATTCGTACGAGCATTGATGATTATCAAAGTGGATCTTAGTTGTTTGAGATGTTGGAGAGAAAAGATAGAAGAAAAGAACGAAAAGAAAAAATAAAATAAAAAAAGAAAACCACGTCTCGTCTCACGCCACATTACCACTTTGGGTAGCTTTTAAATAATTCTCCACGACGAAAGAATTTTCTCAAGAATAAATAACAACAACGCTATTTCTGTTTTGTTTCTTTTATTATTATAGAAAAAAAAAAATATATATATATATATATATAATAAAATTTCGACGTTTCTAACGTCGAATGTCAGAGTATTTCGAAACAAAACAAAACAAAACAAAAAAAAATATATATATATATATATGTATATATATAATATAACATAGATCATTTTTATAATCGATGTGCCACTCACGACGCGTTATTAATTTCAATTAATTTTAATGAATCACTAAATAACTTTTTCATTTATTTATTACCCTTCGCCATCGTTGAAGAACGTTCTGGATACTCCAATTTTTTTTTTCTTTTTCCCTCGTTCCTTCAATCTATCTCCTCTCTCTCTCTCTCTCTCTCTTGTTTTAGGTCACGCACGTACGCATATCACAAGCCTTTCTCGTATCTCTACGTGTCAGCGTCTCTCTCTCTCTCTCTCTCTCTCTCTCTCTCTCTCTCTCTCTCTCTCTCTCTATCCTTCCATATTAAATTAATAGCGGCCGTCCAATTTCCCGGATGGCTATGGTCTCGCACAACAAAGTAATCGTGTTCCCGCTACCGAAATTTCATTTACGTCCTACGTTCGTCCCTCCCCCCTCGGTTGAAACCATACGACGATTTGGTTGGTCCTCCTCGTCTCTCTTAACGGATCAGCGACAGCGCGTTCGATTCAATCCGAAAATTCGTTCGTTCACGTCGCCTGGCACGACAAGCGTAAGTACGAAAATTTCATCGGCTAGAGAGAACGAAGACGGGTTACTAGGTATATAGATGATCGTGACACCTGACTCAGAACATCTTCGGATATCGACGTTATAACTGTACATTATATATAATTTATATAAATATATATCTATGCGTATATACATGTATCTATATAAGCCTGATTATTTCTTTTGCTTTATACGTTTTTATTTAAACGTATCAATTTCATTTAATAATATAAATATAATATCATTTGATATATATATATATATATATATGTATGTATGTATGTATGTATGTATGTGTGTATATATTAATAAAATGTGTCCGTGTGTATGTATAACATTATACGTACCTTTAGAAACCTTTAAAATTATTTCAAATATCAACGTCGCGAGTATATATCATAATATATAATCATACTCATTAATCACTTTCGTTAATTCTTTCATAACCATGCATTTTATATTCGCATAAACTTACTAGCATAATATAAATGATATTACGATGACGTAAAATAAAATTTATACTCAGTTATTACATTTATATACGGATACTATTTAAGAACATTTTCTTAAATATCAACATTTCAACCCAATATACACACACACACACACATATATATATATATATATATACACACATACACACATATATGATAATATTATACGTAAGTAAATTAAAATTACTTCGTTGATAACAAAATTAAAAATAATCTCTTCGAGATGAACGATGATCGATTATCCTTGAACAAAAGAAGAAGAAGAAGAAGAAGAAGAAGAAGAAGTAGAATAAGCAAAGAAAAGAAAAAGCAAAGGAAGAAAATGAATAATATCATATAAAGCTGGTTAAACGTAGATTAACAGTATATTTAACTGTACTATCAAGTAAGTACTCGTCTACCACACGAAACGATGAAATAAAAGAGAAAAGAAGAGTGTATGCACTTTAAAGTATCGCAATATGTTTTAGCTGGTACACGCGTATAAACCCACGACCGCACACGAACACACACACACACACACACACACACACACGAACACATAGATAGGAATAAGAAGCCAAGGTTTTAAGACTCTAAGATCGCAACTCCGATCGATCCAGAAGCCCGATATCCTTTCGTGATTCTTCGTACCAACGTCGGAACCAATATTATGGAACTTACGAACGATATCTCGGCTTCGTACTTGCAGCTATTGCGAATACATAAAAGAAAGAAAAAGTAAGAGATAGATAGGGCGAGAGTGAGAGACGAACAGGGAGAGAGAGAGAGAGAGAGAGAGAGAGAGAGAGCGGAAGAGATGGTTGGAGGACGCGAGGTAGGGAAGGCATCGCTTCGAGAACGAAGAATCCGCAAACTCCGCAGAGATAAAGTTAAAATTGACTCTTCAACGTCGATGCCGAGAGCCTTCGGAAGTTGCTAAGTAGTTTTCAGACGACGAGGAACATCGTCCCTCTTTTTTACCCCTCTCTTCCTCACTCTCTCTCTCTCTCTCACACACACACACACACACTCTCATTCACTCTTCTCTCTTATTCTGGATCCCGAAGGAACATCAACGTTTCCCGGAAAACATGCACGCCCCTGAGAAGCATTCTCTCTCTCTCTCTCTCTCTCTCTCTCTCTCTCTCTCTCTCTCTCTCGATTCCACAAGCGGAAAAAGAAAAAAGGTAACGTTTGTCCAACCCCGACCAGTCACACTTTTGTGTCTCAAGGAACTTAGGTGATTTTATCTCTCTCCTCCTCCTCCTCCTCCCCCCTCCTCTCTCTCTCTCTCTCTCTTTTCACGATCGACTACACTCATACGAATCCCCAAAGGATGTTCATAGTACGCGTTCCCTCTTCGCCTCTCCTCCACCATTTCTATGTATCCTCAAAGAGAGAAGCAGAGAGAGAGAGAGAGAGAGAGAGAGAGAGAGAGAGAGAGAGAGAGAGAGAAAATGGACCTTTCCGGGCACAAACACATTGTATCTAACTCCTTCGTACGTTCGATCTGACAATCGAGAATGTTTACACACCCGCTACTGTCTGTTCACTTCGTTAAGATAAACAACGAGAAATATTGGAACGCTCATATAATCCGTTAGAAACGAAACAAAAACGAAATGAAAAAAGTAAAAGAAAAGGGAAAGAAAGGAAAAGGGGAAATAAAGGTAATCCTCGATCCTCGTCAAAAAACGGTGTGGGGGTAAGTCGTAACGTTTGCTCCGTCCGTCGTTTTCAAAATCGGTTCGTCGGTTTCATTTGGATTATATTAGATTAGTTTGGACGCCATATAACATTTTTAATACTTACACACGTGGTATACATTAACGATTGGTTTATAATATGCGAGTGTCGATCGAAAGAAAATTTTACAAACGTCTGCGTAAACGTTGGTATAACAGAAAGACGATAACAACAACGTTAACAGGAAGAAAAATTACAACGGTTGATTGTAGCCACATATAAGAGTTAAATAAACAAGAAGGAATGGGAGGACAAAAATGTTGGAAAAACATTTGGAATCGTTCGAGGACTCGTTGGGATTTCTCTAAAGAAAGATACTCGTGCTTCGTTCCTTTTCTCTCTTCTCTCTCTCTCTCTCTCTCTCTCTCTCTCTCTTTCACACTTTTGTAGTCCCCTCTTTACAACATCCAAGAGATTACGATACTCTCTTTCTCGTATCTTTTGCCACGTTGCACCCCGTTTGAAAACGACGAACACACCGAACGAGTAACACATCTATATCGAAGAAACTAGTCCATGGAAGGTTAGTAAGAAGTGAGATCGATAGAGTAACCTAACGCCTCGACAAAAAGGATCCCTCTCGATCTTCCTTCACCCCTCTTCCACTTCTCTACTCCTTGTCCAAATCATCTCTCGATGTTCTTCGCTCATCGAGCCTTCTTGCGACTCCTATCGCTCTTTCTCGTCAAACTCTCTTCTCTCTCTCTCTCTCTCTCACACACACACACTCTCTCTCTCCTCTCCATCTCAGGCTTACACTTCACCGTTAAATCCATTCGCAAAGCTAGAAGCCTCTATCTCATTTGCGAATCTCCGATATGACCGTTCATCACTCAACCTTTTCTTACATTTTACCCAATACCCCGATAAAATTCGATCTTCGCGATCGATAATACTCAACGATCATTCTCCCCCGGTCATATTCTCGCGAATAATTACAATTCCTTTTTTTAATATATTCAAATTTATACGAGCCTCGTAACGACGTATTTATTGTATCACGACGACTGGACAGGAATTACGAGAGAAGAATTAAATAACGATACGTCGTAACAAAATCGTATTTAGTCTCGTACATACGTCGTGACGTTTACGAGAGAGAAATTTGTTTAATAGATCGATAATAAACGACGTCGTCGTAATTACGGGAAATCTTTTTCTTTTCTCTCTCTCTCTCTCTCTTTCTCTCTCTCTCTTAAACGCGTTAATACAAAATTGACAAAATTATTTCTCTGAACGAATACGAACGTTCGAATGATATCGCCATCGTTGGAGGTGGATGGGAGAGGGGAACGAGTCCGTCGTTAACGAATTCATTTCTTCCTTACCATATATCGAATAAATGGCATTATTATTGGCCAAGCGTGATAGCGTTTCTTTCGAGACGTACGAGAATTTTGTTATGTATTTAAACCAAAACGCAGAAACTAATCCACGCCTACTTCGGCGCGATTAGTAATGGATTGAAAAAAAAAAAAAAAAAAAAGAAAAAGGTAGGACAGAGAAGACGAAATGAACGTAGAGAAAGGGAGAAAGAGATAAAGAGAAAGAGAGAGATGGAGAGAGAGAGAGAGAGAGAGAGAGAGAGAAGGATAGAAAGAGAAAAGAAGAGAGAAGGAAAAGTGGAGTAAAGCGTGGAGAAAGGGAATGAAAAGGGGAGGGGAGGGGGCCCGGTAGGAGAAAAATTGCGAAAAGAGAGAAGCACGGAGAAAAGAGGAATAAAGAAGAAAAAAAAAAAGAAAAAAAAAGATATGAAAGAAACGAAACCGCACCGCCAACGGAAATTATTCCGCTCCGTCGACGAGAAATCGTTTGAAATTAACAAATCAATAAAGGTACCCGCTCGTTTTGACTTGCGTCTGGGTTATCTGGATAATCTATATCACTCTAACCATCCCGCGCGTCGACGTTGCTGCTCCCTCCGATCCGCAACCAGTTCTGTACCGTTCATCTCCCTCCCCCCTGCCCCCCCCCCCCGCACCAGCGTTTACCATCGTTTCAGGAACTCCGTCAAAGGACACAAGGAATGCGTACTCCTATGTAGATGGGCATTAAGCTACGTTATAGCCACAGAGAGAGAGAGAGAGAGGGGGGGAGAGTGAGAGAGAGAGAGAGAGAGAGAGACCCGTATGTTTCCATAGAACGTTGTCCAGAACGTTGTCCAGAACGTTGTCGATATGGTTGGAAAGGCAGAAATGGTGTGCTCTTGCGCACCATATACACGAACGTTACTAGATACACTGGTGTGTGGGTTTGGAGTATGTACCAAAAGCGGAGTAGAGAAGAGACAGGATAGTGATAGAGATATATACAGAGAGATAGAGTGAGAGAGAGAGAGAGAGAGAGAGAGAAGCTGAAACTCAGTCGTATCGAGCTGTCAGCAATAAAGCTACCTGTATTGCTGTCCTCGAACGCCTGCTAACCCTGGTCACTCTGTCCAGAACGTTTGTGGATTCACCATTATCGTTCTGTCATTGTCCATGCGGTCGAGAGACTGACGTGTCTTGAAATAACATTCTACCGTCCTCTCATATATTTTCAAAATTCGATATCCCCCGTAATACTTATCCGTGATAAATAAATATTTTAAGACGACGATTGAGAATGACGAATATGGAAATCGAACGGATTCGAATTTTGACTTTCTCTTCTTTTTTCTTTATTATCGGAAATTGGTTCGCCCGTGACGAGATATTTTTGCTTCGCAAAAAAAAAAAAAATATCTCGATTCTCTGCACATTTTTATTTTTTTGCTTTATCTCCTTTTTTCTTTTTTTTTTTTTTTTTTGTTGTTGTTGACAAAAATAACGTGCAACGAGAGAATTGATTTGGACGTCGACGCTTTTCGCGTAGAAAAAAAAAATTGAAATCCCTCGAAGAAATTAAAATTGAGATGTTAAATTAAATTAAAAGAAATAAATAAATAAATAAATAAAATTAAAATTAATATCTCTCAAAGAATTAATTTGTTTTAATAGCGCGTCTGTTAATTCATTATTATATCATATTTTATAGCATAGATCGATTATTCCATGACAATTAATTATTATTGTACGATAATAATATCGTACTAACTAATAGTTCGTTTGATTTTTGCAAAGACGATTACAAATGTTAAGAGATTGCGACTTAAGCCAGACTGTGAAAATTCAACGACGCTAAAGAGTCCTCCGTCCCCGCCACCGCCCCCGTCCCACCTTCAAATTTCACAAAGTCGAGTATCGCACGATATTGGCTCGAGTATTTGCCAGTTACGATGCGCAACGCGAAAATTCGTGCTGAGTTTAATTATAACGCATTAACGAAACGGGAACGTCCAGTGAAAGCCAAGCTTTTCGGCCGTTCTCTCGTTATGGAAGTTCTAGAATCGTGTACGAGGCAAGGATATAAAATGGCTTAAAGAGAAATAAAAAAATAAAAGGAACTAGGGAAAGAGAAACAAATAAAGAGGGAGAGAGAGAGAGAGAGAGAGAGAGAGAGAGAGAATGGTTGGAAAAAATGTCGAGAATTTCGTAGCTTTTTTATTCTTTTTTTTTTTTTTTTTTTTAAAGAAAACATTTGAGGTTCGTATAATTTCATTAAAATGTAACAACGCGACCATTACTTTGGCGAAAATCATTTTAATATCAATGAATAACATTAATACTGTCATTTAATAAGAAATGTTTTCGTTTATCCCTACTAAGCTCGCTTCTGGATATTATCGTTCATTTGGCATTATTGAAAATTATTTTGGCATTATAGAAACAATTAAAAGAGAGATAGAGAGATAGAGAAAGAATGGTTGGAAAAAATGTCGAGAATTTCGTAGCTTTTTTATTCTTTTTTTTTTTTTTTTTTAAAGAAAACATTTGAGGTTCGTATAATTTCATTAAAATGTAACAACGCGACCATTACTTTGGCGAAAATCATTTTAATATCAATGAATAACATTAATACTGTCATTTAATAAGAAATGTTTTCGTTTATCCCTACTAAGCTCGCTTCTGGATATTACCGTTCATTTGGCATTATTGAAAATTATTTTGGCATTATAGAAACAATTAAAAGAGAGATAGAGAGATAGAGAAAGAATGGTTGGAAAAAATGTCGAGAATTTCGTAGCTTTTTTATTCTTTTTTTTTTTTTTTTTTTTTTTTTTTAAAGAAAACATTTGAGGTTCGTATAATTTCATTAAAATGTAACAACGCGACCATTACTTTGGCGAAAATCATTTTAATATCAATGAATAACATTAATACTGTCATTTAATAAGAAATGTTTTCGTTTATCCCTACTAAGCTCGCTTCTGGATATTATCGTTCATTTGGCATTATTGAAAATTATTTTGGCATTATAGAAACAATTAAAAGAGAGATAGAGAGATAGAGAAAGAATGGTTGGAAAAAATGTCGAGAATTTCGTAGCTTTTTTATTCTTTTTTTTTTTTTTTTTTTTTTTTAAAGAAAACATTTGAGGTTCGTATAATTTCATTAAAATGTAACAACGCGACCATTACTTTGGCGAAAATCATTTTAATATCAATGAATAACATTAATACTGTCATTTAATAAGAAATGTTTTCGTTTATCCCTACTAAGCTCGCTTCTGGATATTACCGTTCATTTGGTATTATTGAAAATTATTCGCATCCTTTTTAGATCGTATAAGATGGATAATGCAAATTAATTTTCGATAGCCTATCGAGAGACAAACAGGCGTACCTTGTGCGAATCGAATGTATGCCACATAATTACGTTCAACCTCTATTCCATATTAACATACAAATCTCTCTCCTATTATTCAACGTTAAGTATATTTCCACGATTATCGGCTAAGTAATAAACGTTCTCTCTGGTCCAGTAAGGATACGTTTATTCGATTATTTCATTCCTATCCGATTCAAAATCGTTATTATAAATAACATTAATGATAGTGCGTACATACCGTTACGATCTTGTTATAAAATTAACGGATATAATCAATATTATTTATTTCCATTTAAATCCTACAGAAAAGAAGGTGTTAAAAATCGTGAAAATAATACTATTATAGATTTATTAATGACAAGAACGTTTGAATAAACCAAACAAATTGGACGCATTGATGTTTCA
>OU964986.1:1592534-1595034 GCA_918808275.2 Dolichovespula sylvestris | reverse complement strand
CAGAGAGAAAGACACATACGTAGACACTAAAGCTATTGTTATCGAGATATATCGGACAAAGCTGTCTGTAAACTAAATGAACTCCGAGCAGTGGGAGGAGGCGACGTCGATGAGGTGCTTACCACCTAACGCCACGTTCCACTCGACGAAGCAGCTTCGAATATACGATAGAGACGAGAGTGCAGCAGGTAGAGAGACCACCTATGTAACCACGATGCATCTCTCTCTATCTTTCTCTCTTGCGCGCGCTCTCTTTCACTCGCTCTCTCTCTCTCTCTCTCACTCTGTTGGTCTCTCTCTCTCTCTCTCTAACATGTGCATACCTTCTCCTACTACCGCTCTCTCTCTCTCTCTTTCTATCTATCTATCTCTCTCTCTCTCTCTCTCTCTCTCTCTTTCTCTCTCTCTCCCCTGGCATTCCCCATGAACGAACCATTTCACGCTAACGCATCTCGTTATAACGTAGTCTAATGCACTCGAGGAGGACATCGATGGAATCATCATACGAAATCCCAACGACGTATTACCTACAAAATGCCGCCAAATGTCTGTCTCATTTTCTCAAAATTGATCGTTGAGTTATTTATTTCATCGTCGTCTTCTTCTTTTTTTCTTTTTGCCTTTCCTTCCTCTTTTCAACGCGATGTCACTTTAACGCTAACGTTCTTTTCTTCTTTTCTTTTTTTCTTTTCTCTTCTTTTCCTTTCTTTCGAACCAAACGAAATGCAAAAGTAAAAAAAAAAAAAAAAAAGAAGAGGATACGTTGGTCGATCGTATATATTTAATGATTCCTCTCGAATGACGATAAAGGAGATAAATAGGATGGATAACTCGGGGAAATAGGGATTGCGAGGAATCGAAAAAAAGAAACAAAAACAAGACGAATAGAGTTAAAGAAGAAGAGGAAGAGGAAGAGAGAGAGAGAGAGAGAGAGAGAGAGAGAGAGAGAGAGGAAAAGAGAAAGTTAGACGAAAATAAAGTTGTGACGGGGAAAGAACTCTAGAGATAAATATAGAAAAGGAACCGTTTGACAAAAGAATGCGCCGGTGATAAAAATTCTCAGTCTGAGCGAACTTTTATCCAGAGAGATTTTCTACTGGCAGTGAAGTAGTATATGTCAAAAGAGAGGCAAAGAGAGAGAGAGAGAGAAAGAGAGAGAGAGAGAGGAGGAGAAAGATATATATATATATATATATATATATATATATATATATATATATATACAATACATATAGTATACGTATAGTATGACGTTGAGGACTTGCAGTTTCTTTCTCGATACTTACTACTACTACTTGTTGCACCAGTCACCTTAACCAACACGATTCTTTTCGTTATTCTACAAACGTTCGTACGAAACTGGTCGTCTCGTTATTTTATGACTTTTCCACCGTACCAATGTCGTCTCCCTGTCATCAGTTAGCATCGTCGAATATCGAACGTACGAAAACAATCGACGTTACCACCTCGAATGTAACACTAAAGCGATTCGAACACGTGCGAGATATTGTTTCGTACCGATCGAGTTTTAATGCGCGGTAAAATCTATCTTATAAAACAGGATAACGATCACGAGAGAAAGACAGAGAGAGAGAGAGAGAGAGAGAGAGAGAAAGATAGAGAAACAGAGAGAAAGAGAGAGAGAGAGAGAGAGAGAGAGAGAGAATCTTAGAACGCTACTTGTTGCTCTTACACACTATCACCACTAGAGAATTCTACCAGTGGTGTTTTGTTCGAGGGTTGAAGTGGCCTCGTTTCGACCGACGTATACTGTTCGTCACTGGGAAACCCAATCTGACCTAATCCCTATCGTAATTGAAGGGCGGAGTTTGACCGACGACAGTCTAACCCTATTGCTTCCTATTATGAGCTACGACAAAATGGACATATACGTTCACACACGCAAACACACATATATATATATATACGTACGTACTTACATACTAACGTACAAGCGAATACACGTATACGCAATACTTTGGATATTACCTCATTCGATATTTAAACAGAGCATTTTAAGAAGATAGAAAAAAAGGGAACAATTCTTATACGATTGATCTCATTTATAATTTAATTCGAATACATTTCTTTCTTCCTACCTCTTATTATTACTTTTTTCTTTCTTTTTCTTATTATTAATTCTTTCTTTTTTTTTTTTTTTTGTTCTTTTTTTAACGTTCGGCAAATAAATACGAAATGACATTCGACCGAATGAGATTCGTAAGAATTCGTTGAAAATGAGAGATATAGAGAAAGAGAGAGAGAGAGAGAGAGAGAGAGAGAGAGAGAGAGAGAGAGAGAGAGAGAAATAGAGTAATATTTACAGAAATAATAGAGAGATAGTGTTTAAAGAGAGAGACAGGGAGAAAGAGAAAGAGATAGATAGAGAGATAGAGAGAGAGAGAGAGAGAGAGAGAGAGGAGAAAGGAAGAGAGAAATTTCTCTAATGTTCACGTAGATTTATTAATGGTTGAAACGAGAAAATAATTCCAGAAAGGGT
>OU964986.1:1512534-1585034 GCA_918808275.2 Dolichovespula sylvestris | reverse complement strand
TCTTACCCAACAATATCGAAAGCCAGAAATATCTTTGGATCTGTCGGTGCGAAATTGCGATCCGAGCTCGATAATTGGCTCGTGAAGAGATGGCCGAGGAACTTTATTGGACGGAGAGTAAAGAGAGAAAGGATGAAAATAAAAAAAAAATAAAAAAAAATAAAAAAAAGAAGAAATAAAAAAGAAAAGGGGAAAAAAAGTACGTGGATTAGCGCAGTGGCGAAGTTTGTTGGAATTCGTCGAAGGATATAAAGCTCCGAAATCTTGGCCAATGTAAAAAGTGGGAGAAAAGAGAAAGATGGATAGATAGATAGACAAAGAAAGACATAGAGAGAGAGAGAGAGGGAGAGAGAGAGAGAGAACTGACAAGTTGACGGGTAGACTCAATTTGATTTTACTCCAAAGCCATTAGTCCCAAAGTCGTCAAGGATCAGACATTTTTCATACGACTACCGGAATACCACTTCACCATCGCTTAATTCATCGAAACTTTGATCCATTTTCTCCTCTCTCTTTCTCTCTCTCTCTCTCTCTCTCTCTCTCCGTTCACTTCTCCCTTTCATTTTCATTCCTTCCGTTGATCGATACCTTTGACCCATCGTAGAACGAATTGTTTCCTCTTTGCTAGATAGAACCGGTGACGATTTCGACGATTGGTTAATACCTTCATCGCCGTTCCATAAAATTCAAGTGGGAGGAGGAAAATAAAACGAAAAATAAAAAAAAAAAGAAAAGGAAAGAACGAACGAAAGAAAGAAAGAAAGAAAGATAGAAAGAAATAAAATAAAATAAAAGAGAAAAAAAAAAAAAGAGAGATGGGCGAACGTAGGAGAATATCGTTTAGAACGGATATACCAGCCTGATATATTCCCACCATTTTCATTTGCCATCCCAGTGTCTTAAACGTAAATTGATTACAACCTTAGAGAGGTAAGTGCCTCCGAGAGCTTTCACGGTCATATTTATACGCTTTGCACGTTCGATCCCTTACTTAAAGCACCTCGTAGCTTCACCTTCAGCAGGTAATCAAGTGAATAAAGTTCGAACTGAAGGTGGAGTGTGTATATATACCGAGAATGAAACGAATCGAGATCTCTGAGTTACTCTCCCTTTCTCTCTCTCTCTCTCTCTCTATCTCTCTCTATATATATATATATATGTCTATCTATCTATCCATCTATCTATCTCTATCTTCCTTTTTCTTTCCGAGAAGAGAACAACAAAGCGATATTTGCCATCTCATCGACATTCTCCACATTGAGTTTTCTACTTTCTTCATTAAAACTGGTCACGCGATCGATGTCTTTAAATCTTTCCATTTAGAAGAATTCGAAAGAAATAGGAAAGAGAGAGGAGAGAGAAAAAAAAAGAAAAGAAATTCTAATCCGACAGATATCCTCATAACGAGGAAGTTCCAAACTTTTTCTTTATTTTCTTTCTCCTCTTCTTTTTTTTTTTCTTTTTTTTTTTCTTGCCTCCGTCCACGAACCCACGCCGAGAAGGGAGGAGGAGAACGCGAAATCCGAAAAGTGTCCTCCGAGAATATTTTGGCGTACTATTGAAACCCTTCGTGGTACTCTTTATCGGCATACTTTCCTGCGGTTGAATTATATCCCTTATAGTAGATTTTCCACCTCTCACCCCGTCCCCCACCCCCATACCAGTCCGTCCCGGATCGCCCTACGGTTGTACGTCGTGTTCGTCGCACACCCACACACACATATACACGTGCACGTACATACACGTGCACACGCCCGTTTCGATAGAATACCGGAATAGGGCGAAACGAAGATCCTATTGGAACGCGCTTCTCTTTCTGAATTCTGGATGTCGGCCAAGCTGGTTATCTGTCGGAGGTGCTGCGGTGTTCGCAGCCAAAGCGAGAACGAGTGAGAACGAAAATAGAAAGAGAAAGAGTGTGTGAGAGAAAGAGAGAGAGAGAGAGAGAGAGAGAGAGAGAGAGAGAGGGAGAGAGGGCAAGTGAGTTAGGTAGAAGGTGTTCCCGAAGAAAGTGTCGATGACATTGCCGCTTCAAAAGCAGATAGAAGTTGAGCCATCGACAGAAGAGATAATATCGACCTTGCGACTTCCCTTTCAAGCCGTCTCCGTTATCATCCAATAGCCACCCTTTAGACAGCTTCTGCTCCATCGCCAACAGCAACCTCTCTCTCTCTCTCTCTCTCTCTCTCTCACTATGATTCCCTCCCTCTCTTTTAGAGAAGACGAAACCTCACAGTGTAATACAGGCTCGGAGTCACTGAGGCATTACAAACTTCTCGCGGTACTAACAGTTAAGGTTGGGTGCAACGACTCAGTCTCTCTTCCCTTTTCGCCCTTCGTCCTTTGGCTTTCGTCGTCGTCTTCGTAGTCGTAGTCGTAGTAGTCGTCGTAGTCGGCACCTTTAGCCTAACAACCTCGGCCTTTCTAGCTCGAGGCTTCTCGTAACGAGCCAGTGATGGTAAACCATCGAAATTGGTCAACACGAGGTTAAGTTCGACATCCTGCTCGATAAACCGCCTAACCTCTCCCCTGATTAAATTGTTCGATGTTAGAGATGCTCCTTCTAAAGTACTACGAACTAACATCTACCGGGGAAAGTGTAATCATCGTGTAGAGACATTTACAGATATCTGGAAGCGATTAGACAGATTCAAAATACGTCCAAGTACGTATATAGAAAGCTAGGCCTTTCAACCACTGACGGATCTCTATGAACTTTATATATATATATATATATATATATATATATATATATATATATCTTTATCTTATCATTTATACATATATATATATACATATAATACAATACCTCGGTACTATTGTCCCTTCGGATCGATCTACAATGCTTTTGGAATTTAATTACTTTAAACTTTAGAACTTATGACGTCACCGCCGCAAATGAATTTTCCCGTCGATGCTCCCATTATTATTATCATTATTATTATTATTATTATTATTATTATTATTATTATTATTATTATTATTAATAAAGAAAAATCACGGATTTTACATAATTTTTTTTTTACGTGGGAATAAAAATTAAAAATACAAAAAAGAAAATATAAATACGTATTTTTAAAAGTCGACTGACGTAGATAGAACACGATCGTTATTCTAAAAAAAAAAAAAGAAGAAAAGGGAGAAGAAAAAGAAAAAGAAAATAATAAAAAGTGAGGGAAAGAAAACAAGATCGGTCTTCTCGTTCGTTTCAATCTAATTATAAACTCGATCTTTTAAAAGTCACCCGATATGCAAACGGGGATACTTTGAGAACATCTGAGGAGTTTCTGAAGTCGAGATCGTTAATTTGACAAGTGACTCGAAGGTTCATCGTCCTAAATGCATCGATTATCGATCCGAAAGAATATTCTTTTATTAAACCTTACTTTTATATACGTATAAAAAAAAAAAAAAAAAAAAAGTAGAGAAAAAAAATTAAAATACTCGTCGAGAATTAAGTTTTAAAGGTTGAGAAAAGGACTTTCCTCGATTACGTAGAATATTCGTCGTAAAGAACGTTCGTGTTTGGACTTTTGAAAATATTTTCTACGTTCAACATTGGACTCGATTGAATTTATTCGAGATTTCTGGAATTATGTTAGGACGGTAACCATTTATATTATAATATCTCTTGGCCGTTCTTGGAAATGTAATTTCAAGGTATATATTTTTGAAAAGGCTCCACAGGACGAAAACTTGGCGCCACGGTTTGCGAATTTGGATTCTACCTCGGTAAGTTCGGAGGTTTCTGAAGATAGGTGGATAGCGTGGTGGCCGGAGGCACGCCGCTGGTACCTAAGTGCAAATTGTACCGTGGAACTTTGCAAATTTACACAACACAAACGGGTACGTTTAAACCGGCCGACCCGCGAATGGAGAAACGAGCTTTAACTAAATTGTTCGTTTGGTCCTTCCTCTTCGTTTCTCTTTCCCCCTATCGTTCAACGTTCTAAAGGTAAACCGTCTACGCTACGCTCGCAATGAAAGATCGCAAATTGAATTTTTACACGCGTTAGGTACGTGGTGGGGGGTGGGATGGGGCAGGAAGAAAAAAAAGAAAAAAAAAAAAAGATTCTTTTTTGCTCGATGATATTTCCTGCTTTTTATTTCTTCTTCTTTTTAATTATATAAATTTCCCCTTACCTTTAACTCTCCTCCTCCTCCCTCTCCTGTTCCTCCTCCACCTCCTTCCACCTATCGAACCCGCGAACTGTTTAAAAGTCCGAGCTTCATTCGGTACCGTAAATAATTCTCTACATTTATAAAGTCCCAACCTCGTTCATTCATTCCTGATATTAACTCTGTGAAAAATAAAATAAAAATAAAAAAGAAAAGAAAAGTCGATCGATGAAAAAGAATAAAGTTAGTTTTTAATGGGGACGAATATAATTCAAAAAAAGAAAAGAAAAGAAAAGAAAAAGAAAGAAAAGCGGTTGAACGTCAAGCAAACGTTTTCCTGACTCTGACGTAGGTTACGTCGCAAAAAGGGACGACCGATATTTTATTACGTCGCACGGTACGTTACGTTGGTAGAAATTTATTAAAGGACCCTTTAAACCCTTTGGACGTTACAAATGAGTGCCTGAATAACCTCCGGTATTACGGAGGAAGGGCAAGGTGACTCGTAGCCCTACATCCATATTTGCTTTTCAATTTCCATTGGATGAAAATATTCCTCCTCCCAACCCAACCCCACCACCCCCTATTTATAAGGAAAAAGATTTCTTTTAATGTTCCCTTTTTCTAAACGGTAATAGGAAAGTATCATTCTAAAAAAAAAAAAAAAAAAAGAAAAAAGAAAAAAAAACCTCTCGTCTCTCGGATATAACGAGTTAAGAAATTGAAGAAGAACCGATATTAACGAGAAGCAACTTCCAAAAACTACGTTCCAATATCGTTACTAAACGCTTATCGACCTTTCCAATTTCTTGCCTCCAAGCTTCCTCGAAGTCACGGTAGTAAAACTTTTTTGAACTTTCAAGAGAGGACGGACAACCAGCCCCCTCCCCTCCCCCCCACACACCCGCCGCCCCCCATTATCAGCTATTCGAACGAATCCAAACGACATCATGTAATTCCGTGAAGCAGCCGCTCTCCAAGGGACTACGAGGTAGTAATTAATTCGACGGGACTTATCCCGAGATTGCACGTTTTCTTCGATTACTACTCGATAATTATGGAATTAAATAGAACGAATCGATCGGGTCGCCCGTGTCTATGAAACTATTTTCACGTCTGCACCTTCTTTTTTCTTTTCTCTTTTATTTATTTATTTATTTATTTTTTTTTTTTACTTTTTCTTTCTATTGTCCCACAACGACCATTGAACACGTTACGAGGTATTGATTTATATCCAATCAATTTTGTTTTTATACTTGTATTTATTTGCTCGAAACCGTAGCTGTTGGTACGAAGGAAATAATCTTGTTTCTTTTCTTTTCTTCTTTTTTTTTTTTTTTTTTTTTTTTTTCATCGAACGAACTTTCCCTACCGTCGTATCGATATCGGTAAATTAAGCGTCGAATCAAACTAGTTAAATTAAACGCGAGAACATATTTCACTTTATTCGAACCAAGTCGAATTCCGATCACTCATTCGTCATCCATTACAATTAATATTTTCAGAAAAGGGAAGTTATGCGATATCAAGCGAAAATATCATTCCGTCTAATTTCGCTGCGTCAAACGATTAGCGCTAAGAGATTTCTTTATGTACGCATGTAAGCGTCGTTAATTATTCTCGAAGTTAATATTACTAATGTCCTGAAAGTGTACTTGAGCCCTTTATCTTTCTTTCCTCCGTGCCAACGTAGGACGATATTTCTGTATTTAAATAAATTTAATGCGATTGTGTGTACTTTTTACGCGACGATTATGTTGCACTATGATGGTATCATTTGCCACAATTTCCCCCCTCCCCACTTCCTCCCCCCCATAAAATAATACCACCTCCATCAGGAATAAATAAAATTAATTTTATACAAATATATTATATAAATAAATTATATAAACCTAAATAAAAATGAATTTTGTTTTATCGTCGCCTCCTGAGCGATTCGTTCGTCCTACGTAAAATCATTGGGGAAAGATTCAAAGAAACGAAGAGAAAAAAGTAAACAAACAAATAAACAAATAAACAAATAATAAAGAAGGGAAGAAAAAAGGATGTTCCGTCTGACGCACCGTCGACTCGGATGTTCGAACGTAAAAAAAAAAAAAAAAAGAGAGAGAAGAGAATAAAGGGAAAGAGAAAAGTACATACGAAAAAAAAAAAAAAAAGAAAAAAAATAATGTCGTATCTGTGATAGCGAAAGAAAGGACAAATCTTGTTTCGCGCTTCTACGAGCAAACGATTCCTCTACTTTCTTCTTATTACAACGTCGCACAAAGACGAACGTGTACACGTTGTTTCCTCGTCAGATCCCCATTACTGGCTAACTTCTTCTTTATCTTGGTTTTCTTTCTTTTTTCATATTTTCTTTTTCTCGTTTTTTCGTTTCCTCCCCGCTCTCCATCGTCTTGTTTCATTTATTTTTTTTTTGTCGTTGACTTTGAACTTAAGATATTTTTTTCTTCTTCTAACTTCCCTCGTCGTATTTCTATGGTCGTTTATTATACATCGACTAAGACAATTGAATTCGTTTAATATTTTATCAATTCGTGACTATTCTATGGGAAACATTATTATTATTATTATTATTATTATTATTATTATTATTATTATTATTATTATTATTATTATTATTATTATTATTATTATTATTATTATTATTATTATTATTATTATTATTATTATTATTATTATTATTATTATTATTATTATTATTATTATTATTGCTTGTAATAATTCTCTTTCTCCCCCACCCCTCTCTCTTCTCTCTCTATCTCTATCTCTATCTCTATCCATCTTTATCTCTATCTATCTATCTCTATCTATCTATCTATCTAATCTATCTATTTATCATTCTCTATTTCTCTTTCCCTGCAAACAATGGGTTTATCGAATAGAAAATCAAACGGATAGAGCAACTTTGAAATTACGTGAGAATCCATCCCATCCACCACCCATCTAACCTTCCCCCCCCCCCTCCTCCTCCTCCTCCTCCTCGCCCTCCACCGCACCAAAAGCTCTCTTCTCATACGTATACGTGGTTTCGACTCTTGGAGATGCGTTTAAATGGTTTCCACTTGACTATCCCAGAGTCTAATACCGAATAATCGTCAATGAAATTTATCTCGAACTTTCCAGGCCCTTAGATTCCAGATATATATCACGTTGTTCGCTCGTACCTACACACTGCAATCTCGTGTCTCGTGGAACGAATGATGATGATTCTCTTACAGATAGACGTAGCAAAGAATTCTCCGTGAGTATATCAACAAAAACATTTTCTATCGTTTCGTTTCTGTATCTGTATCCGTATATACGTATCTGTTTCGTTTAGTTTAGTTTAGTTTCGTTTCGTTTCGTTTAACGGAGAACGAAAACGATATTCGGAATCTCTATCTCTTTCTCTCTCTCTCTCTCTCTCTCTCTCTCTCTCTCTCGTGTGTGTAACTTCGAAAGTATCTCAAGTCTATTTCCGATGGGAGAAATAATATCTGCTTTCTGCTTTTTTTTTTTTTTTTTTTGAAGAAACTACCAACGAACGCGTTCAAATCTCTAAAGAAAAAGGGTCATATCTCGAGAGATTCAAATACTAGTACATATTCCTTACGTTCAATTCTTTCAAAAACTTTCGTGAGTTAACGTTCCTTTAGATACGTACACGCGTACACATGTAAATACGAACGTACGTACGCATGTGAACACGTGCATGAATGCATAAATCAATTTATACATATATACGGGTCGTTTTCTTTGAAAGTCATGTAAGTCCATTTTTGACGAAAAGTTAGTTAATGATAACAACGAATGCAATCCGTCATGAGCTTTTTAATCTATAAACAGTTCCAAAAAGGAATAATAAATGCTTCAAAATTTTCATCATTTTGTCGATACAAATTAACGTAGCCAATGAAATAACAAATGTAATTACTTCGAAGAGTGGTGTTAAGTCCACTTTCCGCAAACATATAATATTTCGTTCCAAAATTATACTACTCAATTTTTCTACTTCATTCTTATATGTGTGACAACAATGTTGACGACATAGAAATTTTCTTTCGTTCACTGGAATTTTGATATTCCTCCTCCCTACCCTCCTATTTATTGTAATATAAAGTTTATATCAATATGAAGTTGTGATTAAAGTAACTTAAATGGCATTACCCGAAGAAATATTGAAATAAAGCCTTTTCATTTTGTTTTTTCTTTTCACTTTTTGACATATTTAATAAAAATTTCATTAAAAAAAAAAAAAAAAAAAATGATTCGATTCAATTGAAATCCTACATTTAAATATCTCATAAATGTATGATTTTCAGATTTAGTTGACTTTAAAAGTGGTATACGTCCGTTTGAGGTCATCGAAAGTATAAAATTTCTTTTAACTAATACTTTAAAGACGATAACATTATGAACTTAAATCAATTTAATATTTAAAGAACTTTAAATGAGCGTATTAACGTATACCAATATTTTTTCGAACTATTCAAATACAAAACCCTTGAATATCTTCATGTAATATATAATGGACTTACGATACTTTTAATGAAAACGGCTCATGTGTATATGTATTTGCATGTGGGGATATATATATACACACACACATATATATATATAGAATATTACCATTCAATTGCCATTAACTCTACTTTGTCTCTTTTTATCTTCTCACTTAAGAGCTAGTTTCATTTCTTATCTGTACTAGAAAGCTCATCATTCGCACGTGATAACCATAGATCGATCGAAGGGAATAGGAAGGAAGATACCGTTCGCAATATCCGCGAGTAATTATCCAAGGAAATCCCAGGAGAGAGGAAATCAACGAGGTTTGCGGTTAGTATGGGTAGACGAAAGGGATCGAATAATACGTCAAAGGCCACCAGATGTTTCTGAATCAATGAGATCGAATAAGTTTACATATATATGTATATAATATAATATATATATATATATATATATATATATATATATATATATGTATGTATGATGTACTATCCTGCTAATAATTAATGTACTTAGATCAATTATTATCTAACGAATGGGCTACGTCAAATTGAAATTATCGGAAATCTGAGAGAGAGTAAATATACGACTAATTAACTCTCGATCTATTATGATTAAGGACGAACAGAATAATAAGAATATATTATTCTCTCGAAGCAGAAAAAGAAGGTAAAAAAAGCAAAAAAAAAAAAGAAAGAAAGAAAGAACTTTTCTATTATCGTCGATTATATAGAAAGGATTCGTGTAAAATATCAATGACATATACATACATATATATATATATATATACAAAGGATCCGTCGTCCACGTACCAAATCTATTGAGATTGTATAGCTTTTGGTTCGGGGAAGTTCATTCAAATTAGGTGGACCATTAGGGTGTAAACAGCGTCGTTAAACATCGATTATCTGCGCTGCCGGCACCAGCTCGAGGCCAGATAACGTGGGAATAACGAAGCCTCGGGTAAGATTAACCCATTGTCTACCTCCCCTAGAGGCGTATTAACGTTCGCGAAACACTCGATTTTTCTTTATTTCGACGGCCAATGTTCGTTCTCCCTCTCTCCCTCTTCCTCTTCCTCTTTCTCTCTCTCTCTCTCTCTCTCTCTCTCTCTCTCTCTCTCTCTCTCAATTCTCCCGCTACAATAGTCGTCCCTGTAATCCTGACGTACTCGACAAAACTCACATCCCACTCGGGGGACTCGTTCTCAACAAAATTTCGATACCCAGTTTTTCCAATTTTATTTTCCTGAACTATTCCCGGCCTTTTATCGAGCTTCAACGGTTACTTTCTATTATCCATCTTCTCTAGGAATATATCGATGCCAGAATAACCAAGTCGCTTATGTATATATGTATATATATATATATATATATATATATGTGTGTGTGTGTACATACATAGTATACATACAGGGTGAGCCAAAATTTCGCGAAAAAAATACCTATGAACCTAGCCCATCGTAACTATAAAGAAGACAAAGTAAGAAATTAACCTTGAAAAGGGAGTCTTATGGGGAAAAGGAAAGAGAGAACGAAAGGGGGAAAAAAAAAGAAAGAAAGAGAAAGAGAGGAAAACGCAATCATCGATTTTTATGATCTGGTAGAAACTTTCGACCCTCTCACTCTCCACCAAAATAATACGTACGGCATAATATTATTATTATCCGAGATCTAATGCCGATCGAACGTAGAATTAGAATTAGTTAAGCCTGTCTACCGAGAGCACGCTTTCGTTTATATCGTAAGAAAATATATATTATACGTATAACAAATCGTAAACTCAAACAGTTTTTATTCAAATTTCGTTCGGATTCTCTCGTAACAATCTCTCCAAAGCCATCCAAGTTAATTTAGCAATGCATAAACACTATTTTTCTTCTCGGATATTCTGAAAGCGTACCACTGGCTAAACTTATAACTCTGTTACCGTACGATGCGCGCGTACTGCACCGCACTGCACTGCACTGCACTGCACTGTACTGTACTGTGCTGTGCCGTACTGTGCTGTACTTTACTGTACTGTACTGTACCGTACCCAGGATGGTACGATTTGCATGCTACCAAGATTTCTCAAAGAACTTCGTTACTGAGTGAACGTCGCATGAGTTGAATTTATTTTACCCTTAGACATAGTAATCGCCGTAGAGTCATGATTTTAATTAGAAACGTTAAAAACTAATCTCTCTCGGTCTTTTGAACGACAATGACGAGAACGACGACGACGAGGACGACGAGGACGATGACGACGTTGATGATTATATCTCTAAGTTATTTTATATCACATAAAACATTATAATTTCAATGATTTATCAAAGATAACAGTATTCATTTATTCAGCTCAGCGTAACTTTATAATTATAAAGACGAAGAGCTGAGATCTTTTTTTTTTTATATAACTAAAAGGAAATAAAAAAAATATATATACATATCTGTGTGTGTGTGTGTGTGTGTGTGTGTGTGTGAAAAAACGTTACTATTTTATTTACACGAACGACACTAAATTCATTTGCGATAACTATCGCCCCGTAACTTTGACGATAAATCGAAATTTTCTCTCGTCCCGCGACAACAATGATTAAATCCTAGATAGGGAAAAGGAAAAACAAGACGAAACAAAACAAAAAAAGAGAAAAAGGAAACAAAAAAAAAAAAACACAGGATTATCAAGATCGAAAGCGTCGTTTCGTTGTAAAGGGCGGGGATTGAGGGGGGAGGGATGGCGAGGGGAAAAAAAAAAGAAAAAAAGAAAAAAAGAACTCGACAATACATAAACGCGACGTCTTAATTCTTTAACGTGAAATATTTCAGCACTTAATTAGGCGTACTGGGTACCCTCATCAAGGTACTCCTCAGAGAGCCGAGTCGTTTTAAAGTGGACTTGTCATAAAATGTGCCTTTTATTCCGCTGTTTCTCCACCCGTTTTCAGGTGTTCTTTCTCTCTCTCTCTCTCTCTCTCTCTCTCTCTCTCTCTCCCTCTCTCCCACTCTCTCTTTCTCTTTAAAACACTCGTCGAAGGCTACCTCTAACCCTCTTCCGTCTGCCCTAACCTCGCGAGCAGCCTCTATCCTCATCTCGGTTCTCACCGACTTCGGTCGAGTTCAACTCGACAAAGCTAATGTACATGCGTAATTTCTCCTCTCAGCCATTATGAAGATGCCCCAAGACCGTAAAATACGAAGGCAAAGCGTTCGCTTTGACCCGTGAAACGTCCCTCCCTCCCCTCCCCTCCCCTCCCCTCCCTCCCTCCCTACATCGAGCCGTTAATCCACCCACCTACCACACAACCACCCCCCTCCGCTCCTCCTTCATCCCTCTATACGATCCCAACCTTCCAGGCGCAATTTACAAAGTAAAAGTAACCACACTTTCACGTTTTGCGGACGCCGACCATCGATCTTAACATCCCGAGATAAAATGCCTGATAATAATCCTCCTCCTTTCCCGTATCCCCCCACCCCACCCCTCCCCCCCTCTCTCTCTCTCTTATCCGTACCTTTTTTTTTCCTAACGAACTAAATTAAATTGCCACGGGAGATAATCGCCATCTACGTCGGATCATTTATTAGCCCGCGTCAAAGCGCGTTGACGCGCCTATTCGCGTTTATTAAGTTTTCAATAAAAACGTAATTAAAATACAATCGTACGTGAGACGTACTCCGAAAGTCATTCCGAGCCGTGTCCACGTGCGACGCGATTGCCTCCCCGTCGTTACGAGGCCCTCAAACGTGACGAACGTTGTTTGTCAAGAAAAAAAAAAGAGAGAAAAAAGAAAAAAAAGAAAAAAAAAAGGGGAAAAGAAAGGAAAGAAAAGCGAGAGATCTCTTAAGGGGGATAAAGAAGAGGGTAGAGGGGCGAGGGAGAAGTTGAAGCAAGTCGGAGAAAGAGAGACTTGTGAAGCGAGAAACGAAATAAAGCAAGAGTTAGAAAGGGAGAAGGAGAGAGAGAGAGAGAGAGAGAGAGAGAGCACTGGGATAAAAAAAAGAAAGAAAGAAAAAAAATCAAGAGAAGGAATGGCTTAAAACGGGAATGACGATCCTCGTCTTTTATTTTTTTTCCTTGTTTTTCTTCTTATTCTTCTTCATTTTTTTTCCCTTTCCTCCTTTTCCTACTACTACTACTACTACTACTACTACTCTTCCTCTTCCCCTTCTTTCCGTCCTCCTTCGCACCAACTCTTAAACGGACAGCTAAAATTTGTTTATGCAAATTTTAATTGCCGACCCATAGCGTAACTCCTAATTTCGGTGAAATTAATACAAATTGCATTCTATCTCGGAGACTGCGCTACGCTTACGTTACCTTCCCAAGACTTCTCAGTTCTCTCTCTCTCTCTCTCTCTCTCTCTCTCTCTCTCTGTTTCACTTTCGCTCCCTTACTCTGCCCTTTTCTCTCAATCTCCTAGGGACTTACAACGAAAAGATTTATTTCCTTTTTCTTTTTCTCTTTTCCCCTTTTTCATTTTTTCTTTCTCGTTCTCGTCCTTGTATCATTCTCCATCCTTACTTTCTAACTTTCCGTGAAACGACAAGAAATGGAGAATCAACGTCTTCGCAAAGAATTACGCGCGAATTCATTTAATTCTCCGTCTCTCTCTCTCTCTCTCTCTCTCTCTCTCTCTCACTTTATTTTTATCTTTTTTTTTTCTCTATTTCGTTTATTTACAAGATGAACCCACCAAAATTCCTATGCGATTTGTAGAAAATTAGTTACTCATCTCTCGAAACTTTTCAGACTAATTTTTCTTTCCTAATCGTAAAACTACAAATCTTTAATTGTAAATCTTTGAGGAGTATCGAATGAATACAAAAAAAAGAGAAAAGAAAAGAAAAGAAAAGGATAACGTAGACAATTGATCCTTTGAAAATTATCCGAAAACTTTTGATCCATCCTGTAGTTATTTACTTCTGTATTTATTCATATTTTTCTACATTCTACATGCATGCAAAAAAAAAAAAAATATATATATATATATATATATATATATAAATGACAAAAATAGTGAATTTTATAGGTAAAAACGTAGTTTCGATAAAAACATCACATTTTATTTTCAACGTGTCGCTAACTTTCGTGAGTTGGTTAAATATTTTTTCGAAGTGGCACACTCTTTCAACTATTGCATTACATTGTAACGTGTCGTCTGCATAGACAAGTTTTATACGAACCGCGAATGTTGGGAATGCGATACAATTTTCATGCATCTATCCCTTTTTCCCCGCCAACCAACCAAAAAATAAATAAATAAATAAATAAATAAATAAATAAATATATATATATAAATTAAAAAAAAAAAAAAAGAAAAAAGAATAGAAAAACAAAGAGACACGAAAGAGATACAAGATAAATAGAAAACAAATTATTTGACAAACATTGTTTACCTCGCGTTAATGAATTTTTTTTGCTCGTAACATTTCTTTTCGTTTCAATTGCAATATGGTAAAAATTTGTTCACAGTAAAAAAAAAAAGAAAAAAAAAGATATGAGAGAGACGCAGAAAATGTAAAAAATTGAATAAAAATGATTAAAAAAATTATTCATCAAATTTGTTCGTTCATTTTTTTTCCATTCTTTATTTTAACTAATGAATTTTTTCGAATCGTTTCATTTCGATTATCATAGCCAAACGAAAAGAAGAGAGATATACGAGAAAGATACAAAAAACACTTAAAAAAAATATATATATATATTTTTTATCTATTATATTAATTAACTTTTTTTTTTGTCTAACCCAGACGAATTAATTTTCTCGATAGACACGTATGGAGCAAATTTCTTTGGTTCCTTTTTAATACGCTTTATTACGATTGTTACGAGCAAAAAATAAAAGAGAAAGAAACGAACAGAGGGGAGAGGAGAAAGGCCTACGCAATGCAGCCGGTGGATAACCGGACGATGTAATTAAAGTTGTAAAGGATAGGAGCAAGCATTTAACTTGGTTTGCCGCAATATTACGATCTATATAGCACACCATTACACATCGTCGTAACGGTGCGAGGTTTTTCTCCCCCGTATCAATTTCCATAATCATTATCAGAACAGAACAGAGAAAAGAGAAAAGCGTAGGAATTGAGTATAATGAATATATAGAGAGTGCATACGTGGATATTCGAACTCAACAAATATCGACGTATTATACAAGTAGATACGTATAATAGAATATCTATTAAAAACGAGAGAGAGAGAGAGAGAGAGAGAGAGAGAGAGATCCTCCATGTTAAAACGGTAACACGAAATCGAATGAATGTCGTTTATAGTTATTTTAATATCGAGAATTCATATCAAACGCGCGCTTTGTGATATGCACGATTTGTCACCCCTTTCAATATGATATCTGCCAAATCATCTGTACTTACGATCTACAATTGTTTCTCTTGCTTTATATATATATATATATATATATATATATATATATATATATATATATATATATAGCCGATAATATACACTGGCTACAGTTTATATAAAATATAATGCGTGCGTATGATACATACGTATATGAAAGTCACAAGATTTTGAATAAAACGTAAAACGCTCACGATGAAACTCGAATACGTTAAATAAATCGACATAGAGAGAGAGAGAGAGAGAGAGAGAGAGAGAGAGAGAGAGAGAGAGAGAGAGAGAGAGAGAGAGAGAGAGATAGAAAACATTCGTGTCGTTCGTTTTATCGTAATAATTAGAATACAATTACGATTCGGAGTTTATCAACGTATTTTCTTTTATTTTTTTTCTTTTTCTTTTTAATAACATCGACGATTCGGAATCGAAATAAAATTTAAAATGAAAAAAGAAAAACAACAAAGAAAAAAGCAGAAAAGAGGAAGGAATAAATAAAGAAAGGAAATAAAATAAAAGGAACTCGTGGATGAGAATAAAAGTAGGGAAGGGTAATATTTAAGCTCGCAACAGGAATCGTAGTCACGTTTCGACAGTATCACATTTATTTTGCACGTTCTCTATAACACCGTTCTATACGAAGTGTGTTTCGATTTATTTCAATCGCTTTATTAATGTCGCTCTTCGCCCTACCACGCTCCATTTGTCGCATTACGCTCGTATTCGCCTGAGCTCGTCTATAAAATGTCCGAGAGAGATAGATAGAAAGAGAAAAGATAGAGAGAGAAAGAGAGAGAGAGAGAGAGAGAGAGAGAGAGAACATGGTGATCTAAATTTTTGTTTCCCTTGACTCTTACCGACATCCAAAGATTTTTGAGTTCGATATTACGTTCGACTTTCCTTTCAGATATTTTCGTTCGACCAGTAATAAAATCCAAAGTTACGGGTTTATTGTATTATGTGAAAACGATCCTACATATTTTCCGATTAAATGCTTCAAGACTATTCAGACTGTTGTTTTTATCACATCAGAATTTTTATCGTCACTTTTGCTCTCTCTCTCTCTCTCTTTTCTTTTCTCTTTTTAAGATCGAATTATTACACGTTATGCTTTTACTCGCGTCAATATATCCACAGTTATTACAAGAATGGATTAACGTTGGTATTCACTATCAAACTACGAAACAAGGAGATACTTTTGAAATAAAATGGTTACCCACGTCCAAATTGATTCTCCCCATAGCAACGTTCTATGTCATCTAAAGAATTTACGACTTTGAAATTCTATCGTAACGGAATATTCGATAGTGTGTGCGTGTGTGCGTGTGTATACTATGTACGAATCTAAAACTTTGATTTTAAGAGGGATATCACTATTTATTAAAACGTCGAACGATCATTGAACTTTGTTTGAATTATTTCAATCAAAAATTAATATCCAAATGATGATAAAATATCTAATGTAAAAGGAACCTCTTTGCATCTTAAAATATTCTCAAGATAAGAGGAAAAAAGAAAGAAGAAGAAAGAAAGAAATAATCTTTATCCGATTTATTTCAGAAGATATAATATATATATATATATATATATATATATATATATATATATATATGTATGTATGTATGTATGTATGTATGTATGTATATATGTATGTATGTATGTATGTATAATATGTATAAAAAAGGGGCCGCACGTGAAAAGTGGAAAGGAAAAATGCAATTTTTTTTCATGGCCTAAATACAGTTCGCTCTTTACGTAAGGGCATGCGACGAGTTCAAATTTATGATTCTTTCTTGGTGACACTCGTATAAATCTTCGCGCCTAATGGAAAAAAAAGCTTTCCTGACACAACGAGTATATTTTTATCAAACGAGAAGCATATATACGAGAAGGCGTTAACGGAAGAAATCGGGAAAGAAAAAACATTTTATGAAAATTGTTAAGAAAGAAAAGGAATATTAAACGGACGAACGTGATGAGAACAAAATAAAATGTTATAACAATTATTATTATTATTATTATTTCTATTATTATTATTATTATTATTATTATTATTATTATTATTATTAAAAAAGAAAAGTAAAGAAGAAAATAAAGAAACAGAGAAATCTCGATTAACATCGAATAAGTGTAACGATTTTGAATGTAACGATTTTTGTCGAACGGAGTAGTATGGACGAATAATGCGTTTCATGTGATTGTGATTTTATTATATGTTTCGAGTAAAAATAGAAAACAATAGAAATGGATTTACTCTCTATTTTATGACCGTGAATAACCATGGATATTTATGGGGATTTCGAAAATGTAATAACGATTTAATTATAGCAAACGAGTGAGTCGCAATGAAGGGAATGGTAACGTCGCACATGTGCTACGATATGGCGACCGTGTCATTTTAAGCACGTGTTACTATGATACACATTCGTTTTCGGCCACATTTATATATTTCCGTATCGTAAATTCGATAGAAATGATGCATCGCGTGACACGTAGACCCAATAATAAACCGACATATTTAGACGTTCATATCGCTAACCTATTTAACATTACCCAGACTATTTGGTATATTTAGACCGATATATATATATATATATATATATATATATATATATATCTAATAATGGTACTCGTTAATAAAAAAAAATAAATAAATAAATAAAGAAAGAAATAATAACAAAAAAAAGTCATACGAATAAGTGAAGGTAAAAATGATTGAAGAAGTACCTTCCGAAATTTCTTCCATCCAAGATTTTCAAACTTGGATGTCTCGTTTTGTAAATACCTTTCTAATCATGGATATGTGTGTTAAAGGTGTACACGTGCACGTATCTATGCGTGTTAGTACAAACTCTCGGATGGAGGCCGATTATCCCACGGATTTTAGGAAGGTGAATACGGTGTGTATATTTGAGGAGCGCCGACGTGGAAGACACAAGAAAGAAAAAGAGAGAGAGAGAGAGAAAATGAATTCTGTTTCTCCATCCTTTTCATCTCTTCTACTTTAGGATATCCAACATTGGTGGCATCGTACATTGGCTGCTTACTCCTCGCATCCACAGTATTAATAATGTATCGCGAACAATGCATCGGAGAGAGAGATGGACTCGTATACGTGTAAGTAATAATGCACGAGTTGCATTCTCTTACAGCCACATGATCTTTCTAAACTCTACCACATTCGTAACCTTTCTATATGCGGAAAATGTATGCACGTACGATTTTGGATTCGCATTAAGGTGCCTCAACATTTCTAACTGACACAATGTACTTTTCGTTGCCTCTATTTTCATGCGACTAACCGACCGTACATAGATTTCAAACAAGAGAGAGATCGATCCTCTCTAATATTTCTTTCTCTTTGTTCTCTCTCACGTTTTACATCATATACATACACACACACACACACATATATATATATATGTGTGTATATATATATATATATGTATATATGTATGTATATATGTATATAGATAAATAGATGAATAGCCACGATTTAACAATAAATATTACCTCTGTAAATATGTATATTTACATTAACATGTAGATTTCAATCGAGAAAAGAAAACCATAAAGTAACGATAAAAAAATAATCCAAAGGAAAATTTTATATTGTATGATTTGTCAAATGAAAAAAAAAAACCTCCCTCCCACCCAAAAAAAAATAAGAAGAAAAAACAGAAAAAGAGTGGCAGCGAATTTTGATAACTTGATAAACTTTCGATAAAAATTTTATCATTAATTCGTTCGTCTATTATCATATCGAAGAAAAGTTCATTCATCTTTTCATTATACGTATACCTATGTGAATTCGCAAATTTATTATATATGTAAAACAACAAAATGTCTGACTTGTATGAAAATATAACGATGTCTTCGATAAAAATAACAAAAAGTTTTGTAAATTAATAAATTTTCAAGCCGAACTGTAGCACTCATTTTCTCTTATCGATCTGACTGGGAGAAAGAGAGAGAGACAGAGAAAAAGATAGAGAGAAGAAAGGTATTTACATCTTTCTACTATACATACATTTATGTAGATGCGCAAATTTAACTGGAAAATAAAAAGTGTAATGCAAAATAAAATTCAATTTAACAATTTCTTCGATAAAAATTGTAGAAAGTTTTGGTTACGTGATAAACATCAAATCTGAATTTCACTCGAAGAAAAATATTCATGTATATCTTCTGCTATACGTATACATATACATGCATACGCACATATATATATATATATATATATATATATATTTATGTAAAATATAAAAATTTATTGCAAATAAAAATAAAAAAAAGAAAAAGAAAAAGGAAGAAATATAAAACTCGAAGGAAAATCGAATTTTACAATTTTGTATCTTACGAAAAAAAAAAAAAGAAAAGATAAAAATAAAAATAAAAATAAAAATAAAAATAAAAAAAAATAAAAGAAAGGAAAAAGTTCGGATAGCTCGTTAAACTTCGAAGAATCGAATTTCGGTGCTTAATATTCTCTTATCGATCAAACCGAAGAAATGGTATTCGTCTTTCTACGTCTCCCGAGACGTCGAAAAGCACGTCTCGTGTAAAACGGGAGTATGGGGTAGGGGAGGGAGGGAGGGGGAGGCCTCCGTGCAAAAGGCATGCGACGAAAACGGAAGTCTCAACGGCTACTCAACGTTAAACGCTTTCCAGAATTCAAAGGGAGAGACGAATGAAATTTCGGCGCGAGTCTCCGATTATACTTCAACTTGCCTCTACTAGTTCTCTCGTTCTGGGTCTTCTCGTAAAACGAGCGTCGTCTCTCACTTTCCCGTAGGTGGAAATAAGCGCGGCAGAAGCTTGGCACGCCCGTTACAAGCGACGTTACCAAGCATGCCAAGTGGCTGCTAATAAAGAGGAGAGAAGAGAACGGAAAAGGTGGGCAGAGGGGGTAGGGGGTAGAGGGGGGAGGGGAGGGAGAGAATGAGAGAAGGGAAGAGAAGAGAAACGTGATGTTGAAGCAAAAGAGAAATGAGAGAAAACTCACGAAGAGAAGGAAGCTGAAAGAGTTGAAAGTTTGATATTGATTATTGTTAGGATGTTTTTGGCCCGGATATACCCGGTGGAACCGAAAGTTACCGTGGATGATTTGAAAAAAGGAAAAAAAGAAAAAAGAAAGAAAGAAAGAAAGAAAGAAAGAAAGGAAGGAAGGAAGGAAGAAGGAAATATCAATTACTCTCTTTCGAAACTTTTTGGGATAAATAAATTCTTGTTTTTTTTTTTCTTGTTCCCTTCTTCCCCGTTTTTCATCCCCGTACCGCAAAGAAAGTTCCTTGGCTTTGTATTTTTACAATCTAAAGAAAGAGAAAAAGAAAACGAAAAAAGAGAAATTAGTCCGAAGAGTTTAGAAAAGGGTTAATTAATTTTTCAAATAATCTAGTTGGTTATTCTTTTTTTTTTCAGTCCGTACTACTATATATCTTTGATCTCTCTCTCTCTCTCTCTCTCTCTCTCTCTCTCTCTCTCTCTCTCTCTCTCTCTCTCTCTCTCTCTCTCTCTCTCTCTCTGTACGGATAATTTTAAATAACTCATACTTACTTACGATAATTTTATAATTATTTAAACGATGTATATTGTACTAAAGAAATACTTAGTACAATAAACCGACATTTAGACAATAGTACATATTAACGTCAAATAGCACTTAAAACGCATTATATATGAAATAATGTCAATTTAGCATCTCAATTCACTCAAATTTTGGAACGTTTACCAGCATCTAATTTCAACAAAAATAAACGCTCAACTGACTTTGACTGTTATCGAAACATTTCTATTTTGCATTCCAACGAGTAAACATCGAAATTCATTCTCTCGTTGCGGGTTAGCTTCAATAATTTATACCATTGGTTATTTTATATTTATATAAATAATCTAGAATGTACACGGAATGCAATGAACCAATATTTAGACAATAGTGTACAAAAGCTTAAACATTCCATAGTTCGTAAAACGCTTTAAATGTAGAAAATAATTTTAATTTAATATTTTGATGTAGTTTAAATTTTGAATATCAGAATCGTTTACTGCGTCGAATATAAACAAAAACAAATATTTGACTGACTTTGAGACTGTTATCGAACAAGTTCACTTTTGCATTTTAGCGAGTAAACATCGAAAATCATTCTTTCAGTACGGCTAAGCCTCAATAATATATACCGTCGGTTATTTTATAATTATTTAAACGATGTATAATGCAAACGTTGTACGGTAAACTAATATTTGAAGAATAATACATCCGCTTATTCAACTCGGAACGCGAGTTAAATGTAAAATAATTTTACTTTAACATTTCAATACGATTAAATTTTCTAACTCTTAGACATTTGCCGAATTTAAAATCAACAAAAACGAACGTCTGTCTGACTTTAACTATTAGGTATCTGGTTGTTTTCTCTCGCAATAATTAAAATCTAAATTTAGATTATGTAACGCGTGTATTACCGAGCTACGGCTGAATATTTCAATGCTTTCGTCGCAAATAATTTTGCTCTTTTAATTCTGTCGAAATATTACACTATGTTATTATATATACTTAAATTTTACATTGCTAATCAGCGCAAGAGAAATAATAAATAGATTAGCCGGAATAAAGTTATAATATAATTTCTTAGGTAGACGCATTTCGAAAAATTCGAATTAGCCAACTCGTTCGTTCGTTCCTTCTCGTTATGGTCGCTACGTGTGCCGAACTGAAATTGGATGAATACTTCACGAAAATGAGTGTCATGTGTATTATATACCATGTTACGAGAGGTTATATGAGGAAAAAGAGAAGGATATGTACAAGGTGGCCTTCTTCAATTTCCATTTCATTTTTCAAAAATGTTACCTACGATTTTCGAGATTTTTTTTAGTCTTGTGGTTTGGCTTTGTAATTTTACCCAACTTGTGGTTTTACTATCGGGGGTGGGGAGAAGAGCTTATCGCGATCGGTTTAAATTAATTAATTTTTAACATCGCCTAAGAACTTTTGTTCCACCGTTTATACGAGTATATGTAGACACATGAAATGAGTACAATACAGAGAGGAGAGAGAGAGAGAGAGAGAGAGAGAGAGAGAGAGAGAGAGAGAGAGAGAGAGAGAGAGAGAGAGAGAGAGAGAGTTGGGAAACCACACCTCTCGATCGCACTTTATCCTACTAACGAGCCAACTATTCGTGCGAATTCAACGAGCTAGCTCTACTCGAGTACTCTCACAATAGCGTCACAAAATTCCACGCGATTCAACCTAGATACCGAATTGATGATCTACATTATATATCCTTTGTCGGTACACCATCAATGAGATGGGTTTTCTAAATAAGAAATTACAACAATAATGAAATTCAAGAGTAATGAGCTATTAAATAGATTTAACTTTCGAACGATAATATAGAAAGATAAATTACGTACGTGTGACTTCAACCTAACCTCTAGTACATTTGTATACGTGTGTGCAACGAGAATCTATTTAAATTAGAAACTAAAAAAGATACTTATATCTAATTTCACGTTAAAGATTTTAATTTTAACTTTTAATGGCTTTGCTTTTGCCTCTCAAATCTTATACGGAATACTGGCTTTTAATTATAAATAAAGGAAATAATTTATATTTATATATATATATATATATACCTATGTATAATAACGTGATGTATATATATATACACAGTATATAACATTGTATATATATATAAAAAATATATATATACAAAAGATGGCGACGTTTTAATCCATTTCGATGGAGTCAATTAATAAATTTTTATTCGCGCGTTAAATTTTCTTTCTATAGGTTTTTTTTTTACCATAGCGAAACGCGTTAGTTCAATTTCAATAAAGTATAAAATTAATCGCGTGCGTATGAATCTACGTGCGTGTGTTAATAATTACCTGATTAACCTAGAAAATGTCCGGAGCTGCTGGAGCAGGTTTAAACACGTTAGGACAGGTCCTCGCGGGAATGAGAACTACGCCGATTCAGAGTAAGGACGAATGGAGGGAGAAAGTGAAGCCAAGGCCGAACACTCGATCGTCCGTGTATTGTTTACAGGCACTCATCCAATAACTTATTTATTGTCAATTCTCCGAATACCGTCTCACGCTTGACTGTGTTTTGTTTTACTCGATCGTCGGAGACTGGATATACGAAAGGAATCGTTTCGATATTTTTCGAGTTTGTATATCGTATTTTTAATGTTTCGATATTTTCGTACAATAATAGATCGAAAAGTTATCGTGGGCCATATTGTAAATGGGGTTCTGCGCATGCGCACCGTTATTACGTAAACGTCCCTTGCCCAGTCATTTCGAAGCCATTTTGGTTTCGTGAATTGTACTTGGTTGCAGCGAAACTTCGTCGTCTCGTTAATTACAGGTAATTAGTATATATATTTTATAACGTAGAGCCTTATTTTATGTAACAATCGATTGTCGAAAACGCAATTTCCACGTAATGAATGTTCGCAAATACAAAGGTAACCTTTTGTTTAAACGATATTCGCGAAAATAAAATCTCCGTATGTGACTTCTCTTCTGGAGCTGTGACGTAATACTTGTTTCACGAATTTGTCAGCTTCGTTTTCACAATATCACGATACTTTTCTCGCTCTTTGAAGATATTTATATAGATAATGTTTCATTAATACGTCGCTTTCGATTTCGTCTTATGTATATACGATTTTCATGCACGCACACATATGTATATAAAACAAGAAACAGTCGAGCGTGAGAGTATTCGGAGAATTTACAATAAATAAATTATTAGATGAATGTATGTAAACAATACACGGACGATCGTCAATTCGGCCTTGATTTGATTTCCCCCACCATTCTTCCCTACTTTGAATCGTCGTAGTTGTTATTCTCGTGAGGACCTGTCTTAACGTGTTTAAACCTGCTCCAGCAACTCCGGACACTTTCTAGGTTAATTAGATAATTATTAAATTAATCTTCTCATTTATATTGCTTACGCGTAATATTTTATATGTTCGATTTCGTTCAATCATCTGTCGTTTATTAATCACATCATATATTATATTAACGAACTATATATAATATATATATATAACATTTGTATTTTGAACATTACATTAACAATATGTGTATATATAACATTTATATATTATCATATCACATATTACATATACATGTGCAATTATATGTACACATACTTGTATAGATAAATTCATTTAATCTTATTTTGTATGAACACATTCTCAAATCTTATCTCGTTATTATTCATTGTAATAACCTAATCGTTGAACTCAATACTGATACATTAGACAGCAACTATCGCATACTTTCTACTGCTCTTTGTACACAGTGTAAACGAGTAAATTTATATATTAGAAATTTTAATTATGTTTTAACTGATAGATAAAAATTTAGATATTAATTCTAATGAACTGCGCTTTGAATATTCATATCATACACATATTATATACATACATACACTCATCATATATACACATATTCAAATACATAAATTCATCTAAGCTTGTTTCATATTAGTAATATTTTTGAATTTTGTCCAGTTCTTATTCATCGTATTCAACTAATCTGCAGAGTTGGGCACATTCGAGAACAACCATCACATATTTCCTGCTGCTCTTGGTACACAGCCTGGACGAGTAAGTTCATCTTTAACAGATATTTTAATGAAATTTCAATATACAATATACATACAAATTTAGATATTCATTCTAATAAAATGTGTGGTTTAATAAGCAGATCATATACATATTATATACATATTTGTATTATACATACACACATTCATATACATAGTTACATTTAATCACAATCTATATTAATAATATTCTTAAATTTTGTCTAGTTTTTATTCGTCATATTCAAATAATCTGTAAATTGGGTCACATTCGATAGCAACTATCATATACTTTTATCGATTGCTCTTCGCATGTGGTGTATATATATGTTTATCTTTGAAAAATTTCAACTACATTTCAATTAATAAAAGGATGACATTAATTTTAACTATCTATTGCATTATACGACTTGATGTGTTATATTATCATTTTACTATGTCAACTATACATGGAGTATTATCTTAAGAACTTTTATTACATAAGATTTTTTATTTCTCTTAATAAATTTAAATGGATTTATATACGCAGCAACCTCCCAGTAGTGATATCCGGTAATCGGTATTATGTACGTTAATGTATTTTACATTATAAAACGTACGTACTGCCGAGCCAATAGAGCTGACGTTCGGTGCATTAGAAAATTTTTGTATAATATTTACATTTTTATATAATATTTAAATTTTTATATAATATGTAAATTTCTTTATATAACATTTAAATTTGTTAATATGTTGTAATTTAAAGGCTTTGATGAATAAAATGAATATTAATTAACGAGTATGAAGAGGAATATAAAGAATACGCGTTAAATTAAACTAGAATAAAATTTCAAGATACGTTTAATCGTTTAATCAATATTATATTTTTTTTTTAACGTAGCTTACAAGTTTTGCAGTTGCATCTTTTTAATACTTTTTTTTTTTTTTATTATTATTAAAACATAAAAAAGATGTGCAATACAATCTTACTATTTCAGATCATGTAATTTGAACAATACGATTTTAAAGATGACTTTTAATATGAAATGTAGAAATAAACGCGACGGCTTGCTTTAACAATTTTTATTAAACATGTCTTCAGTTGTTGATCGCGTGCAATGCGATCGTAGAGTCAGTGCTCGTGCGAAATAGTTTGATTGTTTTGCAACCGAACGGGTTGCGTTAATAAATAAAATAAAATCGCAAATTAGAGTCAGTGTCGTTCGCCGATTAAAATTTCTCGGTCGCGTTAATGAAATGAAAAAATAAAAAAAAAAACGAGAATTATATATATATATATATATATATATATATTTTTTTATCATTTTCATTCATCGAAGATACTCCTTTTGACATGGAACATATAAATAATTTTTTTGTGCCTTATTAATTGCAGATTAATCATCGATTCGACGATTAAACAATAATTTCAATCAACTTTCACGAACATCGTTTGACCAACGTCGACGCTGGACGAGTGTTTTGGAGCCATCGCAGAACTTCTCAAGTAGTAAGTGAAACATTTTAAGTCCCTCTCTGGTGGTGCCCATCATGTCGATGATGAAAGGTTCGTATTGGCACGGGTTGCTGGTTGTATTCGTTGATGTCCCATCGTCCAAAACGAACAAAACTGGTGTTCATGAAAAATTAAGATCTTTGCGATTAGAGTCAAGTTTCCTTTTTTTTGCGGTTAATTAATTAATAGTCTTTGCAATTTTTTTTTTTTTCATAAAGTGAAGTCGTCATTGAATTTTTTCAAATTAGAGTCAAGTTTTCATTTTGAAGTATATCCGAGTCTGCGTTTTTTCTTTCCTTCTTTTTTTATTTTTTTTTTATTTTTTTTTTTAAATTAAAGTCGAGTCCTTTCTCTTTTCATTTTAAATTGAAATCGAGTCGTTGCGTTTTTCTTTTTAAATTAAAATTGAGCCCTTTTCACTTTAAAGTTTCGAGGTAAAGTAGAGTCTTTTCTTGAAGTAGATTTTTAGTTATAAAAATAGAGTCACGCTCGTTAAATATTGTGTGGTCGTTCGTGGCCTGCAGCAACATTGCACTCAGGAGTGCTATTGGTTACCCAAGTATTGTTGATTTTTAATTCAGTATAATCGTATATTTTTTTTTCTCTTTCATTTTCATAATTGCGTAATGTGTATGTATATATACGAGATATATACATATTTCATACATACATGTCTACACAGTAATACCAAGGGTCGTTCAAATGCTCTTATGCGATATATAATATGAACATTAATATGAACATTTTTACAACTTGCTACTTTTACCATGAGTTGTAAAATGACTCATGTGGTAAGAATTATCGTTATCATCAACTTCATCACCCCCATTAACCTTTTATAGTCTGATTCGAATTATTCTGATTAAAAATCAACAAGACTCGATGTTTGCATCGAGCAAGTACATGCCTGCATTCGGGAATGCAGATGGGTATATATTAAAGCAAGGATATATATTTCTCATTCAGAATGATCAAGAATAAATATATGAATCATATATAATAAGGATACATAATCAATCAATATTCAAATATTTCAATATCTTACAATATTCTTTTCATAAATAGACAACATTTCCTTTTATTTCATATATATATAATTATTATAAATATTGCAAACGAGTAAAATAAATTTTGAATCGTTTCGATAAGAAATAACATGTATGTCTTACTTGTGGATGAATGAAATGAAACAGATGGTAGTCAGCACTGAGGATTGGATATTAAAATATGTCAAAGGTATACATTTTTATTTCTAAATTATATATATATATATATGAAAATTTTATAAGAAATGCTATGAAGATATAATGAATGATATAAAGATTATTAACAAATGTTTATACACATGTGAGAGAAATATGGTTACTTTTTCTTGTGAATAAAAATGCATAAGTCTCTTGGTATATAAATGAAGCAATTGAAATGGATTGCTTGCACTCAGGAGTGTATATGAAAGGTTCGCAGTAGTAAGTACATGCCTGCATTCAAAAATGCAGATGAACATATTATAGTAAGGATATACATTTATTTTTTTTTTTTTTTTTATTCAGAATGATCAAAAATGAATGAATGAATGCACTAATGAGAATACTTAACGAAGAAATGTATAAATATTCAAATGCATTAGACTTATCTTACAACAAATAGAGAAGATTTTATTTTATTCCATATATAATATGGAACAAAATATATATTCCATATATGTATATGGAATTTTATTCCATATGTAATAATTCCGTATATATTTTTATTTTCAGAAAATAATACAATTACAAATGTTTTTTTTTTTTTATTTACACAGGCCATTTGTTCATCATATAAAATTGGTGTATCGTTTTTGAATGCTTCTTGTTTAATTATAAAATATTTTTCATATTTTGTATTCACCAGCTGGACTGCCGGTTTATTACATTAAATTGGGATATTATTGTGATTGCTTTTTGTATAATTATAAAAATCGTTTTGATGTTTTATGCTCACAGCGGACTGCTGATGTATTACATTAAATTTGTATATTATTGTAGGTTGCTTTTCTTGTTTAATTATAACAAATTTTTTTGATGTTTCATGTTCACAGCCGTACTACTGATTTATTACATTTAATTCGCCCATTATTATGAACATTTCTTGTTTAATTATAAAATGTTTCAGAGATATTCATGTTCACAGCGTGAGTTCTGATTTATAATATTATATTCGCATATTATTGTAATTTCTTCATATTTAATTATAAAATGTTTTAGATGTATTATGTTCATACCAACCAGTTGATTTATAATATTACATTCGGATATTATTGTGATTGCTTCTTATTTAATTAATAAAGTGTTTCAGATGTTTTATGTTCACGGATAGCTTAAGCAAGTTTATCATCTAGAAGAAATTGCGTTTAGATTAATGTATAGATGAGTTAAATTATAAGATAAATATCAATTACAATGTAATATAGATTACGATATATTTAATATAGTAGATATTATAGCCTGCCTAGAAGATGGAGTACTGATAAATTTCTTCATTCCTGTTATCCTGGGTAGTTAGATCGATAAACGATTCATAAATTTTCCTCTAATCTCGTTTGTTTAGAAAAACAAAATTTGCGGGCTCGTCCCGCGATTGATATTTTGATTCTTTCTCCAAATTTTTTAGTATATTAATTATTATGTATGTAATTTAATAATGTCTTCTAAAGTAATTCATTTATTAATGTAATATTAATAGAGTCTTAGTCCGTGGGTCTCCGTATGCAGCAACCTTCAAGTAGTGAGACCTGGTAAATCGATATTACTTGCGACATATATATATATATATATATATATATATATATATATATATATATATATATATATATATATAACGTAAGTACTGTCGAGCTAATGGCTGCATTTAAATTCGATCAAAATTTACTATATTCTACGATGAATTTTTTTTTATCTTTTCCAAATTATCCATTTTTCGTATGTCAATGATACAAATTTTTGTTTTCATTATATTTCAGGATATTTAGTGGAAGTATTGAATAAATATCTAAACGGATTATTTTATTAGTTAATACATCTAACATTATATCCTTTTTGACATAATTAATTACTCAAAAATTGGCACAACTTTTTCTCCACAAAAAGGAGAAATATATCTTCAATGTTTTCGATAATAATAATAAATGAGGTTTCTCATTAACGGATTTTTTCGACTGAACGATATAATTAATTTTCTTTTTACTTTCTCTTTCTCCTTCTTTTTCTTTTTTAATTTTTTTTTTCGTTACGTGAACGTAGAAACGAAATTTAACGTTGCTTTTCATGCTGGAACGAACAAATAAATAGACGGATAGAAAAAAAGCATGTTTGATATTTTCTCTAGAAATAAAAAGTATGATAAAAAATGAACGCGTAAAACATTATCGTACGGTAAAGTCGAGAAAGAGAAAGAGAGAGAGAGAGAGAAAGAGAGAGAAGAAATATTAGTAACCCGATAAATACTCTAAATTCAAGAAAAAATAATGACGAAAGCGTCGATAATTTAAGACAATATTTACGAGCTTTTAACATCCCCCGACTGTTAACGAAATGCAAACAGCTCGTTCACCGACTTTCGTGTTTTTACACTTTACAAGATATATAGTACTGGGCGCATTAAAGTGAACGCTATTGCGATTTACGTAAATGGTAAATCCTATATCCTCTTTGAATAATAAATATAATTTGACTATGCATTTCGCTATTGTAATGGGACATACATAATCGAATGAGTTAATCATAAAAGCTTGCATAAATGATCGCGCATGTAGCAATAGATATTTCAGTATGTAGATATTATTCATAACAAAAGAAATATCCCGTTCGTTTAGTTATGCAAGACGGTATACAAAAAATATCGTCAGTTTCTTTTTTTATCCTTTTTCTTTTTTCTTTTGTAATAACGAATTTATCGTGTAAGAATTTTTGTCACTTTATATGTATAAAGTAACGAGCATATTTTCGTTCGATTTGACGAGAGTTGAGTTTCTGATTTCTCAGATCGTTCTGTTCGACAGAAATTCGTATATATATATATATATACGTACGTACGTACATACATAGATACATACATAGATACATACGTTCTCCCCTTTTTTTCCAAGCAACGTTCAATTTCGAGAGATGCCGGGTTAGCATTTATCGCTAAAGCACGCAGATCCTCTCATCGATCAATCACGTTCTCATCACTTTGATGCGTTCCCTCTCCACTTTAGGCCAGCGCTTTAGCATCACGTCGAAGGACAAACAGCAATTTGCGGAAATCAGAGACGATGATGCTTTAAAAATTAAATTTCATCGATGATAGGCGTTATAAAGGGCGTATGAGAGTGTGCATAATCAATATGTGTACATATATATATATATATATATATACATACACTATGTGATACATCATATAGGTATCTATCTCATTTTCAATATTTCTTTTTCGTATAATCGATTATGCGAAATAATGTTTGATAAGAAATCAATGATTTTACTTTGAGCACCGAAAACACAATAGATTACCTATCTTTATATATATATATATATATATATATATATATATATATATATACACATACATGCATTCACGCACGTAGGTACGTACGTATATACGTGTATTACATTATTGCAAATCGACGAAATACAGGAAATGAATATTTCATATTTCCCACTAATATTATCATCGTAAATTCAACCTTAAATGTGTATCCGATCAGAAATAATAATTAGCTAGAATGAAATCAAAGGCTGATTACGCATCATTAAATAATCTATCGTGGCGTATAATTATGAGGCAACGTTATTAATACTATCACGTACGTTTAATCTTCCAAATGGTTCTGCGCCCACCGTTTTCATTGTTAATGGTAAAATTTGTCGCTATGGATCAGTAGAGTATCAGTACAAATCGTTTATAACAATTACTTTTAAAGCTTTTTCTTAACGATTAATTCTATAATAAAATACTACATGTTGTTTCCGTTCGTACGTCGCATTACAGGTATTTAATAGAATGATTAATAAGATTTTTCGAAATTTATTAAAAATCGAACAGATCGAAGATGAATCTTGTGAACACGATTTTTTTTTTTTCATTTTTTTTTTTTACATAGACAGATTCTCAACCTGGATTAAAATACGAAATATTTCAAGGTAGTATCATCAGTCCCTTTTGGAAATTTTTTACGAAGCAAATGAAATTCTCAAACGGGGATTTGATGAAAGTGTATAATGAAATAAAGTAAAGGTAGAGAAAAGGAAAAAGAGAAATTCGAATGTGAAAAAATACGTAATTATTACGTGACCTTTGTTGTCACATTAAAGTAAGTTACATCATAACATTTGTTAAAAAAAAAAAAAAAAAAAAAAAAAAGAAAAGAAAAGAAAAAAAAACAAATTTTCTCTATCGGAATAACACTCGTTGCTCTCTATTGATTTTATTTTGTCTTTCTTTTGTGAAAATAATTTTCTCTTGTGAAAATAATCAAATTATGTTACAAAATTAAGTTCGAAATTATTAGAAATGATCTCTCTAAAAATTTATTATCTAATAACGAAGTTTCTCTCGGCTCAATTAAAGCGACACATAGTAAATTTATTCGAATCAACAAAAAAAAAAAAAAAAAAAAAAAAAAAGAGAGAGAAAAAGAAATCAATACCCCAACTGTCAAATTACATTCACGTTCGTTTTATTTTATTTCTTTCTTCTTTTTTTTCCCTCTCCTTTAAGAAAACAAAACAAAAGGATTATAAGCGAACGATTTAAGATCATAAATTATTACGAAAGATCTCTTTGAAAATTCCTTAACGAATGTCGAAGGTTTTTTTTTTTCCCTCGAGCAGCAAGCAAGTTGTCTTCGTTAGAATCTAATCTCTCTTCTTTTTTCGCACAACCAACCAACCCTCTTGGACAGCTCTCGGCAAGCTTAACCCGAAGCAAAGAGAAACCCTTTAAGTGGGCATCGATTATTCCATCGGTAAGATATGCAAATCGTCTCTCTACTTTTCTCCGTATCTTTCTCTATCGCCACATGCCACGCGCGACCAACATTTACGTCTTTCTTTATTCCTCTTTCTCTCTATCTCTGTCTCTCTATCTCTCTTTCTTTTCTTTTCTTTTCCTTTTTTTCCCTCTCTCTCTCTCTCCCTCCCTTTCCACGACGATCTCACGCAAGGCGTAACGTAGTAGTCACTGTCGCGTGATTTACGTTTTCTAAAGAAGATATATATACACAGTGAAAAGAGTCAATGTGCTCTTCTTGCCAAGTTAATTTCTCTCTCTCACCCTCCTCTCTCTCTCCCTCTCTCTCTCGCTAAGTTGAATCGGAGACTAATCTTTCAAAAAAAAAAAAAAAGAAAAAAAAATTAGCTTTTAAAACTCGCACGTAGAACTTCCTTCAACAAAATTTCTAAAGATTCTCTTACAGTATTTCAAGACAGCGTTGTACGTACATACATACATACATAGATACATACATACATATATACATACGTACATACGTATGTACATAAATACATATCCTTCGATACATAATATACCGGATTTTCTCTCTCTCTTTCTCTCTCTCTATGCACGTATCTAAGTATATGGTATAATACCTACAATAGCGCGAAACTGCCGAGGGCAATCGAAATATCAGAAGCAGCTGCGAATCCTTTCCAACCACGAGAAATGCCATAAAATCGTACGTGAACAAAACTGTACAGCTTGACGTAATAAAATGTAACTGTGAACTGAACTGTCTAACCTCCCTCGTTCTCTTTCCATAATTATTTATATTTCTCGCAATTGCAACAATACATAATCATTATATTATTTCATATTATTAATATTAATATTATTAATAACAATCTCTCTCTCTATCTCTCTATTTTTCTCTCTATTTCTCTATAACGATATATTGTATCTATAATTATTCCAATAGCAATATAACAGTAATATTTTATACCATACCACGAAACACTATTATATACACATTATATATAATAACATTAAATATTTAATCAACATTAACCCTCGGACAAAGGAATTAAAATCAATATTGTAGTAGTCTAACTGTAATGAAACGAAATTTAAATAAAGAAGAACAAAAAAAAAAGAAAATATATATATATATATTATATATATATATATATATATATATATATATATATGCACACACGTGTATGGATAGATAGTCGGGTGGATGGAAAAAAGAATTGTATGTTAAAAATAGATGAAAAGGAAGAAGAATGGACGGAAGGACCGAAAAGAGTGCACTTTTACACAGGGTAGAACGAAACGAGAATGTTGCGTAAACGTGGTTCGATCGATTAAAAAGGTTGCCTGGTCGATGTGGAGTGAGTGAGTGAGAGGGTGGGAGGCGGGGCGGGGGGAGGGAAACGTAATCGGAAGACGAGCTAAACGGGCGTACCATTACTCTCATCGCATCGCACCGCATCGCATCGCATCGCATCGCATCGCATCGCATCGCATCGTATCGCATCCGAGGGCTTCGCGTTAACGCCGCAGGTAGAAGGTTACCGGCACCTAAAAGGTCTTTGTTCTCTCGCGGTTAGGGCTTTTACATGCTTCCACGTGCGGATCCATGAAATAATAGGATGGCCCTACTAATACCACTGATGACGACAACGACGTCGACGACGACGCTGGTTGGGAAACAGCAGGAAAGTCTACGTCGTCTTCATCGTCGTTTTCATCGTCGTAATCGTCGTCTACGTCGTCTACGTCGTCTACGTCGTCTACGTCGATTCGTTGTGTGTGCGTGCGTGTACGTACGTAAACGCATCCCCAACTCTCTATCGACGGCAGCACATTCAGTTCCGGCCGAGCAACGCACCAGCCCCTCCCGGGGTGGGGGAGGGGGTGCTTACAGGCCCCTTCTCCCCTCCTTTTACAGCTTATACTCGTGAGTTTAATTATTCATATAGTAATTTCGTGCCATTGTCAGGGCTCTAATGGCCGTTGGCTTTTAATAAAGGTACTTTCTACCTTTACCCGGCCTGGATTTTCATTGTCACATTCTTCTATCTTTTTTTCTTTATTCGTTTTTCTCCTCTCCTCTCCTCTCATCCGTTCTCTTCTCTTTTCTTTTCTATCCTTCTCTCTCTCTCTCTCTCTCTCTCTCTCTCTCTCTCTCTCTCTCTCTCTCTCTTTCTCTCCCTTTTTTTCGGCCAAGTCTCTTTTTACGAGCGATCGCCGTGATTTCGATACGATCCTGATAGATCGTTCCTATCTCTCATATCTCTTCCCAATTTTTTTCTTTCTCTTTTTTCTTTTTTTTTTTTCCTTTCATCATACCTTCCTTTCGTTCCTCTCGAACCGCGATTAATCGATCGAACGAACGAACGTACGTACGTACGTACGTACGTCGTTTTACGATTTCGAAAAATACGATGCGATTACACGGGCGTGCCTTGTAGTACTACGTAAGTACGGGTTGTAAACCTGTGGGTCTATTGTAAAATAAAAATCGTTGATATTATATCTCGATCTACTAGGACGAGAAATCGAACTCGGCTCGGCTCGGATCGGATCGGATCTAAATTTCATGAGAATCGTAACGTTATGTACACGTTATATATAAGAGGGTACGTAGATTGAAACTACCAGTGATTTTACGATCGCGAGTCAGCGTCGAAGTCGGTGGTTACCAGTGACACTGGCAATCTATTCTCTGGCATCGAAAGACGCAAAACCTTTGGTCGGTTTAACGGATAACGATTATGGCCGGCGCGTTTTTCCGTTTCGGTAGCGATTTACGAGCGTGCCTTGTCGATCGTTGGTAAGAAAAAGATAGATAGATAGAGAGATAGAGATAGAGAGAGAGAGAGAGAGAGAGAGAGAGAGAGAGAGAGAGAGAAGTTAGATTTTCCACGTCTGGGATATTTTTATCGTTCACGACTGTCGACGATTTTGATGTTGGATGGAAGATGGTCGATCCCAGAAACTCTTTATATGAAACGCTCGAGGTGCTCTTTGGGGAAGTGAGACTTTTCGCGCGATAAAATATACCCTGTTAACTATCGAGACGATCGCTTCGAGCATCGATATCCTATAACGAGAGAGCAGACAGCATATCGATAGTGGATATTTCCTTAGTTCTTTTTCCTTTTATCTTCCTTTTTATTTTCTTTCTATCTTTATTTTTTTTTTTCCTTTTTTGTTTTTAAGTTTTTGCTCTTTTTTTTTTTTATATTTCATTCCTTCGCATAATGAATTAATAAAATGAAAAGTAACGACGGCGTGTGAAGTGATTTATTATTGAAAAATTTATTTAAAAGTTGGTATACCTCTTTGTTTCATTATTATTATTATTATTATTATTATTATTATTATTATTATTATTATTATTATTATTATTATTATTATTATATGCATACGTATAGGAATAATGATGGAACGTCGAATGCAGGTAATGTCAGTATTAGAGTTGACCGGAAAGAACCTGGGTGAATAAATGTTAATCTATAAATAAGCTAAATCCTCATATCAAAATTTATACGTATATGTAAGTCAATCGGAAAAATGTACTGACAATTTTTTAAATAGAATAATCGATCAGATATGTGTGGATGACTAATGTATATATATATATATATATATAACGATTTTTAGAAAGATTTATCATTTTGATTATTATTCGAAGATGTTTTACAATACCACAGCATTTTCTGCTTTCTCTCGTTATCCGCAATTTAAACTTCTTCTTTTATTATTATTATTATTATTATTATTACTATTATTATTATTATTTTAATACTGCTCGTTGAACCGAGACCGCTTCGCTAAGTTTTAATAACCCGATGTTCTACGGCCCATGAAGCCAAAAAAAAAAAAAAGAAAAACAAAAAAGGAGTGAAGCTGAATTGTTTGCGGGTTTATTTTCATCGACGTTGAAAAATGTACAACTGCGTTTTTTTTTTTTTTGTTTTTGTTTTTATTTTTAATTCTTTTCCTCGTTTTATTTATTTTCTTCTTTTTCATATTACAATGCAAGCAAACTATAGTACTCGATGAAATACCAGCTGCACCATTTTCCCTTGTCCGAGAGTTTATAAATACATATTTCGTTTGGTTAACGAGCGATGGTCGATCAGAACGTTACCATGAATATGAAATCGATTACGATTTATGTATCTTCGCGTCTCTCCCCCCTCCCCCTCCCACCCTTCATTTTTCAATGGCCAAACAGAAACGTTCGGAAATCGACGTTTCTTTTTTTCGGAATTTCTAATCGATAGAAAAAAAGAGAGAAGAACGACCGTGCGATTCTTTTTATTTGCTTTTTTTTGGGGGGTGGGGGGAATAATTAAATAAACAATAGAAAGATCATCGAATTAATGACAACGCGTTCGAAGGAAGAATAATTTGTAATACTTCTTATTTCGGTTCGAAAGATGGTAATAAATTCAAGGGATGAAAACGATTTCCTTACGTATTTCCAAAGGTACGAGAACGATCTCAAAAAGCTACTTTTTTGTTTTTTTTTTTTAATTTCTTTTTTACTCTTACGTGTTTTCTTTACAATTTCATTTCCTCTCTCTCTCTCTCTCTCTTTTCTCTCATTCTTTCATTCTCTCACACATAGACACACCTGTACTTACCCTTTTTATTCAGTCTAATAACGTAGAAACGTATAAAGCATTTTCCAAATGCAAAGATAATTTATAGGGAACTATCCGACACGGAGTCGCAAGCTGTTACGATCGTAAAATTCGTTCTCCTGGAAGTCCAGTGTCACCGTGAGAGATAGAGAGAGAAAGAGAGAGAGAGAGAGAGAGAGAAGAGAAGAGAGTAGAAATCTCTGTGAGGACTTAAGAACGTAAAATTCGAGTAGCCAGGTGTAGGACGAAAGCTGACGATTCGCGAAACGAAAGTAGAAAAATGATAAGAGAGAAATTACTATAAGAAGAAGAAGAAGAAGAAGAAGAAGTAGAAGTAGAATAAGAAGAAAACTATAAAGTGTCTCATACGAACGAAACGTAATAATCCAGACTGAGATTAAATAATCTTAGGTAACTCGATCTCGCTGGATCTCTCGATCGTGGATGGGATCGAACTAACGTTAAACCCTCTTCGACCCTAAGGTAAGTCTCTATCTGAATACTAATCAAGGAAGTAGAGAACAGCATCGAATCGACGTTACTTCTATTCCCCGAGAATTGTTCCTGATCCCTCCTCTTACCATTTCAGTCTCAAGTGCCCGCCGCCGAATCGTGCTTCTACGCTTGCAAAGAAGACAGACTGACTGAAGGACAGAAAGAGAAGGAGAAGGAACGAGAGATAGATAGAGATAGATAGATAGATAGATAGATTGAGAGAGAGAGAGAAAGAGAGAGTGAGTGAGATGAATGTACGTTCTCTTGATGGTACGATAGGTATGGGAATCAATTAATGGTTGCCACAACGACGACGAGTACCAAAGTGAGAAAGATAGAAACAGAGAGAGAGAGAGAGAGAAAGAGAGAGAGAGAGAGAGAGAGAGAAATCTTCGTAAGAGATAGCTTGAGAGGAAGGTCCAGTGCGTTTACGAGAACATCGGAAGACCGCAAGAGCTCTCTCTCTCTCTCTCTCTCTCTCTCTCTCTCCTCTCTTCACCCAAACTAAGCAAACGCGTTACCTTCGATGCATATGCATCGACCACTTCCGCCTGACCTAGCCGCATAAATTCTAATTGGATTTGCCGCGATATGCGGAAACGGGTTTGGAAGTTACCACCAATGAAAACGTTTTCTTCCTTCTCTCTCATCTAAAAGCTTTTTCCTCGAATTAATTCATCTAATCTTTTCCTTCTCTTACTCGTCCTCGTTATCCTCTTCTTCTTCTTCTTCTTCGTCTTCTTCGTCTTGACAATGATCTCATATTTTGAATTAGAGATTTTCAAGCTAAATATAACGAGTATATCTCATCGGACTATAGGACGGATTATAATTTTACTACTTTATTTCCTTTCTCCTTCATCAAAAACCCACCGCCCTATCCCACCCCGTTTGACCCCACTCCCTCTACTTCCATCTCTCTCTCTCTCTCTCTCTCTCTCTCTCTCTCTCTCTCTCTCTCTCTCTCTCTCTCTTACTTACTTACTCTCTCTCTCTTACCCGTCCCCCGACCCGCAGTCCATCGCGAGCTAGGCGCTAAGCTAAATCTCCTACTTTTTGCTTTTTCGCACAAGTTTCAGATCCAACGCGCTTATGCGAGTAGCCGACAAGGGAAGGCTTTTAACCGGCGGTAAAGCAATTACGTTAATAAAGCTTGGAAATTTTACTCTTTCATCCGTCGAAAACGTTTCTACGCGGTCGACCACGTCGTTCGTTCGTTCGTTCGTTCGTTCGTTCGTTCGTTCGTTCGCCCCGACTTTATATATACCGACGTTGTCTTCTACTCGTTTTTATTTCCGATTTGCTTTTAATATTTATCCCATAGTTTTGGATTAGATTTTATCCGAATATCGGATTTTCTTTAACAATGGATGCCCTTCATCGGTACAGGAGGAAGAAGAAAGGGAAAAAGGAGAATGGGGGAAAAAGAAAAATAGGGGGTGTTGGCGTGGGGGTTTGCGCGAGTCGGATAAAATCGAATATTTTTTTCTCTCTCTTTTTTTTTTTTTTTTTTTTTTTTTTTTTTTTTGCCCCCATTCCTTTTTATTATTTTACAGTTAAAACGAAGATCGCGAACAGTCGTAATGGCGTGGTAACATGACTCGGCAATCGGGAAGAAATTTTATACTCCGTGGAGCGAGTAACGATGGTAATACGTACGCAAAATTGAAAGAGAAAGAACCAATCGGGGCTTTTCGACGTCGACAATTCGAAACATCTCCAGTTCCCTTCTTTCTTCTCTTTCCTTTTCCTTTTCCTATACTTTACTTTACTTTACTTTACTTTACTTTTTCTGATTCTTTTTTATTTCCGACATAACTTCCTCCAGCAACGTTAGTTCTGGATTCCCACCCTAAACGCTCTTTCGTGCAAGGTATACCAGGCTGTTTTGTGCGAGCGAGCAAATTTATGGTATTGACACTGGCGTTAGCATTAATAGATACCACAAAGGAGGGTGGGTGTAGTATACATATCTCTTCTCTTGCACAGTTTACCCTCCTCCTATTTACTTATGCACGCGTGCGCGCGTTCTGTACACACGTGCACCATCTCTATATACGTGTAAATAAACAAACAAAAAAATATATATATATATATATAATTTCGCACAATAAAATGCACTTTGTATAAGACGCAAGCCGATATATCCTGTTGTAATTAACTGTACCTGCTAGGAAGTTCGAAACTTCCATTCGTTGTTTTTGTTCCCCTGCGAGATTAAAAATACTAACGTTGTGCCGTTGTAAAGAAGAAGAAGGGGGGAGGGGCGAAACAAGAAGCCATTTGGTGAAAGAAGTAAAAAAGGGGGCAATCTATTTACTCTTGGCTAACTAACTACCGGGTCGTTACTAACAGAACCCAACAGCTTATATTGCGTTATGTTATATCAAATGTAAGTAATTAACAGAAAGTTTCTGTTACATTTTACCTATGGTCGTTAGGTGTGTAACGTTGGCGAAGATAATTAAAGAAATAGGCACACAACGTTGGTGATGGTGGTGGTGGTGGTGGTGGTGGGACTTGAGGTGGAGGTTGTGGGTGTGGGTGTGGGCACGGGTACGAGTACGGGTACGGTTGTGGAAAGCTGTGTGAAGTTCCAGGGACGGGATTGGAAGGAGAACACTGTGTCGTGAGACTAAATCACGATAGAAAAGAGAATTCCCTAAGAGCATTTTTCATTTAATGAAGTCTCTTTCTATATCATTTTCCTTTTTCTTATCCCTTTTTCTTCTTTTCCTTTTTCACTCCTACTTCTTCCTCTTTCTTTTTCTTTTTCTTGCTCTTTCTCTTTCTCTTCTCGGCCTCGGATATACGTCGTCGAATGCAAGATCGATTCTCGCTTCTATTAATACCCTCGAGTTTTATATCGATAAAAAGAAAAAAAAAAAAGAAGAAGGAAGAGGAAAAAATCGGGGGAAAAAAAAGGGAAAAGGAAAAAGAGGACGAAGAAGAAAAAGACGAGAAAAAAAAGAAGAGGAGAGGAGATTTAAGCAGATTTAATAATCGTTCAAACGCGGGAAGGGAAAAAAGGGGGAGGACAGTGATGGCAGAGAGGATGCTCGAGTCTGAAAGAACTCATTGAGCCGACCATAATGAACTCGGAATGAAAGACGGATTCGGAAGTCGGGTCAGCGCCCAACCATACCGAGTCTGTCGATAAGAACGATGACGACGGAAATGATGATGTTCGAGAAATCCGAACGATTGGAAACTACTTGAGAAGTATTGTCAAACTTTATTGGAAATGAACGAAGTATATAAGGTGATTCCTAGATATGATATATCCCTTTTTATATCTATTAAAATTGAAATCGTTCGAAAATGGATATAATCGAAAAGAATTAACCGATAAATTAATTTTGCGTTCGATCGACTCGTCGTACTGTTTTCGTGCATATCGTTTTATATCGTACACGGGTGAAATCCCAATCATTATCATAGAACGCGATATTATCTGATTCGAATATTTTTGTTTTTCCCCTTCGCGTACACGGATATAACGATCTGATTCGTAAATTATATCGTTAGGCACTTGATGATATCGTAGAGATGAGAGAAAAAGAAAAGGAAAAAGAAAAAAAAGAAATTTTGATCGACGAGACGGCGACGGGGCGGGGCGGGGCGGGATGGAAGGGGAAGTGATGCAGTAAATTTTCTGTTTCTCCGAAGTGATTCAAAAAATTGGTTGAGTTTATAAGACTCTATACTTTCCTGACGCAGCAAAATCGACACACAGACCTCACTTACGTGATACTCGCTTTTAGGGATGGTACGAAAGAAAAGGGACAGAGAGAGAAAGAGAGAGAAGGACGAGAGACGGTTTTACGAGCAAGTTTCGCGAGAAGCTCGTTCGATTTTATGAAATCGACGATCGTTCCCGAGGTACCTAGAACTGGCTGAGAAAAGGTTGAGAGTTCTCCATCCTTGTTCAGTATCCAGATGGGAGGACCGACCGATGACCAACGAGCGAAAGAAGAAGAAGCCGAGAAAAAGGTACAGAAGGATCGGGCAAAGAAGGCATATCCCTGTCCGAGGTACTACGTATGTAGGTACAGAGAAGAAATGTGTGAGTATGGCGACGTAGAGATGGAGAGTGGGGGGTTGAGGGTTGTTGTAGTAGTGGAAGCAGCAGGTACCACTATACTAGAGGGCTACGTGAACCGAATAAAAGTCGACGTCGAAAATATGCTACTACCAAACGAAGTACCTATGGGTAGCCTTCTTCGATATGTAGGGATCTTTATTTTATGTTTTTTATTACCTTTTCTCACTTCTTCTTCTTCTTCTTCTTCTTCTTCTTCTTCTACTTCGTCTTTGTCTTCCTCTTCTTTTTCTTCTTTAAATTCCTTCGATCAATCTTTGATATTCTTTCGAAATACAAACAATATCAAAATTCTCACGCTCGAAAATAACCGATCGAAAATGTAAGAAAGAAAAATCTATCTCTATCTCTCTTTCTCATCGAGCCTCTATACAATTTTCAAAGACAAGATTTACGCGAGTAAGAGAATCCTCTCCTTTTCTGTTGAATAATAAAACGATGAAAAGGTAAAAACCGTAACGCGAATGAAAAAAGGAAAGAAAAGAGAAATGTATAACTCGTAAAAAAGTAAATTTATAACGATCAAGTAGTTCGAGATATTTTTAATACATTTTTCCTTCCTTTTAAACGATTTTTTTCCGACGAAGAAGATATGACGATGGTACTATCGAATAAAAAGAAAAAAAAAAAAAAAAATATACAATAACCTTCGAACTACAATTCCCTAACCCTTCGTACGGATGTAAGGGATAACTGCGGAGTATTCGTTCGTTGTCAATATTTTCACCCCCTTTAGAGATCCCTTTAGATGAAGGAGAGGAAGGGCAAAGAAAAAGAACAAAAAAAAAAAGGAAAAGAATGAATCGCAATTCGGCAAAGAAATCTTGACACACACACACACACACACATATATATATATATATATATTTGGTATAGAAAATGAAAGTTATCTTAGATAATGTTAATCGAAATCGACAGTTCGATTTCCTTCGTGTGAAAGTTCATTCTCGTTTTCTCGACCGGACGTTTCTATTTCCACACACCCTCCTCCTCCCCTCCCCTCCACGAATATCGTGCCCTATGTTAGATCTTCCACGGCAGATCGGATATGTGCCGCCAACTCGTACAAAGGAGTCAGTCGATATACGGCTGATAAGAGAGAAGAGTATACACATAGAGAGGACGTTTACGGTATCAAAATCACCTGGGAGCAGTCTTACGTAATGGAACAAAAGTTCGATGCCTTTCTCTTATCCTTTCTTAGCTTCTCCGCGAGAGCTACTACCGCTGGCACTTTATTTCCACCCTCTATGCCCCTCCCCTCCCCTCCCCTCCCCTACCCGTCCAACCCTGTCACGTAAAAAACCATTCGCGAGTGTTCTCTCGACGAATCGTCTATGTACGTGCACTGCTAGCACGTATACGAAATCCGTCGTACTTCTCTACGAATGAATTCGGGACGATTGAAATTAAAAGAAAAAAAAAAAAAAAAAAAAAAAAAAGAAAGAAAGAAAGGAAGAAAAAATAAATGCAACGATAACACGTAAACATGATATCGCGATATCAATGATATAAACGTGATTATGAGGATATCGCAAAATTCGAAATCTCTATTGGTTTAAAAGCGTGTATATATATATATATATATACGTACTTTCAAGGAGACCGATTCAACGTCGTGTATTTCGCGTTAATCATAATATATAAAATCGGCCTAGCAGTGCATTACGTCGAATGGACGCGGAGATTTATCGAAATTAATCGTTCGCCATCGAATTCGTTGTAATTTAAAACGGAGCGAGGAAACGATAAAAAAAAAAAAAAAAAAAACCTTAAAGCCAATCGAAATGTCTGTGATCAATGGTGGTATTATTCTACGCGTCCTTCGATGAAATTATTACGAAGAGAAAAAGAAAGAGAGAGAAAGATACGGTCGGTCCGTTAAAAAAGAAGAAAAAGAAAAGAAAGGAAAGGAAAGGAAAGGAAACCTTTAATTACTAAAAGTATCATTCTACTCTCGTCCTTCGACGAATTTATTGTCCAATAAAAAAAAAAAAAAGCGCACATCGCTTGCGTGGAACAAGGGAGTATCTACGATTATTAATGAAAGATTAATAAAAATATTTTTTTTTATCCGTCCTGTTTTCCTGCTCTTTTTTCTTTTTTTTTTTTTTTTTTTTTTATTTGACAAATTCATGAGATCGCTATGTTTAGATTTCTATTAAAATTAATGGAATAGAATGAAAGGACAGGGAGGCAGAGATAGAGAGAATATTGAAACAAGATAGAAACGCGACACACACAAAAGGAATACGAAGTGTGTGCATGAATGCGAAAGAGTGAGAGAGAGAGAGAGAGAGAGAGAGAGAGAGAGAAAGAGAGAAGAGGATGAGGATGAGGAGGAGGAGGAGAAAGGAGATAGAAAAAAGCTGGGAGAAAAAAGAATTAGCAGAAGAAATCTTGCAGGAGGCAGGTAGCTGGTAGAGACGGTCTTCTTGCATCGATGCAGAGCACGTGCAACGGAAGAGGAATCTGCTCGTACACGCGCGCTACTTGTGGCGTGCGTGCTCTCGTGAACAACCTATTCTTCTTCTTCTTCTTCTTCCTCCTCCTCTCCTTCCTTCTTTCCTTCCTTTCTTTTTTCCTTCTCCTTTCCCTTCCCTCTATCTTCCTTCCAACATTCCCGAGACTATTGAGAATGGAACGCTTTTTAAAGCGACGCCTCGTACGACGAGCAGCGCAAAGAAATAAATACGTAGGAGGAGGACGTCCCTCGGTCTGTCTCCTTTTCGATGGAAAATACGTACTTTCGTATACTCATACGTAGTATATCCAATCTACCCTGTATGTGTGTATTAGTGCGTTTATACAGAATCTTTATAGGTAAATGTATTCACCGATAAAAATTCCATATTACGTGAAGTGTGAGACTACGAATCGCGGAATTTGCAAAGTAATTTTATATATGTATATACATACATATATATACACACACACACACACACACACACACACACACACCCGTTTCTCAATTTACACGGAATTGATTTTACGCGTACTTATTTTACGCGGTCAGATATGTATATATATACATATACGTCATATATAAAAGCTTCGTAACAATATAATATTTTTAATTCTGTTAAGGATATTGCATTGGCTTTGAGTGATGTATACAAACATTCGACTCTAAATGCTTGCTGGAATGCAACATGGCTACAAATATTTGCACCAGGCAATACTGTGTTACGACTGCCGAAAGAAGGAGTATCCAGTGTTATTAATTTATCGAAAGAGGTGCCGAATTTAAACGAGCGTGACGTTAATGATTCAATAGCGGTTCGTGAATCGAGCGATACCGAATTAACTAATGTCATATACGAAAACCAACCTCATGGTGTACGTAGCGGTGACAACGAATAAACGAACGGATTCATTCACTGTGTCAAAATGTTTGTGAAGTTTTTGAGTTAGGCAAAAAAAAAAAATTGAAATATGCCATTACAGACATTGATCCGGGGACGTTCGACGAGGCTTAAAATTTCGTGAAAATTTAATGAAATGTCGCGGCGAATGTCGGGAAAATTTGTGAGAACTTAGTAAAAGAAAATATTGGGGAAAAACTCGTCCGAAATAATTTACGCTCGCAATGAGAATGAAGACCAATTTCGAAATATTTCGAGCGATGACGATGACGAGGATTTATGTCAATTGAAAGGTAAAGGCTTATTTGTTTTGAATTACAGTAGTAACAGTGACATCGAGTAAAAGTTACGTACGTTAACTGAATACGTTTTCTAAATTGTCTTACTTATTTTCTTTTCTTTGTTCTTTTTTTTCTTTTCTTTTTTTTTTTAGGTTAAGCTACGTGAAATAAACATGTACACATGTATATCTAAAACTTTTACCAGCTTTTATTTCCAATATTTTTCCTTTTATACTGACAGATTCAATTTACAACGATTTTTATTCGAGTAAATCAAATCCACGTGGAACGGATATTCGTGTAAATTGAGAAACGGGTTTATATTAACATATACGAACGATAACGCCCGAGTTTTCTTTATATTTTTGTGTTCTTAATTTGTCGCAAAATTGCAAACGAGGTATTTGTTCGTTATAAATAATTAATATTAGTGGAGATAAAGAATAGACCGATCTTTAATACGTTTTTTCTTCGAAGTGTCCACGATTTTCTTTTTTTCCTGTTTTAAATTCGGAGTTATTATAAATATAAATAAATTGTTTTGTTAATGACAAAAAATTTGTCGTTTGTAACAAATTATTTATGATAAAAGAAATGTTTGAATTGATACTATTATCCTACGTATGAGTTACGTAAGGTTGTTCTTCAAATATTGTTTATAAAAAATTACTTACAACGAACTTTTCGATTATAAATTATCGACGTTCGAGGAGATAAACTTTGAAACATCTTTCATTTGAAGTCTCATGTCATTTTTACAATAGTCCCGAAAATATTCTGATATAAATAAGACGTTTGCATTATGATTTACTCCAACGTAATTACGTTAATGAAACCTACTGAACTACATAATCTCCTCGAATTTTCTTAATCAACTTAAAACGTAATTAATATTTCTACGTAATACGAATAGTCCTCGCAATACGAACAGTACGTTGACATACGTTCGATGAAATTAGGTATGACAACGTTTCGCTGACTATACATTCGGAATTAAAATTCTTTAAGACTTCAAACCAAGACCATTTTCTTTATTTTTCTTTTAATGGAACGAAAAAACGTTCTCCTTTTATCAACATACTTCGATATTGCCGTTATCACAGAATCAATTTCGTTGATACGTCGCAAACATAAGTATAGAAACTTTCCAATCCGATTAATTCGATGAAAGAGATCTCTAATGCGTACGTACGTATCAACAAAAAATTTTTCCTTTTTTTTTTTCTTTCTTTCCTTTTTGCAACTCTCCTCTATTGCATGTTCGGGATTAAAAGATCCGAAAGAAATCTTTCAATGTACGACCGTAGAATTCAGAAAAATAAAATAAAGAGAGAATAGAAGCGAGAAGAAATAAACGAGCAAGGAGAATCGTAAATTAAAAGTGTGATGTGCTTAGAGTTCGGTCTATCCGTCTTCCCGGAAGGCGCCATTATTTAGGTACTCTTTCTCTCGGAGTATATTCTCTGTCCTCTCTCTCTCTCTCTCTTTCTTTCTCTCTCTCCCTCTCCCTCCCTCTCTCTCTCTCTCTCTCTCTCTCTCTCTCTCTCTCTCTCTTTCTCTTTCTTTCGTCCACTTGATAAGTCTTCGAAGTGTAAAAAACGAGGGCAAAGGGATAGGAGAACGGAAAGAGAGATGGAAAAAGAAAGAAACTAGAGATGTTCGAAAAGAAAACGGGAGCTACATGTTTTACAAAGAGCTACCCTTTTTTCTTAACCCCCCTCCCCCTCCCCCCCTCTCTCTCTCTTTCCATTATCATTTTTTCTTTCTTTTTCGTTCTCTTCAAAAGATTCACTTTCTTTCTTTTCTTTTTTATTCTTTTATTTTTTTTCTTTTTTTATTTTTTTTTCTTTTTTTTTTTTTTACAGAACGAACACACATCTGTGTGCATACGTACGTACGTATAGATACGTGGGTGACACTGAAACCGAAAAAAAAAAAAAAAAAAAACAAAAAGAAACGAAATTCGTTTCTTCCGTCGAAAAGCGATTTCGGTTTGAAAGAAAACCAAAAAGAAAAAAAAAAATAGAATATTTCTCGAGATAACGATCCTTGCCCGTAGGGTAAGGATCATTCTTCACTTTGATCCTTCCTTTTCGACCTACTACCCTTCGTTTTCTTTCTCGTCAACGTCGAGCTGTCAGCTCCTAACACTCCTCTGTATTTATCGTTCGCGCTCGTTTGTCCCTGGCAAAAAGAATCATTAACACCCACAACCGATTTCTTCTTCTACGTTCTATGCTCGCTTTTGTTCGTTGTTCTCGTAAAAAAAAAAAAAAAAAAGAAAAAAAAAATTGAAATAAAATCGCCGACACCCATCGCCCTCTCCGTTTACTATTCGTTCATTCTCTCGTTTTTAGTCTCGTTTTCAACTTAAGACCGAGTAAACTGTGCATAACCTTTCCTGCATAAATTAGTGCATCCGTGAATAAAAAAAAAAAAAAAAAAAATTGGTGAGATCATCCGGTCTCACTCGTTTGCGAGAGTCTTCCTAACAACCGTTTCCTGTAATCTTGTATACAACAATACTCCTGGACTACTTATACAAACTGGATAAAACCAAAAGAAAGAAAGAAAGAAAGAAAGAAAGAAAGAAAGAAAGAAAGAAAGAAAGAGAAAAATAAAATAAAATGAGAGTTTGCAGTATGCAACTATGTCGTACTGATACTACCTCGACATTACATTTTAGTTCTTTCCTTCCTTCCTTCCTTCCTTTCTTCTTCTTCTTCTTTTTCTTCGTACTTTTGATATAATACTGGTACAATTTTAGATACGAAAAGAGTACGAACTTTTTAATAGCATCGTCGAGACGGAGAGAGAGAGAGAGAGAGAGAGAGAGAGAGAGAGAGAGAGGATCTCTCTCAAAAAAAAAAAAGGAAAAAAGAAAGGTGACGACGCGATGAAAGATGTTCGTTCACCTTACGAGAAAATATATGACAACGGATATGAAATACGACAATGAAGCAATCGACCAAAGGACAAAAAAGGAAGAAAATAAAATATGGTCGCTTCGTTGGTTTGTCTTCTTTTTTTTTTCTTTTTTTCTTTTTATTATCGATTGTTTATCGTCGCCGTACGATGAACAACGCGCTATCGCTAACGTTTCGGTTTCTTCCGATACTTTGTTTGTTTAATTTATCGGTCACGGTTAGATCGTCGTATAGTGAAACAGGGTCAAGCATTCGCGACATTATAAATTTAATTTGGATCTTCTTTTAACCTTTCTTTCCATCAGTTATCGTACAAATTATATTGTACTTATTATTATTTTTTTTTTCTCGTTTATTATTATTTAAATCAAAATCTCTATTAAAAGAGCACGAATTACGTTATACTTTACATCATACATTATACATAGTATGTTACACTTATCTTTTGTTTTGTTCGTTTATTATTTAAATCAAAATCTCTATTAAAAGAGCACGAATTACATTATACTTTACATCATACATTATACATATTATATCACACTTATCTTTTGTCTCGTTTATTATTTCAAATCAAAATCTCTAATAAAAGAACACAAATTACATTATACTTTACATCATACATTACACATATTATATCACACTCATCTTTTGTCTCGTTTATTATTTAAAATCAAAATCTCTAATAAAAATTTTAATAAGATTAATGTTAACTCGATAAAAATCCTATACTTGACTAATCGAATCCATTAGATGTTTCTTGTTCTTTTTTTTTTTTTTTCTTTTTTTTTTTTTTTTTCTTTTTCTATCCGTTTACTCGACGATCATCGATCACAGGGGAATAAATTCGAGCAGCTGTAGACGTCCACCTACTTATAAATATTTCACGCCACTTTAACCAGCTTATTATACTTTTATATCGCATCATCCACACTACCCCAATACATCGTCTTGAGAGACTTTTATCGAATACTCCTTTCGATTCTGGCTCATCTAACCGTCGCTCTCTCGTTTGGGGGAGGGAAGAAAGAAAAAAAAAGAAAAAAGAAGAAAAAGAAAAGAGAAAGAAAGGGAATCTATAATTTATGAGAAACGGTTTGTAAATAAAATACGGTGATCTAACCGACCTCATTAATGCCGCTCCGTCTAACGGAGCCAACGAAATACGTGATTTACTGGCCTCGTTTAAAAATAAGAAAATCTCTGCCTCCGGTAGCGGGCGGGGAGGGGGGGCTGACGGATAAAACTTTAATAAAAGGGAAACTCAGATCGAAAAGCTCCCTTTTTAATTTCTCCCTTCATCTCGTAATAATGTTCCAACCTTCGTCGCGTAATAATGTTCCCGTGACACGCAATCGAGAAATCACGTAGATTTATTTCGGTGAATTAGGACGACGAACGATTTCATTATCGATGACAACGAGATCATTTCTTTTCTTTTCTTTTCTTTTCTTTTCGTTTCTCTTCTTTTTTTTTTTTCTCAACAAAATAATTTTCGATCGATAAACGATAACGTTGGTTACAACTGAACGACGTTCAACGAAATAATTTTCGGCTTGCAACTTTGACGATTATTGTAAATAAACGAAATAAATTGTTCTTTAAAGAGGGGCATATGGGGAGGGGTAGGGGGGAGGTGGAAATTATCCACCTTTTATTCGGGCTCGTTCAAAACTCAAGGTTTTAAGGTACAAAGCGTAAACCACAAAAGAGACTAAAGTAATGTGCCCCTTTCAAACAACTCGAGAGAGAGAGATAGCGAGAGAGAGAGAGAGAGAGAGAGAGAGAGAGAGAGTGCAATGTTACTCAGAAACTCGAAGTCTTCGTTGTGGAATTGCATATTATGCTAAACAGAAACACGCGAAATTCTGACACAACAGGGTAAATTAACTTACGCAAATTCCATGTTACAATAACTCTACGATGATTTACCAAGCGGGTTGTTGATAGACTACAAACATAAATTCCACGTATGAGGAAGCTTGGAGTTTACCCACGTTTAAGCGGCTGTATATAGATACTTAAGTGGTTTTGTTGACATATGTGTCCATGAATATGGTGTACCATCCGCTTTACATATAGACGAACTTCTTCTTCTTCTTCTTCTTCTTCTTCTTTTTTTTTTCTTTTGTCTTCTTCAAAAATTCATTTCCGATTATCGCGAGACAATTTTTGTCCCGAAAACGTGTTCGCTGCGACGAACAAATATTGCTTTATAATACTTCGATCGATGTTGAATTTAAGTGTACTTTAAATTTAATTACATGGATATACCTTAAGTATGTAATCGCAGATATTACTTTGTCGATCGAATTATTGACAATTAAAAAAAAAAAAAAAAAAAAAGTAACTGTAATTTTAACGTGACGACACCGTAATGATCGGAACGTTGTTTTTTATTTTCTTTTTCTTTCTTTTTTTTTTTGTCGTATTATCCAGCTTTTACGTCAAAACAACGATCGTATTTTCCAGGGGGAGGGGGGGGACGCTCCGACATCTTGTCGTTTATAACTGGTCATTAAATTATATACACGTGACCAATCTCGATACGCTTGAAAGATACGAAAAAAAAAGAAAAATATGGGGAAAGGGAGATGTTTCGAGTTTAATAAAAATTCTCCATGTTGATCTCGATCGGTGGCCGTCGTTCCACGAAACGATAGTGTCACTAACATAGGGAAAAGGGGTCAACGTTCATAGAGCCGATTAACGTCCCGAGACGAAAGCTACGTTGTCCTTATCTCGTCACGGATATATATAGTTACGTTCTCTCTTGCCCACTAATACTCTTAACTCCGATTAAGTGACTCGAATAAACAAAAACAAAAAGAAAAAGGAAACTCACATAGAGGAGGGGATCAATTCTTTTCTCCTTTTATTTCTTTTATTTCTTTTATCGCCAGAAAATACGATAACATTCGAGTATTATGACGATGATAACAATTGATATTTTTTCATGTGTTTCTTTCAATAGAAAGTTTCAATAATCGTTTTTATATAAAAAAAAAAAAAAAAAACAAAAAAAAAAAAATCGATTCAAAAATGTGTAGTTTTTATTCTTTTATTTTTAACAAATGATAGACACTTTTGTTCCTGACAAAAATATGTGTAACGTGTGACACAAAATTTCGATTCGATTTTTCTTCCTTTCTTTTTCTTTTTTTTTTTTTTTTTTTCTGTTGGTGAAATATATAAAAGTTGTCGATTATTTTCAAGCACGCATTTAACCTCGGCACTTCTTTAGCGTTAATAAATATCGACAGGATAATGCGTATCAGTAGTGAGCCTTGGAATAATTTTCCTTTCTCAAGTTCGTCTTAAGTCACTTATACCGTACGTGCGAACAAGACTTTTCAGCGACTTTGGTTCGTCCATTTGAAGTCGCTGAGATAAGTACACTCGAGCGAGAAACTTGTGCAGGGATTGCCGAGGAAAGTTGTTGAGCTCTCGCGCGCGCGCGCGCGCGCGTGTGTGTGTATGTGTGTGTTGGCGTGCGAAAAACTGGGTCGTTGTATACAATTCACGAAAATCTTGAGAGAATCGTGCTCTCTCTCTCTCTCTCAAGTCTTTTTTCGATCGTTGCTCGTACTATTGAACACAAAACAAATTTTTTCTTGATCCGGTAATCATTGAAAAACAAAAAAAAAAAAAAAACGAAAACAGAAGGAAAAAGGACACGTTGCAATTTTTATAACATCGCAAGAATCATATTCGTTACTCCCGAATATCATTTTATATTCGTTATAATATAACAAGACGTATTACCACGGAACATTTCAAAAAAAAAAAAAAAAGAACAAAGTGTCTATCGGTAACTCATTTCTATTGCTTCCCCCATACGTCAGTAGAAACTGTAAGAAGGATTTCTATTCGTGTAGTCACGTTGTAAAGGAGAAGACGAAGAAGAAGAAGAAGAAGAAGAACAAAAAAGAAAAAGGAAAAAGAAGGGAAGAAAAAGAAGTGAAGGAAGAGGAGGAGTAGAAAGAGGAGGTGGAGGAGGAGGAGGAGGAGGAGGAGGACTAGGATCCGTGAATTGAAGAAAACTCGTAGTCTAGTGAGAAACGTTAAGTCGAGTCGACTTTCGCGTCGCTGCACTCGCTTGAATTCAACTTGTAGAATTCGTTGAATAACGGCTAAGAGTGGTATCGAGATCACTCGCTTATCGAAGACGTTGCGATCGCACTTCCAAAGTCATTTGGAAGATGGAAGGATCGGGTGGGGAGGTGGTGTAACGCGGGAAGAGTAGAGGGTGGTGGAGGTGAGTCGGGGTAGGGGGAGGGGGGAGGATAGGTATATAAAAGGTACGTCGGAAAGAATGGAAACGCGAGAGGGAGGTAGATCTATGGGAAGGAAAGAAGTGCCGTTAGAAAGAGAAAGAGGTAACATTTGGTATACCGGTGAGAGGGGGGAGTAGGGGGAGGTGTTTTCTCCTCTTGGATGTAAATCGTGGTAGAAATTTCAAATGAAAGAAATATATATATATGTATACATGGGTATGTATGTATGTATGTATGTATGTATGTATGTATGTATATATGTATGTATGTATGTATGTATGTATGTATGTATGTATGTATGTATGTATGTAGGAGGAGACAGTGAACGAAGGACAAAGTGAAGGAGGGAGAGTTATAAAAGCAAGAGAGAGAGAGAGAGAGAGTTGGGAGGAGGGAAGGGGAAATAGAGAAGTGAGAAGGATGAGGTGAAGTGAGGAAAGAGAGAGAGAGAGAGAGAGAGAGAGAGAGGGAAGGAAAAGGAAAAACTACTAGGAAGCATTGCTCGGCGGTGACGCTTTCCGAGGTGGTTTCTGTCGCACGAACGAAATTGCGGCTGTTTATCTGAGCCAACCGACAGAAATTCCATTTCGTCTCGCGCCTGCATACCTACTACTCGTGGCGTGGTGCACGCAAACGTTATACAAGCATACACACACACACACACACACAGATTACTCCAATACGTTATTCTTATACATCGTCGTATAGTAGTATAGAAAGAAATAGAAATATATACATAAATATACATATATGTATATATATATACATACATATACTACGTACGTACGTACGTACGTATATATGTATGTATGTATATATTTACGTATATATATATGTATCTACAGATCGCTCGAGTCGTTGGCACTCTTATTTATTTCGTTTCCTTGGATAGAACTTGTAATTCTCGCACCGAACTAAATTATGCGCCCCCTCCCCCCTGCCCCCCGCCCCAGGTTCCCTCCATGTAACTCGTTGACAATACGAAAACAAACATCGGATTCGAAATCGAGTTTGCGTGTATGCTATCGATAAATACGATCGATTTTGAAAGTAACTCGCGCTTTCATATCTGACACGTAATGAACACTTTATCTTCTTCTCTTTCTCTTCGTATCAACAATGGTCTCTAAAGAAGAAGAAGAAGAAGAAGAAGATGATGATGATGATGATGATGATGATGATGATGATGATGATGATGATGATGAAAAAATGCGTTTTACGTATAACGCGTTAATGGAAAAATCTGCTATCTCCCCCTACCCCCTCTCCGCCCCGCCACAACTTTTTTTCGAACGACGACACGTGAAATTTGACTATAATTCGATAGAAATTTAAATATTCATATTTCTTCTCAAGGTAATAAACTTTATTTTATTTATATCGAGCGAAAGGGGTTTATAAAATGGAGAGATACCGATGTATAAATCCTACGAGAATATATTCCTGGCGCACCTACTCCATTCTTTTTCCTTCATTTTTCATTTTTCATTGTATTTTTCTTTTTCTCCTTTCTCCTTCTTCTTCTTTTTCTTTTTTTCTTTTTTGATTCCTTCGTTTGATCGCTTTATTTTTCGAATTTTTGTTTCCTTTTTTATTCTCTCTCTCTCTCTCTCTCTCTCTCCGCTTAGCTTTCATTGTTTGACCTCCCACGTGAATTAAGCGATCGTAGATAATTTAGATTTATGACTATCCAGGAAGATATGTTTTCATAAACCTCGTGCTATCGTTAAGAATAAAATATCAAAGTGTTGAGGTGTTATTAATAAAAAGCTCGTAACCAACGATATTTCTTTTCATTGACGGATTTAACAAAAGCTTAATGTTGTTGTAATACGGGCGACGTCGTCATCATAGAAGAAATATCAGATTCGAATCGTTCGTTCGTTCGTTCGTTCGTCATATAAATATCATCGATTTGTAGCAACGTGGAATCGTGCGTTTGAGAATCCTGGGGGGGGGTGGAAGAAGAAGAGGAGGAAGAAAAAAAAACGAAGAGGAAGAAGAAAAAGAAGAATAAGAAGTGTTTAAGCCATTTTTCCGAAGCATTTAAAATTTCTCATGAAAACTTGATTACTTTGAAACTCGTGGAAAAGGAAGAAGTTCACCAACTGAGCGTTCGTTCGTTCATTCGTTCGTTCATTCGTTCTTTCGTTGGTTCGTTCGTTCGTTTGTTCGTTAGTTAGTCAACTTCTTCTTTTGCCCTTTGCGTTCATTAACCGACAAGAAACTTCAAATCCTTTACTATCTTCCTCTCTCTTTTACTTCAGAAGAAACGTATTCGCTGACTCGATCGTTACTTACCTATTCAATTCTGTACTTCCACAATAGTCATAAAACGATTATTTCCTTGGGCTCCTCTCTCTCTCTCTCTCTCTCTCACACTATTTTCCTGTCTTCTCCCTTTCCGTCTTTCCTTCTTAATTACCTTTCTTGTACGTGTCGAAAGTAATTATAACAATTCAAAACAAGCGATTTTATCGTTAAACCTGTTTTCGTTGTACAGGCACTAGCAGAGAATCACACAACCCATTCTCCAATCCTCCTATTCGAAAAATATTCATCCGGTCTCGGTATAAAGACTGAAAAGGCCATTATATTCGAAACGAAATTTATCTCGTTATAATATACAAAGTATTGTTTGACGAAAATCGTGTTCTCGAGATAGAAATATCTCAATTATTGCTTTGAAACATAACGGATTGATTTGGGATCGAATTGATCGGGCCCTTCGAATGGCTCCCTTCTTAAATTCATCCCGGTGAAATATTTCGAACAATTATCTTCTTATTATCCTTCTTTTTCGTCTTCTTCTTCTTCTTGGGTGTCATCATACTCGGTAAAAATTTCGATGACTTTTCTTTTTGGCCTCTCGCGAGGCTTTTCCAATACGGGACGCGTTCCCCTTTCGAGACGTCTTGTCCGTCAAACGACTTCATTATTCACCCGCATACTTACAACCTGGATGACAAGGATAAAATGTCTTTGAGGTAGTCTAGCCGTAAGAAGAAGAGCCATCAGCGATATTCGACTCGAGTGCTGCGCAGAGTTTTTCCTATCGATCCTTCCTTTTTTTAATCGATATAGACAGTAGACAGAGAGACGGATACAGACGGTTAAGCCTTTAACAAGTTTTCCTTCCCTTTTCTTTCGCATAACTTCCTTGTACTTTTTCTTTCTTTTTTTTTTCTTTTTTTTTTTGTTTTCTTTTGCGAAATATGGTATATCGTCTTTAATTTTTGGTTCTATCGCTTCTTTCTTTTTTTTTTTTTTTTTTTTAAATCGACGAATCTAACAATAATCTCCATCCTCTTGGATTCAATGAAGTTCGAACGACGACAGATTGGCCTTTTAATTTCGACCCTTGTAGCGAACATTCGTCGAACTTGTAACGAACTCGCTTAGAATATTCTGATGTTAGAGCATAGAGCGATTAACTTAGGACGTAAAGTAATACCCGGTGATCCTTGAGCCGGATCGATGCGATTACCTTCGGAAGGAGGAAAGGGAGGGAGGGGGGAGGGGGGAGGAGGAGGTGACTGGATAAGGTTCTAACCCAATTAAATCGTTGCAAGGGAAATTCCCATAGAATAGGCATATCATATCGAGGAACGAAACGATTATTAGCAAAGTGGCGGGATAAATTGCTAGCTCGAAACACACACACACACACACACACACACACACACATGCGCGCGCGTATATCGAATGTACTTCGTACATTGGTATTTGTATCAAACCAGGAGAGAAAATGTGGTCCTTTAGATTATAAGTTGTACCAAGGAAGAGAGGACAGGGGGAAAAGAAGACCTTTTAAATTGGATGAAAGTTAAGTTACTATTCTTCCGTTACTTTAAAAGAATAAATCTCGTTTGTCACCTTTTCAAATAGTATTCCTTTATCCTTCCATCCTGAAGATAGAATAAGGAGACGGATAGAGAGAGAGAGAGAGAGAGAGAGAGAGAGAGAGAGAGAGAGAGAGAGATCGCGCCTGGTTTGGTAAGCCTGCCCTTTTCCCCAACGTAAAGTCCAACGTTTTTACGGAAGAAGTAAAAGTGGAGCGGAAGAATGGAGTAGCAGTAGGAAGAAAATGAAGAAGAAGAAGAAGAAGAAGAAGTTAAGGTGCTCGAGTAACGGTAGAATGCATTTACCCTGGCTAGTCGATGAAAGGTCGAGCGAATTGGCCGGTGAAAGGGTGTAGAAAGAGAAAGATATATATCTATATATATATGTAGAATAAAAACAGTCGGATCGAAGGGCATTAGAAGAGAGAATTCTTCGAGGATATATTACGTAAAGAATTCTCGTGTACACGTTACGTACACGTATGTGTCATCCTCCTTAATAAACGTAACGTGAGAGAAGAGATCTCAACGGGGACTCATAAGAATACGAACGAAAAACTATATTGCTTCGTCGTTACTTGCGCGTCGTCTTCTTGTGCGATAAAAAAAAAAAAAAAAAAAGAAGCGGAGGAGGAAAAAAGACAAGAAAAAAAAAATAAAAGGAAAGGAATTTCACTCTTAAGTTACAAATGGACACGAGAAAGTTTCCTTTCGAATCGGTGAATGCGTTCGTTCCTTTGGTCTTTGTCGCTCCAGCTAGATTAGAGGAAAGCTCCGTGACAACGCACAGAGAAAGTAAAATTAGAAGGAGGACCGAAAATTTTCTAGTGCCCTTTTCTCTCTCTCTCTCTCTCTCTCTCTCTCTCTTTTTTTTCTGGCACGTTTGTCTCTACTTTATTATTTCCTGTAAAAAAAAGTTGGCCGGTAGAAAATTTCATTCGAAAAAAGGGAACATAGGCGTACGAGCTTAATGAGTAAGAAAGAAAGAAAGAGAGAGAGAGAGAGAGAGAGAGAGAGAGAGAGAGAGAGAGAGAGAGAGAGAGAGAGAGAGAGAGAGAGAGAGAGAGATAGTAGACCAGTAAATTACAATGAAAAAGAAAAAAAAATGAGTACGATAAAACGTGGGGTTATCCTTCTTTCTCTTCCTCTCTCTCTCTCTCTCTCTCTCTCTCTCTCTTTCTCTCTTTCGAAATTTTTCGGATCTTAATTGCAGGGAAATGGTGTGTAATGGCGTGAAATATTGGTTAGAAAAAGATGCTGACTCTTGTCGCAACCGAGGAAGCTTTTAATCCGGCGGTGAACCAACGTGAAAATGCTGACCCCATCGATTTCACTGCCAATCCGTTAGAAACGCAAGGGGGTACCGAAAGGGGAAGGCGTTTCTGAAATGGTAAACGTGAGAACGGAATAAAAGAGGGGGGTACGGGAAGTAGAGAATAAAATAAAGAACAGAGGTATGGAGGGAAAGAGAGAGAGAGAGAGACAGAATAAAAGACAAGGAAAAAAGGATGAAGATAAAATTGAGGAGTGATGGAGATAGAAACAGTGATAGACAAAGAGAGAGAGAGAGAGAGAGAAAGAGAGAAAAAAATAGAGAGACAGAGAGATAGAGAGAGAGAGATAGAGAGAGAATGAGTAAGAGAGAACGAAAAGCGCGGGTTATGCGCGTCAGGGCCGTAGCTTCGTGTCGGTATTTAGTGGGGCGCAGGCGTCGAAAAATAGGAACGATCCTCAGTCGTCGTGCGAACCCGATACGACGCGCGGCTTCGCTTCACTTCGTTTCGTTTTTCACGTGGAATACTTAAACTCGACTATTCGATAGCAAACTACTTACTTAACTTACGCGAATTGACCACCCCAAGCCACCCACTCCCACTACCCCACCGTACCCCACCGCACCGCAACGCATCCCACGCCCCGTCGCCTCGATTAACACGAACTTTATATACGATTGTTCGATCGATACCCACTTTTTGTAGTAGCGATATTTGAAAGCGATCGGGAGAGGGGAGATAACGAAAGGGGAATAAGAAACGAAAGAAAAAGGAAAAAAGGAAAATATTTTAACTCGTTTCTCGCGTCTGTAATTTAATTCGTCAATTGATCGATCGATCGATTCGACCGACCGACCGATCGATCGATCGATAGATTGATCGATATATTCTTTTCATTTCCTTATCGTTTTTTCTTCCTTCTCGTCGCTCTTATCGTCCCTCTTTCTTCTACGACGTACGATCGATCGATCGATCCTTCCGTCCTTTCCATGAAAATATCGAATCTTAACTCGCGTTAAAATAATTTTCTCTCTCTCTCTTGCGTTTTGTTTTTTGTAATTAGTTCTCCCTCGAGAAACACTTTTCGATCCTCTACGAGTCGTAACCCTTTTTTTTATTTTTTTTTTATTTTTTTTTTATTTATTTATTTTTTTTTCATTTTTCGTTTTATTTCCTTCCTCTAGATTCGATACGTAGAGACGATCTAATGGAATCAATCGTATTTTCGATTAAAGTGTATATTAGAACGCGTTGTCGTTTTCGATGTTGCAGGCAATATAATTGACCGTGCGTAATAGGAAATATACTGTAATTAACTCTTTTCGATAATAGATTAATCATTTCGTCGTTAAATACGTTCGAGTAATTTCAAGTAATTTCGAGTGTCGCCGATAATACGGTACGATCCGTGTTAATAAATGATTAAACCGTGAGATCATCAATCGGATCTATCTTGAAGTAATAGCCGGATCAAAATTAAATCGTCCATTGATCCATTTAAAACGTAATAGGAAGTAACGAGTTAGCGCGTATTCGTTCTAACGTAAAAAAAAAAAAAAAAAAAAAGAAAAGATCTCGGACACGGGCATATCGAGCAACAAGGAAGAAAAAACGAACGAACGACCGAGCAAACAACGATAATAAGAATAACAAGAACAACAAGAACAACGTCTGAGAAGATAAGCTTATTGATCAAATACAAAGGGGAGCTTGTTTCTACGGAGGTAAGCGATCGAGTGTACTTGATAATCGAGTATGTACTTGAAATGTTTAAAAAAAGAAAAAGAAAAAAAACCGAACTTCGAGGCCTCAAAAATTCATTTTCTCTGAGATCTCACTTGAACGAAGAAAAAAAAGAGAGAGAGCGAGAGAGAGAGAGAGAGAGAGAGAGAGAGAGAGAAAGTAAAAAAAGAAAAAGAATTGAAAAGAAGGGCGGGAAGGAAGAAAACTTGAGGTCGAAGTTAAACCACTTTTCCGTGTACTCGACACTTTTCATTCTACAACAATTGCCTAAGTTCGATCGATACCATTATCAGTCCGTAATAAACTCGAAGTTACGGTTTATAGGTATAGGGAATAGGAAAAGGAAAGTTTATTTTAATCGAAAATATTTTTGATTGTTGATTCGATCACGCTTGCTCATACGATTTTATAGGTCGTATGGTAAACTCCTTTAATCCTTTAAGAGTTTATCATACGTGAAATTTCGGCTCGTAAGAAAGAAATTATCTTTACTTATTATAATTAGTATTATTAACATCGAATGATAATATTAATACTAATAATAACAATGAATAACAATAATAATAATAATAATAATAATAATAATAATAATAATAATAATAATAATAATAATAATAATAATAATAATAATAACAATAATAATAATGATAATGATAATGATACGTGAATTTCATTACACCTTTTGGAGAGTACTCTTTATTGATTGCTCGAATTAAAAACGTATAGTATAGAGTGCAATTTTATACACTAAAATAATACCCTTTGACGATAGTGTTTAAAGGATTAAATTCGACTGAAGATTAACGGGACAGTAGATTCGAATTATGGATATGAAGGAATTGCGAATGAATTTACATGTTCCATTTTCTCTCTCTCTCTCTCTCTCTCTCTCTCTCTCTCTCTCTCTCTCTCATTCTATTACCCTATCACTCTATCACTCTTGTTATTAAAGTTTACACGGCGTCAAGTTAGAACGTCTGTAATTTGAAGAGATCGAAAATCCTGTCGTCTCAATAGAAGTAGTTCGTAAACATCAAAGGAAACTTAAGTTCCCCGAGTAAAGAGAGAGAGAGAGAGAGAGAGAGAGAGAGAGAGAGAGAGAGAGAGAGAGAGAGAGAGAGAGAGAGAGAGAGAGAGAGAGAGAGAGAGAGGTTCGACTTCGACGTAGAGGTTGAATTATGGCTTTTTCATTCCTCTCCCCCTTTCCCCCTTTGAACTCGCTCACCACCACACCTCCATCACCCAAACCATCCACCCGCCCAAACCCGACTCCCTTCCTTTTTAAAAGACATTTAGAATCCTCGCAGCACGTAAGGGTCACACGGAGGGAGGTTGCTCAAGCAGTGTGGCCAAGAAGAAAAATGAAGTGTTCGAGTCCCGTGTAAGTGGAATGAGGATGAGAGATATGAGAAATTATCGATCTCTAAAAAGCAAATATGGGTTCGAAAGGGTAGAGATTCTTTGCCGTGACGTGAAAAGCAAAATGAAAGAACACCCGTGACAAATTTCTTTCGGACGAGTCACGAGCCAGAAGAAGGAGGAGACGGTGGTGGAGGATGAGGAGAAGGAGGCAAGCAAGCAAGCAAGCAAGCAAGCAAGCAAGCAAGTAAAGCACAAGCCCAACGTATGCAGATTTATTACTCGTGAGAGAAGAAGAAGTGGAAGTGGAGGTAGAAGTAAAAGTAGAAGAGGAAGAAGAAGGAGAGAGAGAAAAAAAAAAGAAAAGTAGAAAAGGAAACAAAAAATAACTTAGGTAGTCGTACGCTTGCCGCCTCAGAGATTGCTGGGAGCTATCAAAAACGTTCTTAGTTCGTGGATAAAGACGTCAAAAGATATATAGCGATGGTACGTTGTAACATCGTAGATTAACGTTGGGAATTTTTTTCTAACGACGTTATTCCGTACGATACGTGCCACGACTCGAGAGCCAAGAAGGAAATATCTCTCTGCAACTGCGACTGCAACTGCAACTGCACCTGCAACTGCTGTAACCGTAACCGTAACTGCTAACCGGCACGACGAACGTACCTCCGTGAAAAATAATGGGTGGTCCAATTACGTATGGACCGGCGCCACATTTTCGTTGAAAAATAATGTCCGAAAGTACCTAACCTCGTTATACCAACGAAAGAATAGGAAAAGAAGAGTGCAATCAAGAACCTTACTTGTAGATTTTTAATCGTCATAGTAATCAACGAGTTAACTGCCGTAGAAATCGTTAACGAGTTCGGTATAGCAAGTAGTCTAACGGTTAAAAGAAAAACCTACCACGATTTTTCCTTCCCCCGTCCCCTCCCCACCCCCCCCCTCTCTCTCTCTCTAATTATCTCAACTTACCGCGGCACTTTTAATTAGACGTTCATTGTCGTACGTTTCCGGTCATGAAGTTTACCGGTGTAATGTTCGTTGCTACTTAACGAATGAATATCATTTTACGTTCGAAGGATTCGCGACCGAAAAACGGTTTTATATTTTTATGGGGTTCTTTTGTTTGTTTCTTTCTTTCTTTCTTTCTTTCTTTATTCGATCGAATCGACCAATATAAGTAACGTCGGAATTTTTTAATATTTTCTTTTCTTTTTTTATCTATACGAATAATGAAGAATATTGTGTATAATATTTCGTATCGAACGAAACGTACGAATGTAATGACACTGTGGTTTATTTCTCTTTGTATCGAGATACTTTTTTTTATTACTCTACATGTAAATAATGAGAAAGAAATATAATATAAATAAATAAATAAATATATATATATATATATATATATATATATATATATACAATGAAAATAAATTTCATTATTATATATTTTACGTCTAAATGAACAACGAGAGTTCCTTTTTTTATCGGAAATTTTGGCATTACTTTATTGATCGATCAAATATTTCTTTTTTTCCATTTTTTTTCTTTTTTTTTTTTTTTTTATTTGTAATAGACCATTTTAAAGAACAAACGTCGCAAAAATTTATATTTCTACAATATTTTCACGTACGTATCGGACATAAGCTCATGTATCCGTTGTAAATTCCATAACGATCGATCCTCAAACCATTTTACGTTACTTGACAGAGAAAAAAGAGGCCGCGAAATATAAATGATTTGACCCGAAAGTGTCGTTCGATTTAATAACCGTCCGACATTCGCTACGTGACTAGATTTCTCTCTCTCTCTCTCTCTCTCTCTCTCTCTCTCTCTCTCTCTCTCTCTCTCTTTCTCTCTATCACTCTTTCTGTCTCTCTTTCTCTCACAGAAATTCTCTCAACGGGGCGATACCAATTGCGTCGAACATTCATTTTGACCAATTTTTATATATAAAGAAAGAAAAAAGAAAAAACAAAAACAAAACAAAATAAAAAAGAAATAGAAACATAACTTCCATATCCCCTTCTTTTATATATCAATTTTCTCATTGAACGAAAGTATCTTACGGAATCCATTGAAATTCGGGAAAGACAAATCGTACAACGAGGAAGTAAGGGATCATTTTAATAATCCATGCTATTTGTGAATTCGCGTCTCATTTGAAATTACAATCAAGAAAGAGATAGAGATAGAAATAGAGACGGATAGATAGATAGAGACAGAGAGAAAGAGAGAGAGAGAGAGAGAGAGAGAGAGAGAGAGAGAGAGAGAGAGAGAGAGAGAGAATGTGGATGCGTTATTCAGTATTTGTATATATATATATATATATATATATATATGTATTACCTTCATGTAAGTTACGCGAGGAAACATTCGTCAACATGCAAATGCAACGTGTGCAAATTTCACTTGTACAATGTTACGTGAAATCACTTGACGACATATTACATGAGAAATATTCAACTTAGGTAAGAGAGAAATCTATATATCCACGTTGCTCGAACGATGATGCATATAAGCTATGTGGAACAAGAAAAATAAGTAAGAGAGAAAGAGAGAGAGAGAGAGAGAGATGAAGAGATTGAATTCGAATCAGTATAATCTTAAGCGTAAAAGCGGGACAAAGCTAAATGTAAAATAAATGGGGTTTCTATACCCTTCGCATATCCACCTTTCTCCTCTTATCCCTTCGTCAATTTTCATTGGATATTCGCTCGAGTAACGAACATTCAACGGCTATCATCGGCTGAGTAATCCCCTTCTAACGCTAACGTTCGTATCTCTCGTCACGGAAACGAGAGACGCAAAGTAAACAGCTTAATTCTCTCCGTCCGTCTCCCTTAGAATTGAATTACACGATGAATTCGCCCTCGACCGCGAACTATCGCTATTTTCGTCGTTTAAAAAGGGCCCGTTACCATCCTTGATAACTTTTACCTAATAAATATGTCCAGATGACTCAACCAGTCTTCCTTATTCGAGAACGAACGAGAACGAACGATCATTGTTTCAAACGATTACTGCATTATACGGCACATATGTATGCGACGGATGATGGTTGTAGAAGGAGGAAAGTTATTGAAAAAAAAAAAAAGAAAAAAAAATGTTTGTCATCAGTCGCACCTAAATACTAATAATTCCAAAAGATAAGGGTGATACAAGCGAGTATGAGAATTATAATTAAAGTTCGTACGTTCGAGTAAGCGTGCATCTCGTAAGAAAGTATGAAAAGTATCTACCTTCCAGCAACTAATATTTTTTTTTTTTCCTTATATCAAAGGAGAAAAATATTTTTAAATGATAATCGAGCGAAGTAATGAGTACAAATGTATTAAAAAAAAAAAAAGAAAGGAAAAAAAACCATAATGAAAATATATCTTATGTCCTACGTGAAGATTCTGATATCTAATACAAAAAGAAAGAAAGAATATTAAAGAACATCGAATATTTATTACCAATGTTTTGTAATAAATAAATAAATAAATAAATAAATACATACATAATAATGCATAGAAAATAAAACAAATTTTCTGATAAATTCTAAAGTATATAAATAGATTTCATTTCGATCGATCGTTTAAGAGTGATTCATTCTTCGTTTAAACGTGTACAATTAATAGATTAATTATTTTAAATTAATAAATAAATAAATAAATAAAAAATAAATAAATACATAATGAAGCATAGAAAATGAAACAAATTTTCTGATAAATACTAAAGTATATAAATAGATTTCATTTCGATCGATCGTTTAAGAGTGATTCATTCTTCGTTTAAACGTATACAATAATAATTAATAGAAATTAATTAATTTTTGATAATAACAAATATATATAATAAAAATCAGAGGTACATACATACACACACACAGATATATATATATATATATATATATATATATTAGATAATGAAAAACGAAAAAAAAAAATATTCTAGTCACATCTGCGTCGACTTTCAGAATCCTTGAATTTTGGATACCCAGCAGTTTTCTCGCGAATACGAGGAAAACTCACGATCAGAAAGTCGAAGTACCGGGGAAAAGATAGAGAGAGAGAGAGGGAGAGAGACAGACAGACAAACAGACAGAAATAGAAAAAAGGAAAAAAAGGGAGGAAGAAAGAAAGAAAGAAAGAAAGAAAGAAAGAAAAAGAAAGAGTTTGGGAAAACAAAACATGGAGGGTCCACGGAAATCTTGTGGATCTTGCTCGCATTACTTTTTCTCTTCTTCTTCTTCTTCTTCTTCTTCTTCTTCTTCTTATTCTTCTTATTCTTCTTCTTCTTGAAACGGCCAGTCCGGGTTTAGAACGTGGCGACCGCAGTTAGAGGATAGCTCGACCGTAGGAAATTTGAATATAAAACTCCAGACGAGAGCCTTTTCCTTTTCCTATTCTTTTCTTTTCTTTTCTTTTCTTTTCTTTTCTTTTCCTACTTCTTCGTCTGGTGTCGACCTTACCCATACCACCCACTCACCCACCCATCCACCATCCCCATCCCAACCCCCTACTAACCCTTCTTTCCTTTTCTTTTCTTTCCTCTCTTTCTTACTTTCTCGACCTTCTATGCAACGAAAAGAAATGCAAGTTTTGCAGTGGAAAAGTCGTAAAGAGTCGCGACTCTCTCTCTCTCTCTCTCTCCCTCTCCCTCTCCTCTCTACTCGAAAAGAATCGCACACTCGACTTCTCGACGTCTCGACATCTGCGCTCCGAATTGCGTTCCTTTTCCATCTTCTGTCTCATGCATCCCCCTCCCACCGTCCCGTACCCCTCACCTAGTCACACCAACTAACCCCTTCTCCTCCCCTCTCTCTCTCTCTCTCTGTCCTTCTCACCTCTCATCGCTGGTTCGCGGGTTAACTCGATGAATATTCCTCGAGACTTATCGTTTCTTCGTACGAAAATGACGATCGTTTAGAAATTCATCGTTCAAATTGTTCGTACCAACGTTGAATACGTTCGTAATAGATATTTCTATACGTCGTTAGAATAATCGTTAGAATAATCGTTAGAATAATCGTTAGTATCGTTAAAACGACGTTAGGATCGTCGGTTGGATGAGAGAAACGAGATGAAGATCGCCCCCCCCCCCCGCGCCCGTTTTTTACTCGAATTTAACGTAATACTTTTTAAGTTCGTCGAATTGTTTCGAAAGAGCATAAAAAAGGGAGAAAATGTAACCAACTTTGGGCGTTGGTACCGATATTCATTTTCTGAACTTGTACGAATCCGCCACAACTATGCGTACCGTGGTATCTCCCCTGCCCCTCTGTCCTCTCTCCCTCCCCTCTCTCTCTATCTCTCTCTCTCTCTCTCTCTCTCTCTCTCTCTCTCTCTCACTCACTCACTCAGCAAGTTGCTGTACTAACTCGTCGTTTCCTGCCGGAGGACTCCTCATTTGTCCAATAACCCACGAAGTGGAATATTCCATTTCCTCGAGTTTCGCACTTCTCTCTCTCTCTCTCTCTCTCTCTCTCTCTCTATTTCTATCTCTATCTCTATCTCTATCTCTATTTCTATCTCTATCTCTCTCACGAGCCGCGAACAGGGCTGGTCCAAGTACTGTACAGGTTATCCCTTAGCTCAGCCACACCAAAACGAGATCCTTTCTAATAGAAGAGGGGTATATATATATATATATATATATATATCAGAGAATCTAGATCGTATAACTCCACATGGTATCCTCAACGGACTATCTTCCACAGTCACCGGGACGCCGACTATCCAAAAACCACACCGCTGGGAGGAACTATGTCCTAGATAACACACTCTTCGATCTCCCCGTGAATGAGAATCGATCCTATCGCAAGCTTTTGAAGCTTCGACGTTTAATAAACGAGAACCACCTTTACGAGAACTTCTTCTTTCTCATCCTCTTTCTCTTCCTCCTCCTCCTCCTCCTCCTCCTCCTCCTCCTCCTCTTCTTCTTCTTCTTTAGCTTCTGCCTTTGCTTCTGCTTCCGCTTATAAAATATTTTCCGTTCGTGGTTTTACGAAATTGGAAGGAGATAAATGAGAATTTTCATCGAATGAATAATATATAACTCTTTCGCATATATTTCCCCCTCCCCCCCCCCTTTTTTTTTTTTTTTTTAACTAACAACTTTTCCTCACGTCATATTCCTGTTTCGGAACATTAACGATAATAATGATAATGGGATACGCATAAAACGTTCATACGTTACTACTCATAAACGACGTTATCGCCCCTTTTCGATCTGTTATAGGGATATGCGGAACAAATGGTAGGCCACGTGCCTTTCATCCACCCCCAACCCCACCCCTCCCACCCTACGTACGAAACTTTTCCAATCCCTAAGGAAAGGTAAAAGAAATAGGAGATTTTTATCTTCCTCGAATGATTACCATAAATAGTTTACGGACGATCATATATTATGTATATATATATATTCTTTCGTCATAATAAGATTCCTCTCTTCTCTTCTTCGCGTAATAGTTAAAGATAAATTAACATTTTACCGACTCGAGCGAACATGATATCGCGTAAAAGAAACAAGACCAACCAAGCGTTAAATATAGGGTATCTTCGTAAACGTAAATTTATCAAAGTCTCGCGGTACCTACTGCATGGAATTTACTCAAAGTCGAAGCGTCGATTCTACGACGTGTTCCTTATTACAGGTACTGGATCAATGTCCTGCTAACTCAGCGCGCACGTACATATACCCATGGCAAATATCTTCGTGGTCGATTACGAAGGGAACCTCGTTGGTTCCCCGTAAAAGGAAATAAACCAATGTACGGTTGACCTATCCTGGCTTTTTTTACGACGAGCAAAGCGATTCGATTCTTTTTTATTCGCTAATTTATTTTCATTCCCCACCGTCTGAAAATAGTTACCGTACGGTTAACTGTCGTTACGAGTTCATTTGTGAAAATTTGCGTTTTTATTCTTTCTTTTTTTTTTTCTTTCTTTTTTTTCTTCCTTTTCCTAGCCTTTAAATTAAAACGTATACGCGTTGACGCGAGATCGCATACGTAGATCGCCACGTACACGACATAGTGGGTCTATTTTAACTTTCCATCGTCAGGATCAAAGTAAACTTTTTATGCTATTCATTTTACTTTGATCACCGATCAGATTATTTATCCTGATAGGATTCCCAAAAGGGAAGGCAAATATCTGAATCGATTTAACTGGGTCATCGGTGATATATATTTTTAATCCATATTTCTTATTTATTTCGTTATCTCTGAAAAAGCATTTATCGAATTAGTTCAATAAAATATTTGATGGTCTTAACAATTTACTGAAATAACACGTTACAAACAATAGATATATACATACATACACATATATGTACGCACTTTGATTAACCGTCGATCTATCATCGTAATTATCAGAGAGAAACTTTTCCCAGAAATTGGAAATACGATGGATAAAATAAAAGATGATATCTCTTGAAACGATGAGAGAACGCGATCGTGATCGTAAGAGTTTGATCAACCTGGTAGTAAAATCCATGAGAGAAAGAGATAGATAGATAGAGAGAGAGAGAGAGATGGAAAGAGGGAGAATGGAAAGTTCCAAGTAGAACTTTGTGTTCACGAAAGGGAGTTAACCAGGACGATCATTAGCATAGCTAGGGGTGAGTTTCGGTTAATTCCGTGGTTAGCACCCAGTGCTACCTCGTTACGGGCACCCTCCAAAGTGCTTCCCCATTTTCGGATAGTCCTCGGGGACTTCGCGTACTTTTACTGGGATGCGTATCGTCCTGTGGCAACTTAAATGGAACCAACCCAATATACATATGTATTTTGGTATATATATATATATATATCTATGTACTTACGCGCATACATATGTATCGTTAACCAACCCATTACCTTCAACTTTAGACCTGAGACCATTTTCCTTTTTCACATTTGGTCTACCTTCATATTTCTTTTTATATTATTTCTTTCTCTTATCATTTAATTTTTATCCGTTTTTGTCCTCTTTGTTTTCGAGTTCTATCGCTCTTTCACCAATTCTCTCTCTCTCTCTCTCTCTCTCTCTCTCTCTCTCTCTCTCTCTCTCTCTCTCTCTCTCTCTCTCTCTCTGTCCAAATTCATTCGAGATATTCGATATTTTAGAAATATCCTATCCTATAAATTACTATTTGACATTTAAGACGGTATAAGTATGTCGATAGAACTGGTTTGAAAATAATTCTGAATATTATTTTTATATAGATAGATGTATTAAATCGATAAATGGGAATGAATCGAATTCGAAGTTCAAATCTCGTATTTATGCAAGTATCTATTTGCTATGCGGGTATCAAGTAAACATAGATCGTAACATTATTGATATCCATACGTAGACATACATGCATATATACCTAAAGGTAACTGGAGATATATATATATATATATATATATATATATATCTTCACATTGTATTCGTCCTTCTTTCATATTCCGCAACAAAAGAATTGAAAATAAAATAAAAAAATCAAAATCTCGAAGAAATAATCAACGAATCTGATCGTTCGTATATATTTTCATGAAATTCTCGTCAAAATTCACGGATATGGTTGGTAGGAAGATGGTGGGATTGTAGAGGGGTTAAAGTGCTTTAGGATATCGTAGGAAAGGAAAATAAATGAAAATTTCACAGATGTTACGTCGAAAAACGGACACGTACATACACGGATACGTTGATACATGCATACGTACACATTTATATACATATAATCTACGATGTTTCCAATTACAGTTGGTCAGAATTTCGTTAACAAGTCGGAGCATATTCCGTACATCTGTTCACCGAGAGAGGATCCCTGTGTAACGTCAAGCTGACCTTATTAGATATTCCGCTTGTATCTAGGTAACCAATGAAATCAGCAACAACGATACCACCCCCATCTCCAACCCCCCTCCCCATCCCCATCGCCATCGTCCGTGTGCCATACCTTTTCTATTGCCATCGCATCTCAACGTCCGACTTATCATACGTACCGTGTAATTTTTTAACGAATAATATTTTTAACTCGACCGAACGCTCTTGAATATATTATTATTATTATTATTATTATTATTATATATCTTGAATATATTATTATATTGAATATATTATTTATAAATTTATCACGATGGACGATTTCTACTAATCCATCCGTCCGAAAATATGGTACGCGTTTGAAAGAAAATTTTATATTATTTAGAGTTTCGAAAGCAACTGTCACTACTCATTTGCCATTTCACAGTTGCTTTTCACAGTTGCTTTCGAGTTAAATTGGAATTTGAATACCACACATTTAGTTTTTTCTTAGAAAAATAAGATAGCTGCCGCTGTAATATCGAAATGGAAAAAATTTAATCCAAATAACGTGAATTTATTGTCGATGAATGATATCGTTGCTGCAGGTTCTATCGATGGTTGAACTATTCGATTTGAGTCACAACCACCGAACTGTCCCGATTTAAAACGTTCTCGATTTGGATGTTTTTTTTTGTTTTTCTTTTTTTTTTGAACTCCATTCAATCACTACACTACATGAAGCTTCGCCAAATACGATTGACGAATTGATTGGATGGGTTCAATATGTATTTAATAAATTAGAGAAAGAAATACTTTTGATAACGTTTCTATAACATTACAAACGTGTATGGAAACAATTGTGCTGATAAAACTAAGTGAAAAATTCCTATAAAAATTCTCATATAAATAAGATAAAACTTCGTCGTGAGGGTCGATTAGCTGAAAGGTATATATGTGTGTTCAGAAGAAACGTTCGACAAGGCTAAATCTCACTTTAACTACATTTGAATTACATAAAAATTATTTGTATTTTGGTTGCATTGTGATTAAAAAAAAAAAAATATGAATGTCATATTTCTTTTTGTTTATATTTAATTTTAGTTTTATTTGATTTTCTTTCGCAAATGTATACCATACTTTCGGACAGTGGGAGTGTCTCCAATAAGTTTCTTTCTCTCTTTTGATGCGAAATAAATAAACGATACGAAAGAAACTTAAGGGACAATCCAATATTAAGAAGATTAATTATTGCTATCGATTATCGTTATCGCGATGAAGAACGTTGATTCTATGCAATCTTCAATCATTTTCCATTTTTAGAATTCACGATAATATTATATGTATATCGATACAGATCGCAACATCGCTGAAGGAAATAATTAATCAGTCCATCATTAGAGCGTAAGCCTTCGTAGGAAATTCTCGAAGTAAGTAGCTTCTCACATTTCTATTCAATTTTACATCGTTAGATACAAATATCAGAATCGATAATTGTAACATTATACGGGGTGGTTGAAAATTTTTGAAATTATTCGTAAAAATCGGATTACTTTTTAGATACATCTTTTTTTTTTTTTTTTTTTAGTTCGGCTTTGTTATTCGCCCTAACGACGTCAGATCGATCTAATAAACTCGGTTTATATTTGTATCACAAAATTTATGATGCCAATGGATACACGTCGATGCACGTTGCTGCAACACCATAGATGGAAATGATTAGTACATCTTTATAGAACGAAGAGCTTCGTAGGAAATCTTTGAAGTAAACAGCTTCTCACAATTCCAATCGAATTCACATTCATTGGATACAAATATAAGAATAGTTGCAACGTTATACAGGGTGGTTCGAAGCTTTTTAAATGATTCGTGAAAATCAATTACTTCATCGGGCCAATTTTCATTTCTTTTTTTTATTTTTTTTTTGTACTTTTTACTTTTTCAAATCGCAAAGCTACAAGTTCGGTTACTTTTGATCCAATCTATATTTATAAGGGAAAGATCCGATTTGTTATGACGATTACCACTCGGTTTATATTTTCAAATTCATGATGCCAGTGGATTCGCCAATAACATCGATACACGTTGTACCAACGTTGATGGAAATGATTAGTGCATCATTATCGAATGAAACTTTCTAGGAAATTTTTGAAGTAAACTGGATCGTTAAATTTTTATTCGATTTCGTATCGTACGATAGAAACTTTAGAATCGACGATAGCGGATATTACACGGAATGTTTCGAAAAAAATCTCTCCGGATGATTGTAAAAGTCAATTACTTTCCTAGATTAATTCTTTTTTGTTTTCTTTGTGTGCATCTCTCTCTCTCTCTCTCTCTCTCTCTCTCTCTCTCTTTCTCTCTGTGCGTGCGTGCGTGCGTGCGTGCATGTGTGTTTTTTCGAATTTTAAAACTATAACTTTGGCAACAGGGGTATTATAGCTCGTGAACTTTTGACCCAGACTATATTTCCGAGGAATAGATTCGATTTGTTTATCTGCACGGAGTCATCGCGTAGAATTTTTTAGATCGACGTAATCGATTCGTTATAAAATTCACGATGATAATTGATAAACAACGCCGTGTCCCAGACGGGAAATTATTAGTCCGTCATTATCGAATAAAGTTTCATAGGAAATCCTGGAAGTAAACTGGTTTGTAACCGATAATCCGACGTGATTGAGCTCGTCTCGTATAGTACGTTTGTCCATCTCGATAATGAATATCGAGTCAGGATATACAAAGCGTTCAATGACCGTTCGTGGCACGTAACGCGGAAAGAGGAATAGGAGACTCGTACTGTCGAAGAAGAGAGGAGAAGAGGAGAGAGGAAAATAGTGTGTGCACCCTATACGACCGCTAACCGAGCGAGAATCATCGGTAGACTCGAATCGATCGATCAATCGATCGATCGATCGATCGATCGTGATGCATCGCGCGGACGTACGCTCGATATTCGTTTGCTGGGCATTTTTAAAAAACGAACTTTCGAATAATTCGTCTGGTCGGATAAATAAAAAAAAAAAAAAAAAAAAAAAAGAAGAACAACAAAAAATCCCACGCCCGCCATTTTTATAAACCTTACAAACAACCGATTCGACCGAAAATCAGGGATTTTTTTTCGTTTTTTTTTTTTTTCGTTCTTTTACCCCCTCCCTTGTTTTTGTTTTTTGGTCTTTTGTTTTGTTTTGTCTTTTTTTTTTCATTCCTTCCTTCTTTGTTTTTTCGTCTCCATATATTCTCCCGAAAATAAAGCCGAAAATAAATTTTCTCTTCTCGAAATTCATCGCGATTGCATATTGACAGCGTATAATTTCAACGTGAAATTTATTAGATATTCGACGGTAATGTGGTCTGTGTTTGTGTACGCGTGTGTGTCTATACGTACGTAAATATGTGCTTATGTACG